>CM070639.1:22314474-22849805 GCA_036346255.1 Ampelocalamus luodianensis
TATCCACCCAGATCCGGGGCGATGAGCCAAGATTCACCGCAGAGAGGAGGGGAGGACTGGGAGAGGAGGTGTACCTTGTCGGGCGACGGATGAGCCGGGAGAGGCGACGCCGACTCGAGCCAGTGAGGGATGTCGAGTAGGCTCACACCGACCACGAGACAGAGCTGTAAGGGACCGATCCCCAGTTGAGCCGCAGGCGACACGCCAGATCCCGCCGTGAGGGTCAGCGGGGCGAGATGGAGGCGTCGACGCCTGAGTGTCCCGTGGTGAGTCCTCTTCCCCTTCTCTCGTGTAAGGCTTGGTTCACCCAACGCGCCTCGACTGGCGCTAAGGTCCAGCAGCCCAGCACATCGCGTGCTCTCGGCCTCCTCTCTGCTCAAGGCGCGGGTGAGCGCGGCGACGCTGGACCCAGCGGCGCCATTCGCCTAGAGCGACGCCTTAAGGACGCCATACCTTAATAACCATGAGGCTAGTTCTTGTCTACCACTTGTGTATGAATCTTATATCCACTTCCTCCAAAAACCATATCCTGTCACTTTAATACAGTAAATCCTGATGCTCTGTTGCTATAGGTTTCAAGAAAAGGACCCAAAGTCAAGTTTGGTTTCTCTACTTCTAGTAAAATCTCCTTGCAGGAGGTTTAGGTAATAGGCATCGCTTATACTATCCATCACCATTCTGATTTCAATGATTTATTTAGATTTCTTATTCAGGCTGTTTTTATCTGTCTCTGAGTTACTTGAGCCTAAAGTAGACTATCTATGCCCCATTTCTACGGTTTTAGTTACATGTACTTAAAATAATTTAAACCCAATTGCAGCTTGCTAAGATAGGAAATCAAAATAATTTTAAGAACCTACACACAACTCTATTTCCATGAGCTGATATCTGCCATAAAGGATTTAAACTGTTCTGTAAAAAGGGCCAAAGTTTCCTCCCCTTAATTTCTCTGATTAGATTGACTCCTGCTTAGAGTGCACTCTTTCCAAATGTAGGATGAGTGGATGCCCGTGGCATTGACCACAACTCGATTGTTTGGGGAGGATCTGCACGGTTACAGCATATCATCAGCAAAGGATGTGGGTGGTTGTCATCATCAGCACTAAGGAAGTCCTGAAAGAACTTTGGTGCTAGTGTTCATCATGTGCTCCAGGTAACATCTCTCTTTGTAAATATATGGCTTCTTCTGTTGACCTTTGCTCATTATTATGTTGTATGCATATTAGTTTTACAATGCTAGGGATTATTAGTTTTCAAATTCCTTGATTGATTTAGTTATGTGTTGTTTGGTTAGTTTTCTTACGCCGCAGCTTCACCAAATTGAGGCAAGATCAGAATGCACGTGCTAGAGTCGAGTGAATGCTGCACATACTTCCATAAATCATATTCTTCACACGTTACATATCCTCATGAGATATAGATGCTTGTAGGCATTGATGAGAACAATGCCATGGACTTAAATGAACTGATGTATCCGCAACCTCCTGAATAGTAGGTATAATTATATAAGTGATTTTCTTAATCTTTCCATTTTTAAAAACATATGTTAGTCTTCTACTTCTATCTCTAAATGAGGCTTAGATCTAATAGGAATAGTCCAGTTAGTAGAATGTTGGCTCATCTTTAAGACTTATAATATTTAGCAATAGACAGAGCTAGTTCAAAGCAGCTTTCTTTACCATTCATAACTACTAACTACCTGTTGGCTCTATAATTGGATTTTTACCTGATTTTATAAATAATTTGTCCTAGTAATCTAGTTTACTGGATCAAGTTATTCACAATGGAACAGAAAGGTCCCAATGGATAACTTTGTATTTGAAGTTTTGAGGTTCTCTGAAAAATGTTTGTCAGAAACGACCCTTCGGTTTGTGAGTTGGATGCTCCAGGAGCTCTAACAAGGGAAATTGAGCTCTAATCATGAATTTTAATTGTTTGAACCGGAAGAGCATTACATTTTTTTGTACTAGACATCATTTGAACTTGTGAGGGTCATGTATATTTCTACTAATAAGCATATGAATTTGTGAGGACTCTAGATTCTACGACTGTACTTATGTTCTAGAATCTGAGCATATGTTGATGATTATTCATTTTGTGAGCGACTAGTTTTTTTTTGTAAATTTATTTTTAGAAAGAGCGACTAGGCTTTTTCTGCTTAAGGCAGTGCAAAACTCATTACACACAAATGTTTTAGGTAACCTTTTTATTTTCTGTGATGAAGTTTTTTGGTAACTGTTCATCAACTTGTTTCCTATCGATGTCATGATTCGAATATAGAAAGATTTGATGAAGAAATGTTCATGAGTCCATTTGATGCATATCTGAAACTGTGAGACCTGTAATATGAATAAAAGCAAACAACCATAGCTATAGACAATTTCCTTTATGCTCATATCATTTGAACAATTGAACTCAAGAATTGACAAAAATATCCTCTATCCAAACAGGCCTTTTAGGAGTTCCTATGCGCATTGATTATGGCAAGTTGGCAATACAACTGGTGGGCATCGAGAGTTAGCTCGTCTAAACGGCGTTGATGGGAAGCGCTGGAGTGGTAGTGGAAGCCGAGAAGAGAGGAAGGTGGAGATGGGACAGCGTGTCATTTTGTAACCAGTTATTGCCTGATTTTAGAGGTACTGAAGTACCCAAATCACAAAAAGGACCACAAACAGCAAGCAAGTGTAAATGCCAGTAAACAAATATGTTTGGTATGTTTAGTACTTTCAACTTGTATACCGTACATTTGTAAATAAACAATATTTTGTTGGGGTTTACTGATTTTTCCTCAAATAAAAATATACAGCCATAGTGTGTCGTAGGGCTAAGTAATGTTAGACAAGATAAATGTCAGGGGAAAAGACAAAAAAGGAGTGATACAGCTATTTAAACCATTTACATTTTATTCCTCCCACTTTTGGCCTGACTTCCTCTGCAATCTTGACAATAGCGAAGAACATCATCCTGTAAAGCACCATCATTCCAAATAGGATGGCAACGTTAACCCATTTGGAGTACCCATCTCCACCTGCAGCTTCTCCTGCAGTACTTTGCCACTAATGGTGACATTAGCGTCAATGAGCTGATCACTGGGGAATGTCTGCCCAATGAACTCATTCTTGTAGAACCCTGTACTGCATATTTGTGGAAGGAGATGTAGTAGTGGTACTTCCATATGGGTTTTGGGAGCTCGTTGGGAAGGCGAAAGAAGCCGTTGTTGAGCATCATCACCCCTGCACCCCGGCTCCGATGATGATGCCCATGAGGAAGTCCGGAACGATGGCGGCGATGATCATCATGATGCTCTCGACCAGCAGAGTGCACATGCAGAGGGTGATGACGAAGTAGGTGAAGTGATCTGCCCTTTGGTTAGCCCTGTGAGGTAGTACAGCATCGCGCCGGGGATCACGGCGATGACGGCCAGGTATGGAATAGCTGAGGGTGTTTGAGATCACAAACTCTGCTACACCGTAATGGCCACTCAGCCTCTCTTCTGAATACCTGAATTAATATGATCAGGAGTTTGGTGGGCATAAGATTTATGTCGAGGTCAGCACCAATGTTAGTAAACTAAGGAAATTATTTCTTGCAGCTTAACTAATCATTTAAAGAAGAGAGTATGTATAGCATTCCATATTTAGCCAGAGTACTACTGCTCTTACGAACTTACTACCGAGTACCATTAGCAACAGTACCACAATGAAAGAGGTTATTTGCCATTGCAAATTTTCATGTCAGTGGGACCCACATGTCACCACACAAGGAATGATATATCTAGGATCTATGCAATCTGCAGTAGCATGCAACATAAATTCCTTAGGAATAAAGGGATTTCAGAAGGGGGCATACGTAGAAATCTGTTTCATGTCATGTGCACCTAAACGTATTGTTACTATAAAGTATTTGATATAACTGTGCTTTGTTCAAATATATGTTTTATTTATAGCTGAAAAAAATCTTTTCTTAAAGTAATTAGAATATTTTATTTTCAGATAATTTTTGTTCTAGAGCATCCGATTCTGTGAGGTCACCTGTTTGACGAGTGATTTCCAATAAAGCTTAAGTTTGAGTAAAGTATTTTAGCATGCACTTTTACAAGCATTTGATAAGATAACCAGTAATATTGAAATTATTTTCTTCAAGAGAATGAATCATGGAATCATGAATGGATACCATTTAAGTAATAATATTGTTTATAAAAACAATCTTTAGCAAACATGTCACTTTTGATGGAGAGAAAGCAACCTTTATGTCCTCTACGAAAGAAGGAAATCCTCCAATTGCCAAAGTTAGAAGTGCGGTTGTATACATTATTACTTCACATCTAGTCTGAAAAATTAGGAGAAATTATCATTGTTACTAATATTTAGAATATTGTCCTATTTAGCACTAAATATCATATAGTTTAACTTACCTGGATAGAACTGTAACTATGGCCAACTTAGAAGATAGTGCCAAGACAAATGCCAATGCCGATATAAATGGCCAAACGCATCCAATAGTATCCTATATCCCTGTGCATATTTATGAATGACCTTGTTGTGAGCACTAGAGCTTTGTAGCTGGCTTGTTCTCTTCCTAAATGGAGCTCCTCCCACAATACAGAACATATTAGAATCATAATTACCGTGAAACATCATGTTGTACATATGTAGTGCAAACATCGCTAGATCAACCTACTACTATTATGTTACTCTTCTTGAGGTATTTCTAGTAACTTTTAGATAAAATGGAGCCTTGCATGAATTTTGAAGAATTGACAATTTCTCATATGGCACTTTCTAGCTAGACAGAAAGGCAAAGTTATTAAGGCAGGGATGCCATATTAGCTGTCAGAAAAGTTCTGTGTAGGTTCATTGAAATGGTAAATCACATGATTGCAGTTTCCAAAATAAATAATTTTGTAAACAACATTCGATTTATTATTTGGTCAAAATAGTTGAATTTTCATCCGTCCGATATGCTTTGAGATTTCTACTTCTTCTCATCGATGAATTGAGTTTGAATTTATTATGATTTTTCTTTGGAACATAATAGGTTCACCAAATTGCCTTATTTTGTTGGTATAGAATTTTATTTTTGTCTTTGTTTTTGCTCAACCTCTCAAAGTATATGTTAGATTTTGAATCATGTGATGGAAATATGAGTTATTAAGACTTTCGAGAATAATTGATCAAGAAAAAATTACATAAATATATTACTATAATTTATGTATAATGAAGTTGTAAATGAACTAAAATTGATCTCCGAGAAAGCAATCAAATATTATATAGACGAACCCATAAAAGAAATCACATGATTGTAAGATTGGACTTGACTATTTCATATTACAATTTCTTAGAATTGTCTGCAATTACTATAACATTACCTATTCATCCATGCGTTTTTTTTCTTCTCGATGCTCATCATGTGTGTGTTAACACCGACAAGATCTTAAGACGCGATCGACTCAGTGCTTGCACGAAGACGGAGGTATTGGGAATTTTAATAAAACAACAAAAATGGGTACGCTCAAGACGTCGTTAGGCAAGACGCCCAATTGGGGAGCAAGGCATCGCCACGCTTTGCCGCCACCTGTCGCGCGGTGAGCCGAGCCGGAAGGACCATTCAGCGAGAAGGAATACAAAGAAGAGGGAGGAAGCAAACCCGAGAGCGCAAGGGACATGGAACCCGAGGTCGATGTGAGCGTGAGGAGACAATCCGTGGCGGATGGAGAATCGGTCGACGTGAGGAGGATTCTCCTTCTTTCGCCCTCCGCCGCCGCTTCCAATTTCCGCCGCCATCACGAGCCCTTCGTCACCACCATTGCCCCATCTCGAGCCTCTCTACTTCGTGATCTCGCTAGACGACGCTGAGCCGGAGGCCGCGGGGTGAGGGGGGAGGGGAGGCCCGAAGGCGCGCGGGGCAGGAGCAAGGAGGTGGGAGGTGGCGGAGTTGTGGTGAATGGTGATAGGATGGGGAAGAGTGGGAGGCATTAGGGTAGAACGTGGAAAGATCATAGTTGGGCTGCCCAATGCCCGGTCCTCTCTTTTTTCCATTATATTATAATGCTAGGATCTTTTGTGGCTATGCTGCAAGACCATGGATTCATTTTTTCTTAATATTTATCTTGTATGTTGTCATTGTGAACCAATGCTGGGTTCGTGAACCTAAGATGTATAACCCAGCGCCTTAGGATGTATTAGGCGCCATCTCGCCTCACGCCTTATTGCTTAAAAGGTGTGAGGTGGGTCGCTCACCTCGCCTTAACGCTTTAATAACCATGGTTTTATGAGTTTATGAGTTATCTTTTATATTATATATTTTTATTACTTTTATTATATATATAATACCGTACCAACGTCCGGAGTTTTTGGGAAATGTCGATCACTATACCGCACTTCAAGACTGGCGCATCGGTATCTCATACCGCATCGAGTTTTTTTAATAACCATAAAAAGTTTTATGACCAAACTAATACCGTTTTCATTCTTCCAGGATATGGATTACAAATAACTTACCATCCCTTTCAGCTCAACTATCTGGTTAGCTGTTTTTCTGAATAAGTAGAGGATTGGTATGCATTTGTCAGAATGTCTATTGCTTCGGCTGCTGTTTTTCTTCTCTTTGGAACTTTCCACAATTTCCTACATATAAGATCATATTAGCTAAATAAGAAAATTAAGTTTTATCTTGGACATATGTAATAAAACGACAAGAACATAAACCTCGTCAAAATCTTTGTTGATTGTTCTCAGAAAGTGGTCAGATGGGTTCCTCAGGTGTGGGCATGGGAAGCCACTTAGAGTAAAGAACTGCAAGAAGTGAGTATACATCACATGCAATAACTTATAAAACATTGGTAATAAGAAACTTCTATAATCACATTATCCTTATTCAATTACTAGCCGTCGGGCACCAGGCCGCTGGATGCCGAGATCTAGAGTCAGGTGACACTGTGAACTCTTCGTGGCTCATGCATGAATCGCAAGGCAACATCAATGGTGAGGAAAGTGTGTGCAATTTGCGTAAAAACAATATCTTCAGCATAGTCATGCTATTTCTTATATACACCCAAATTTTAGATTGGAAGTCTCATGTTGAGACCGGTCAGCGAATCATTCTCGCCAAGAGGTATTTACATGGAGGAGATGTTAGTGATATACCTTAGTGGTAATCAGAGAGATGATTGTATCACTTTTATGTTTATGAACTTGAAGAATATGTTATTTTGTTCCTTAAATGAACTATCATTTATATTGGTTAACATGTATGTGACTTATTCATGAAACTCTTTATTCATGTTATGATGATATTCTAAATATCTCGATCTTATACCATTATGTGGAACACTTTATTTATATATTAGCACATGTATTGATTGATGATCACGTTTTTACGGATTATGGATATGGGATATCAAATCAATATTGTGGACATATGTTAGAGAATATGATGTTGGATTGACTCCACCTTGAGACATCAGTAAAAATTGTTATACTCTTAAGTGTCATCGCTTGTTTCAAACATTGTGTATGAGATCTTTCATGAGATCATCATGGTTTTCTATATGTGTAATAGTTTACTTAGAGATTACAAAATACTATTATGTAGCTAGGTAGTTATAGAGGTACCTTCGGGTTTACTATGACATATGCGTAAGAATATGAGTGAAATGAGATTTGCCTTTCTTCTTTAACAGGAGAGAAATCTGGACCCTTTGATGTGGTTGGATTAGGAAATGTATGACCATGTCGAATATGGTTGAAGAGTCAACCTCAAGTGTATAATCCACTACAAAGATCAAGTGAAGAATCAAGCTATCATAAGATGTCATGCATCTCGCCTTGAGTTTGATCTCGCATATCGTGAGGCAAATGTATCAACACATAAGTACAATATATTTTTGTCCGATATGATCTTTGTATGTATTCATGGTCGCTATGTTATGCCGTGGACTCACACCGACTTGTGATCGTAGAAAAGTTTTCGGTCACGCACAGGTGTGCATATGAACCTACAGCATGACACACTTAATAGGTTGGAACGAAACAATTCGGATAGGATTTATTCAGTATGGGCTTGCACCTTAATGGCCCCTAGCATAGGGTTCCACTAAGGGACTCTTTATAAAGAGAGGTGTGTGGCTTTAGGAGGATGCCGCACCACCCATCGAAACCAAGTCGTCACCCCTCAAGGCCCTGTTATGTGCGTGCTAGCACATCATGGTGTTATATCTCTGGTCATGTGGATACCGTAGATTTATATTTTGGTATATGAGAACCATATATTTCATATCTGACATTTTCCTATGAAAATTTAAGAGCACGCTGCACTGTAATCCTCCCATTTTCTTCTTATTTCACGAATTTGAAAATATTATTGTCCTGTTTTACCGCTTATTTCTATGTTTTTTTGTTTTTCCTGCAAGTCCTTAATCTTGGGAAAAAATTTCACCACAAGTTGATCCAATGGTAACTAAATTCACGTAATCAGCTTACATGTCCTAGTTTATTAAGAATGCTTACCTGGCCTAGTTTATTAAGAACGAGAGAACATAGTACAGAAAAGCCAAAGAATGAGAGATAATGGTGTGTAATGTGAAACAGAGTACAAAGGAGTAGTACAATGCTAATGTGAGATAATGGTGTGAAACTTCGGACCGTGGCTCTGTTATGTCAAGAGATTCGGTGGCAAAACAGAGGGACATAATGAAAACTATGTATCTGTCTTTTTAGATAATGGAAGAGAAAACTCTCCGGTCTCTGCATTTAACATGCACATATCTGTCTTAATTCATGAAAAAAGAACGCTCTCTTAGTTAAAAAAAAAGAATGACCAGAAGAAGAATGAAAAAGAGAAGAGTCACCTCGGTGGCATCAGAGACTGTCCCAAAGAACACCGTCTTGCCGTAGGCGAGCAAGGAGAGGCTGTGGAAGAGCTCGAAGACGTCGCCGCTGGGCTGGTGCACGGCGGCGATGACTGTCATGCTCTCCTGGCGGCGATCCTGGCGATGTGGCTCATGACGTGGTAGGATGCGGCGCTGTCGAGGCCGCTGGTGGGCTCGTCGAGGAAGAGCAGCCGCGGCCGCGTGAGCATCTCGATGCAGATGGTCATCCGCTTCCGCTGCCCGCCGCTGATGCCCTGGTGATCCGGCCGCCGATGCGCGTGTCCATGGCGTCGCCGAGGCCCATCTCCGGATCACGCGCCCGCGTGCGAGCGCTTCTCCGGCGCCGGCATCGTGTCCGGCAGCTGCAGCTGCGCCGAGTAGTAGACGGCCTCCCGCACCGACATCGTCGACATGAGCACGTTGTCTTGGGTCACGTACGCCTTCAGAGGAGTTGGGCATTGCATGAATGGTAAGTGTAAGTTTGCATTAGAGAACAGACTATCTCCAGTCTTAAAATTAATGGAAGCCATTTTAACAAATTGGTCTTGTTTAACAGATAGTCAAATACTTATCGTTTTGGTTTTTAGAGGCAACATTTGCTCCTTTCCCGGGTTGAATCCCAGGTGTGAGGGTTCAAAAATACCCTTGTTCAAGAAAAATGTTACAAGCGTTTTGAAATAGCTGAGATTTTGTCTTACTGAGGTTCCAAAGGCAAGCTTCTCCTGGTGGCCATTGATTAGAATCACCCTGGTTTGACTCATGCCAGGCCCTAGCCTTCCTGCATTGCAATCGAATTTTCAATGGTTAAGACCAAAGGCTAGGGAATGCGAAAATACCACTCCTTTCGCTCCCAAATACATGTCATTTAGCATTTAAATTTTGTTTCCAAATGCATGTCATTCTACAATTTTGAGGTAACTTTTTATATATTTTTCCTTTGCATACCCTCTCCCATTCATTATTCCCAAAACCATTTACTACTATAGACTAGAGTAACATACACCATCCAAGAGTAACAAGTGAGTTAAATCAAGAAGGGTAATATGATCTTTTGTATACATGCATTGGTTGTAGTGCAAAAATCCTAAAATGACATTTATTGAGGAACGGGGAGTAGTTTACTTGATGATTTAGCTTTAACTTAATTTGAAGAAAAACATAATGTGATAACTAAGTGGTTTTTGCAACTTTCCCTTGAAAAAAATGATATATGAGGAGATGAAATTTTTATAAATCACTATAACCTTTTGAAAAGAATACAGAAGGCCACATAATATTTCTTTAAAGATCAAATAATACGATTGAATATTTTAACAGTATTCTTTGGTTCTTTTCATCTTTTCTTCTAAACTAATCTTTTCTTTTCTTCTAACATGTGTCTCCAACAGTCCAACTAATGGAATTCAATTCAAGGAAAAAAAAACATCAAAAGATGAACAAAATGCGTATGCATGTTTATTAATTACATGCAAAAGGGGGGGAAATCTTAGTATATATATCCCTCCTCTTGGACTCACCCACTGCACAATGTAATTTTTATAAAAAACTATTAAAATATAAACCAAAACGATAATGTCATTTATAAAAACCCTTAGAATGGCATGATTCATGACAAACAACTACCACCTCCAGTTCCGAATTAGATGTCATATGTCTTAGAAGTTAGTTTTGTTTCTAAGAACCGAATGGCCTTCCGACAGCATGCCTAGATCGGGAGTTGGGCTGCGGCTTTTGGCTAGCTCGAGGCCCACCAGACAAAGATGACACACCACATGGTGGGCGGACCGATAGCACAAACGGCAAGGCTGGGCTGGCCTAAAGATGGGGCCCATCGGGCAAGACGCACGGCATGACACGACATGGGAGTGGCGCCGCCGAGGCACACCAAGCCCTACCCCACAACACCCACTGCGACATCGCCCGCCCGCCGCCACGTAGGTCGACCCCACCGCCGCGTGGTCGCCTCCACCTGGCGGCCGCCTCGCCCGCTGCAGCGAGGGCCTCCCCCACGTCATCGCGCCGCCTCGTCGTGCAGGACATCGCTGCCTCCACCTGCTGGCCGCCGCTCGCGCCGAGGTGGAGGGAGGTGGATCCAGACCGTGGAGCTTGGGAGGCGGTGACGGAGAGGGGAGGTCTGGGCAGGGGGAGGTGGAGCCGGGTTGATGGAGGCGGTGAGGGGAGAAGAGGAGGCCGGGGCAATGGGGCCGGTGGGGTAGATCTCAGGGAGAAGGGGAGACCGGGGGAGAGGGATGACCGGAGGATGCCATCGAAGGGGCTGGGGCCTAGGAGAGAGACCAAGAGGGGGAGGCCTAGCCGGGGCGGGGGGACTGGTGGAGGGGGGGACTGGGGAGGTTGGGGTCTGGGGGAGAGGGAAATGGGGAATAGGGTGGCATGGAGCTGAATAGCTGATGGAGGCGATGGGGGAGATAGGGAATTGGGGAATAGGGTGGAGGAACTAGTGACAGGACATGGTGAGTAGCTTTATTAGAGATTAGAGAGCAACGGGCAGGAGGAATAGAGGCAACGGGCCGCGAGGGAGAGAGGCAACAGTCACTAGCCCCATTTTGGTGACAAGACGGAGCAGAGAAAGAAGGCAACAGGCAAGGTAACATCTCCACGCGAGATTCTTCCTCTTTGTGTCTATAAAAACGAATGCGTGCAGCTCATTTCTTCACCACCGAGCGAAGCACATATTCCCTCTCTAATTCTCTTTGTTCTAATGCTCTATACAATATAAAGCATGCTACTAAGGAGTCAAGCATGAAGCGGGCAGAGAGAGCGCGGAGCTCGTGAGTGATATACTATCAAGGAGTCATAGCATGAAAGCAACAATGGTGCATGGCCGATACTCAATCTCCCGCCTCTAGTCCTCCTTCGTCACCTCTCCTATCGATGCTCGCCCGCTTCCCCATGCACAGAGATTACAGACGGAGGACCATCATATGGACGGACGGGGATACGAAGAGTACCAACATCGACCAAACCCGATGGGGATGCCATACTACGCACCTCGCCCACGGATGGCAATATTGGTGGATCCACGCCAGCAGCAGAAGCGTTGGCGACGGACAAAGTCGGAAGCACTGACCTAGAGCGAGGAAATTCAAAATGGCCAAACGGTAGAGATTGTAATATATAATTATTGTAAAGCTCAATTAATCGCCAGACAGCAAAGGGACGGGCACTTGAACCGCACTACAAAGCATGCTTGAAAAGATCGGGTGCACACGCGAGGTGGAGGAGTCCAGACGTAGCTCAACTTCAAGACCGATGGCTCTATAAGTACTTGGGCATACAACCTCATTATGCTCAAGGAAATTGCTAGATCATTGTTTCAGTATCAACCGATTAGGATGGGTGAAAGTCACTTGTTCGAAAGAAGGATCCAACACAACTTTTGTCCACAAGTACCAATATGTTAGTAGGAGAATAGCCTCGTCCCGATATTTTAGGAATGTATAGTAGGGAGCTAGTAGCACTAAAGAAAATATTCCTAAAAGTTTAGTACTCTTTTGCTTTAACTTCGTATATTTGGACATCATCGCACTGCATAACCGCCATCTTA
This sequence comes from Ampelocalamus luodianensis, assembly GCA_036346255.1. Lineage (NCBI taxonomy): Eukaryota > Viridiplantae > Streptophyta > Magnoliopsida > Poales > Poaceae > Ampelocalamus > Ampelocalamus luodianensis. The sequence continues at coordinate 22,326,909 of CM070639.1, forward strand.
GTGTTGTAGCCCATTATTTAGATGATGAGTATAAGATAAACAATAGAGTCATATGGTTTAAGTTAATTAATGAATCACACACGGGAGATACTATTGCCGAGCTCATACTAGGGTAATTGAGGATTTTCAAATAGTAAATGAGATTGTTTCCATAACTCTTGATAACACGCTTGGCGAATACGATGGCTATGAACATCCTCACCCTAAGGTTGCAGATATATATCGGTGGATATGTTCTCCACCAAAGTTGCGCATGTCATATCCTCAACCTCAGTGTAAGACGGTATGGAGGAGATTGACATTTATTTGAACAATATCCGCGATGCCCTTCATTACCTCTTAAGTTCAACACAAGTGACACCCGGCTCACGGTATATGCGAGCCAATGACAAGACTCCAAAAAATTCGGTCTTAACGTGAAAGTAAGGTGGAACTTGACATACATTATGTCAAGACGATGCAAGGGTATGAACATATTATATCTGTCTTTGTCAATGCTAACTCTTAGACTAATAAGTTGATAGTTGCTAACTCAGATTAGAAAATTGTTAGTCATTTTTAGAGTTTTGAAACCTTTCTATAATGCAACTAAGACTCTATCCAAAGATTTACTACCCTACCTCTTACCTAGTTATATATTTTATTTGGCTAATTGCGTAAAAGTTTGCTAAATCTAAAGAGCATCCCCTTTGGGTCATGTTGTAGCAATGGAGGAAAAAATGTTAAATATTTTGAATCTATTTCACACCTATATTGCTTTGCTATCATTTTGGATCCTACAAAAAGTTAGCGATTTGCGAATGGCTATTGAGGGAATAGGTGAGTACCTCGGCCTTGGTTTCTCCAAGCTTTAACATGTAAAAAGAGTTTGTTCGTGTTTTTCGCTTGTATCATGACAAGCTTAGCAGCAAAGATGAGATCGAGGCCTCACAATGGACACATCAAGGCAAGACAAGCTTGACAACACACTTGTGGAAGAAGTCAAGGGCAAGTATAGTTTTTCATCGTCTCAATCTCAAGCGCCTCTAAGTGGAATTTTAGCTCAAAGCTAAATCACTCCTAGAGTATGATTTTGCAAACATCGATCTTGAAACTTAATACAAGTATTTAAAGAAAACATTGCTTATGCAAAATCAACTCTATATGCATTCCTTTGATATATCCTTGCATGCATTATAATTTCACATCGGGTGTAACTTATGGGCACGCGTTGTTTATGCTCACTCTGCTTAATAAATTGTTGTTCAGAGAAGAAGGACTGTGGCAATTCGCCAAGATCTCAACGACTAGATCGCTACCCAGTCGATTGTCCGTGATGATTAGCTGGGTTCTATCGCTTTTTATTTCATATTTCACTATGTTCTGCTCTATTGGCTCGTAAGATTATTTTGTAATCAACTCGTTGTTTATTAATAAAATTTTGGGTTTATGGTTGTGGTACCATATTTATTTACTGTGTGAGCTAGCTCACTTATCATGAAACTAATTTCGAAATACACAGAGAATTTAGAGTGTTAATCTCGGGTCCCTACACATAATAAAAATTTCGATTCCTCTCTCACGCCCCCCTCCGTATCGATCCCCTCTCTCCCTCGCTCCTTCTCTCCTTCCCATGGCAGCAGCGCAACCATCACCAACGATTCACCAGCTCTAGCGGACTCCGTGGCCGTCGCCCGTCGGAGAGACCTAGGTGCTCCCCTTGCCTCCTCTTCCAATCCCTTTACCAAATTGGCCCTCCACATCTTAAATCGTCTCCACCACCAAACCCTATTCGGTGGCGGCAAAGCTCTATCTAGTAGCGGAGGAGCTCGTTCCAGCGGTGATCCCCATCCATGGCGCGGTGGTTTGTCGGCGAGCATCGATCCGTCAACGGTCGGCGAGCCACATCCGTTGACGACCTTCATCGGCGCTCCATGACGTGCCGTCTAGGCCACTTGAGCTTATGGCGATCAATATGAGAGGCGGGCCTGCACAAATTTTTTACTCCGTTGGCACCAGTGCACCTACACGCATCGGTTTCAAGAATATATATTGCCTCTAGCACCACCTTGTCTAGTGGCTAGCACCCGGTGGCCATCGGTGCTAAAGCTTTCTAGCACCGCTTTCTAGCACAGACTGTACATGGCCTAAAGTTGCTGAAGAATATTCTATACTGCTGTATGGCCATGAATTAAGAGATCTGTTTTTCCTTGTTCCTTTTTATTTATCATCCTAGAACGCGTGAAGTTAATATTTTTAAAACTTTAATCACTAATATACAAAAAAAATTATTTAGATTTGTCAAATGAAAGCACATTAATAGATTTATTACCAAAAGTACTGGATATGATTTTATTTTTTTTAATGATTTTGTTAATTTATAATTAGAGAAATAATAACCAAATACATACATTAAAAATCATGTCAAGGTCCAAAACGAAGAATAAAATTAAAGGAAGCAAGTACAATATGGATCGGATTAAGCGAGGCCGCAAAGGCACGGTACAATAGCACAGCGCCTACATTGACGGCTTTTAATGGGTATTGCAGCCACAGATGATATCTGTTGCAATACGTACACAATAGTGCAGCGGGACCTCAAACCGGCACACGCAACATGGGTTTGCAATGCAGCGTCTCTCCGATTCTCCGTGTGGGGCGCGAGTTTTAGTGCAGGTCAAGCCTGGTTGGTTTGCGGCTATTAGTTGGCCGGCGGCAGGCCTGATTAGCAACACTGTACCAAACGTTGCCCATTGAGTTAGCGCGATGACGTGACATAACGTGATTTGTGAAGCCAGAAAAAAATATTTTATTAAAAAAAAATCTTCCTAGTCCCTACGTTCTTAGATACGAGATTTTTTTTTTTTAACCAAACCACACATGCCAAAATAATCATGTTTTGATTCGTCGCGAAAAAAGAAAAAAAAATCCCGATGGCCACGGAAGAGAGGGACATATAATTTGAGATAATGGTATAGAGAGACTATCTTTTATGTTATGTCTTGGACGATGTAGAGGAGTTAGAGACAGCTTACTGATATCTCTATGTTGATTATGGCCTAGACGGTAAAAATAGATGAAATAGTGATTTTTGTACTTTGTAATTATCATTCATACCTTCACACTGTCTTATGTCTCCTTTAAAATATTTTTTGTTTATTTATGATGGACATTTGACAATATGTAACATGAGATCCTCTCAAATGCTCAGGCTGCCCATAGTGCGTACACTATTACTACCTCTATTCATGAATAGAAGCCATTTTAAATATGTGTGGCTAAACTTTTATAACTTTGAGTTACTAATATATGAAATATTTAGTTTTGTCACACAGAAATGGTTAGCACATTTGTCATACAAAAATACTTCCATACAATTTTATTTTTTTAATAATTCCAAGTAAAAGAGAACAGAGGGCACCGACACAGTTTGTTTCTTCTTTGCTACAGTGCGGCAAGTGCGGTGGCCGGTGGGCAACATCAATTTCAAGATCCATGCATGTTCCAGTACAAGCCTCTTAAAGTCTTAATTCTCAGCACCCACCAGCCACCAGCTTCTTTAATTTGAAGCAGTGCGACATGTGGTAATGTGGTATCCGCAGAGTACGTGTACTGAATACCGGTCACGTCTGATCCATGCATTCATGGATGGATTGACCTGTGCTGTGGGGTCGCATTAGTGTGTACAATTATGAACCCCTCCATTATTTTCAACAGATCCTATTGTGAAATAAGTTTTTATATGGCTAATCGTATACTACACTTTTAAAATACATTGATAGTTAATTTTAAAGGATTTGCTAAATAACACTTGAGTAAAATTGTTGGGGTTTGCAATTGAAGTTCTTACCGATAGATTTTGCTCCTAGATTGGTGCGCCGCCCTCTTCACCTTTGTTTCTGGCGAGCTCATCATTTTCTTCTCTGCTCACTGATCCCGTAGCCCTAGGTAAGGGCTCGGGGTTCACCGATTAGGGCTCGGGGTTGGTTGGAGCCTAAGCATAGATGGAGGGAAGGGAGCTGTGGAGGCACAGTAGCGTGGAAAGGTGGTGGCGGCGTGGCCTTGGTTGTGGGCTCGGCAAAGGATGGTAGGTGGCGGAGGTTGGCGGGGCGACGAGCAAGAGAGGTTATGAGGCGATGGCGATCCGGTGGTGGTAGCCATAAAGAAGAGGAAGGAGGCGCATGGCATTGGCAGCGATGGAGGTGCAGAGGAGAATGCAACCTGGTGACAACGTATGAGGAGATAGTGGCTCGGGAAGGAGGAAGTGACGTGGCGGTAGTCGGTGGCAGCCTCGCTGGTGCCAAAGCGGCGACGCCTAGGGAGAGGTGGAGGAGGCGGCTAGGAAGGGGATGACGAGGACATTGCTTCTACTCATATAACACTAGCACGAGATGTGTCTACTAAAGGACCAATGACACGAGGACGCGCACGTAGTCTTGTACAACAGTGAACTCATTCCTTAGGTGAATTAATTATTTAATTATAGAGCAAATGATATTGCTTATTGATTGTTGTTTACTTGTTTCTACTTGTGAGAGAATTGATGGATCACTGTCGATCATGCGACTGATCCGGTGCTCCGACTGATCCTTGGTGTGTCCGACTGATTATGATCAAACTCTCAGCTAGATCTCCGTGTACTCAACGTGATCTAGAGCTCGTCCTATTAGATTATGATCAAGCCCGACCAGATTTCCGGTCGACTCGCCTTCGACACAACTTTGTCGACGGTACCTTCATCTAGCTCAGGTCGACTAGTTCTTTCGACCAATCCACCGCCTAGATCCGCGCTGACCAAGTTATGACCAAAGCTAATGAAGGAAGTCCTGCTCCAACATGAATTATGATACTATACAAGGATGTCATGCTCGACACGATTTGGGAGTCCCTGCTCGCTTTGATTGTGGAGTCTACTTTGGACCCAACTCAAAGATTCTATTGATAGTGATCCGTATGGAATTACAATTCTAGTTAGTTACAAATTCAGGTCTTAGCAACATCCTAAGTCGCTATAAATATTTGGGTGTTGCGCCACCAATAGATCGACTTTGATCATTGATTTAGCTATTGCTATTGTAATGCTATCTCACCATAATTGAAGTCTCAACTTAATCATTCAATTTTGAGTGATTCATCTTCCATCGCTGTTCTTATGTTTCTCTCGATTCACTTGGGCGGTTCTTCGTGAACATGCCAATTATGTTTGACACGGTGGTAACATGGTAGATCCAGACAAAAATTTAGGGTGTGCTCACCGCTATGCTTGCCGAATGCCGAGTTATCGCCATTGAAGTCCCTTAAGCGCAGCCTAGGCTAGGGTACACCGTGAGCCGTCCGCTGGTAGGGCGCTAGAGCCCGGCCGCTTCCCTTGGGTCTACCCTTAGTTGGTAACCAATCGAGGAGCGTGTAGCGATTGTGACGCTTGCTAGTCCCGACCGGATCATGGTGAGCCACCCTTCGCCAACGCCGCAACTCAAGCTATCGGATTTCTCCTACGACGGAAGATCAAGAAAAACATGCACGCATCTTAAGTCGAGGCGACGATACTGTGTGTAATATCCTATTTCTTTAAATAAGTATTTAATGAATTAGAAAAGGATTAATAATATGAATTTAGGAGGAAAATAGTTATGGGCATTTGGCCCATACCTAGGGAGGGGCGCCACCATCATAAGAAGGAGGGGAGGGGAAACCTAGCATGGCACTTTAGCACGTGCTACTACAGCATGCAGGCTACCGCTATAGAATCACCCTCCCTTGCACTGTCCAAGAAGAAGGAGGAGGAGAAGAACCCTTTGGGTGCCACTGCCAAGAAGAAGGAAGAGGAGAAGGAGGAGAAGAGAAGGAGAGAAATCACGTGGTGGTTCTTGCGTTCTTCAATGGATTCTTCAAGGGTAACCCATGATCTCGTTTGATTAGTCGTGTAGTTTCGCGATTCGGCAATGTCGGTATTAGATCGGTTGTTTTTGTCATCTGTATTGCTTGACTGTTTTGAGGATGTTAACTATAAAATTTGATTTGGCTATCTCCTAGAGATTTGTAGGTCACATCTTTAGCTTTCAATAGAGTCTTAGATCAGATCCTTTGGATGAGCGGATGAGGAGATATAATTTTTGTACCGCCATTGTTCGTGGTTCCGCATAATACTGATAACAATATTAATCGGTCATTAGCAAATAGTTAATGAATTATTTAGAAGATCTCACCAAAACGAAAGTTGTAGGTATGTTCGTAAGGTTTTCAGAGCGCTAAAGATCATAGTGTTTGGATATGTGTAATGAAAGATACGTTAGTTTTAGTCTCGCTGTCCAAAACCTCTGACGGGATTTAGCAGTTTTAGTAATCTGTTTGGTAGGGATAGAAGATTACAAAATCTGCGAATCTCACCAACTAGTTTTATGTGGATAATTTAATAAGATTTCAGGAGAATCAAATAACACTAGATTTGGATAAGTATACAAAAATTTATGAATTTTAGAAGAAGACTATTCTGTTTGGGACAGATCGACGCTCTATAGAAGTGGGTGTTTTGGGTTGCACTAGGGAGCGTAGTTCATCGCTTACTTATTTCTAGCAATGTCTTATCCAAAATGTTCTCTTAGTGTGATTGTTATATTTATCTAGGTGGTTTGATTCCGGGCGCGCTCTCCTCTTCATCAAGCTCACACGGTTGAGGCAAGTACAAATAGTGATAGAATAATTAAGAGTGATGGTTCATGTTTGCTGGTAGTAAGTATATTTTGTGTACTCATGGATGCTAAAAATATGTGTATGTCACTGTTCATGAATACTAGAAGTATGGTTATGCACTTTATTCATGTATATTGCTGCTGGCTAAAATATGTTTATGTTGGATAAAGAATTGATTCATATGCATCATGTTATCATCCTTGAGACTTGGTCATGTGTTGACCATGCATTGATTTTGAGATCCCCGTCATGTATTGGACGGTCTTGTAGTTCCCACACTTGTGGAGTGTGGGCTTATGGTCCCTGTGCAACAAGGCACAGGCATGGGTATGCATCGACGGATGCATACTTCATTACCATATATGCAAAGAGAAAAGAAAAGTTACATTTGAGCATTTGCATTGCATGCGCATGTGAATTGGTTGAGTATGGAGAGCTGTGGTTGGATGAGAATGACATAGCTGTGTATGTTTTTGTCTCACTAATTTGTACTTTGTTGAGTTTTGGATTCACTCTTGCTGTTGTTTTTTAGGTACCCTTACGAGAAAGACATGCATGGGAGGGAATAGTTATAAGTTTGGGTGCACATCGCCATGAACAATTTATAATTGGTTAAATTTGGAACATGCTTTAATAATTGAGCAAACCGCTTGAAGGATTCTCTATTGGTTATTTCTTATGCGTTGGATGTTTTGTAATAGAGTTGTTTAGCATGTTATAGCTACCTTTATGTTTACGTTATAGATTTGATGATTGGATTATTGTTTATTGTTAAAATAGTTAAATGAACCTCCGGTATGGTTGACTATACAAAGGAGGTTCTCTTAAAATTTAGTAAGATGTCTTGGTTTTAATTGTTTCTAAGTTATTTTAGTAGTATTCCTGCTCTTCTTGGGTTAGGGTGTTACACTAGGGACACTACAACAAGAACCACCATCTAGCAACACATATTCAACAATGGAAAATAAAAGAATTGCATCCAGATTTGTTAGCTAATCCCACCACCCCACGCCTAAGCCAAATAGATAAAAAAATTCTAAAACAAATAAATCAGATGTGGCATGTAACTTCCTCAAACATTATCTCTTTAACCCACCCTATGGCTTTAATTGACCTAGCATTTGGCCAAGCCGGCCTTATCGTCCCATTCATGCCCCCGCCATCGCCTCGCCATCTTCTCCCACTCCATGCCATGCCGAGTGCGGTGTTGCAATGTTATCGCCGCCTTACACAGATCATCCTAATCTTGCTGGCTTTGGTGTCCTACACAGTCCATGTGGTCGCTGCACCTGCTCAACGCCGCATCCATCTTCGATTGGATCGAATTTGTGCCATGTAAATTACAACGAATGTAAAGCTCCTTAAGTTTAATTATCAAAGTCTTGTGTTGACAGGAGGTGAGGGTACCTTTTGCTAGTATATACGACGCTGAGTTTTTTAATACTGCATTTTGGCATTCTTTAATTGGACCTTACTAGGAAATATAATATAATTATATGAAATATTATCATAAAACTCAGGATGGAGAAAGTATCTCCAGAACACCATACAACTTGAAATCTTTTCTATTTTCTTGACCAAAGGTTCATAACTTTCTCCTGTATATGTTAATGTTACATGGTTTTCATAATTTTTCTAATAGTCGTATCACCATCCCAATAGTCACAATTGAAAAAATGATCAAGAGAAAAGCTGATAACGAAAGGGTTCCCCTTGATCATGTTACATTGTACTATTCAACATAGGTTGTCTTATGGCTTGCTTATGAATACTATAATAATATCCAATTTGTGTTTTTAGGTTAGCATCCGTTTTGACTAGACAAGTGCAACTTCGGCCTTCCAGTGTATGGCCCCAAGTTCAAACTGAATGCCATTTTTACTAGTGGATGACACTAGACAAATTAACATATATGGATTGATGTACTGGATTTGCTGATGCAGATGCCACTTAAGGACAATCAAACTTCTTGCTCCTTGGGAGATGTAGTATCCTATTTATGCAATAACTTTTTATCTGATCTGCTTTCAGATATACAGAAGGTAGACTGTAAACCAATATCAATTTCGTTTATTGATGTAATTTAATCATTGATATGGCAATGTAAATATGTTTCATCAATTCGAGTAACATCGTGTTCATGAAGCCTACTTAATACAGTGTGAATAGGGTGTTTTAAAATTTTAAAAGAAGTTGTGAAATGGATGCACCTTGAGGAATTTTGGTTTGTCCGAATTTTGCTTTATAATATGAACTTGTTACACTGCTGAGCAACCCACTCTAATTGCTTTGTCAAGATTGTCCCAATTTAATTAAGCAGATGTATTTTTTTTTATATCGAATAAACATAGGTATACTGTACACATTGTTCATGCTGCTAGCCTGAGTCCAAGATCAATCCTCCTTTACTTAACTTCAAATTTTAGCTCTGAATCTAGTTTCGTTAGTTATAATTTGATACCAATAAGTAACTATTGTCTTTGTAGGTCAAAAGGTTTGGTTGAAGATTTACTACATTTGGATATTCACAGGAGTGATGAAGAAGACGAACATTTGACTTATGGGTGGAAGTATATCGAGTTTTAATTTTTAGGCTATATGGGTGTAACATATTTTATTTTATAGTGACTAATGATGTAAAAAATATATTGGATATCATGTTCTTCAAGCAATGAAATGAAGTCTATTTGTTTATGTGCCATCATTGTTCTTATGCTTTGTGGATATGGAATAATTTGGTCACATCGACCGGTTGTAAGATCTGCATGGCTAGAAATTAACTGATAGTTGCACCTAGATAAACATTGTAAAATGAATTATGAAAACAACTGGGTTATCGCAAACAATAACGCATAGAAGTGTTGCCAGAGCCTAATTATATCCATTGCTACATTGCAACGCTTTTTCTAACTCTTACCAACGCTTGGATATGTGTTGCGATAGACCCTTGCAATGCCGTCTATGGCAACACATAATAAATGCGTTGGTACAGACCATAACAACACTTATTTGGACTTTTGATAACACATGTATCGTTTCTAAAGGGATGCTCATACTGTAGTGGGGGGGGGGGATGGGATTAGGGTTGGAGGGGTGGGATGGATATGAGTGGTGGAGCCCTTGGTTTTCCATCCAATGGTCACAAATTCGATCGAAATTCCAATTTTTTTTACTCGAGTTATGTATAGTCACTCCCTTATTTTCAAAGTATGATTATACGTATTTAAAACATTCTTTTGTAGAATAATGTATTCTAAAATGTCATATATATAGAGAGAGAAGGATAGAGTGAGCATACAATTACTGGTTTTGTCTATAGAAAAGAACAGATATACTTCAGACAAACAGTATGACATTTATCCTTGTGAAACTTATCATATCTTGGACGTGCGCTTGGCTATAAAATAGAACTGTTATGAACCGGGGTTCGTCCCCTTGCACGCAACATCTCACATGCTGAGCATTGTATTTGTAATTAATCCAGCCACTGTTGTCCACTGTCCCCATGATAGACACTGTTGCTTGCAACAGTGAATTTGAAGGGTATGTTTGTTTGTTTTATTTTTTGAGGGCTATGTTGTTTGTTACGCATGGCCATTAACAGTACTATAGGGTACTTATTTATGTACTATCTCTGTTAAAAAATGTATGATAGTTTGGATATTAACATGGTTTTCAATGTCCAACTTTGACCATTAATTTTCATATGATTAAGTTATTAAAAAATAAAAAATGTTATATTACGAAAATATTTATCATGGCAAATGTAATGATACTATTATCTTATGACAAATCTAAATAGTTTTTCATATATTATTAGTTAAAGTTAGAAAAGTTTGACTGCACACTTTCTAGAACGTAATACATTTATAAACAGAGGAAGTACAAATCAGTTTTTGCATGGATAGCTGTAACAATTAATTAATTGCAAACGCATAGGCAATAGTCGTTTCGCCTTGTTTTTATCTAGCTACTTGCGTAAACATAAAATTTTGCAAATTGCTTATTCATACGTGGATCTGTCTGATGCACAGTTGACAGAATTGTAAGGTCAGAAAATCGATTGTTTTTCCAAAAAAAAAAAAAAACACCATTCCATAGTTTTTTAGCAAATCCATTCATACGTAACCTATATCTGCCATGCCGATTAAGGCAGTAGTTTTCAGGGGAAGAGAACTGTACAGGGTCGTATTTTTGGTCCCCTTCCATTCATCACATAGGGTCATAGGGGTTATTCACCCACGTTGGGTAAAAACACCTTAGTTATTTTATTTTTTTTGCATGCATGTGGGTGACTGGGTGATGATGAGACGTCGAACCTGCGAGAGTATCAAGAAGCGTGGTCTTGCCGCAGCCCGACGGCCCCATGATGGCAAGCACCTCCCCCGGCCGAGCGTACCCGTTGATCCCGTCCAGGATCCTCACCGGCGGGCCCCCGCCGGTCCCGGCCACCGTGACGCACACGTCCTCCCACGTCAGGAACACCCCGGGGTCGTCCGTGCCGCCCGCCCCTCGCGCCGGCGACACCGCCGGCGCCGGCACCACCTCCACGCCGTCAAACCCCGCCCCCCGCCCATCGCCGCCTGACGCCGGACGACCGTGCCGTCCGCTCCTCCACGGGAAGACACTACCGAGCGACCAGCCGGCTCCGCTCGCGCCGCGGGGCCCGGCGTCGGGTGTGCCGCCGCCCCAGCGCCAGAGCGGCCGCGACGGGCTCGGCGTTGGCGCCCACCGCGGCAGCGGCGACGAGGACGCCATGTCACGATGGGTAGCTGGCTAGCTTTGTGCTTGCTTGCTTGCCACGAGTTCGTGGTGTGGTTTGTTCATAGGCTTGAAGTACTGCTACTGCAACTTCTTGGCACGAGCAATAACCTTGGCCGGGCGCGAATTAATAGGCATTGGCACGAGCAGGCGACACATGAGAATAAAACGCTGTTGTTTGGCAGAAAAAATCGTGTGCTTGTTGCTACGGCGTATACTAGGATTAGCTAGCTACTATCTTTTTCTTTGTTTTCTTTTCGCTTAAAAAAGTATTTTCTAGTTTGAGGAAACAGTAATGGGGTCAAGAAAAGTTGTTGTTGGTTATGCTTTGCAATTTGGGTATTAAATCGGTCAGTGTATGGATGGATAGGTCATCGATCGAAATTATGGCGTCAAATTAAGGAGAGGAGAGAGCTAGAAATCCATCCCGGTATCATCTTAGTGAATGCGAATGCGAACGCCTTGTGGCAAAGCTAGAATGATGCGTCGCAATGAATGATTTCATTGGTGGATTGGTTTTCCCACGCAAGCCTAGGCTTCCAGTGCAAAAATGGCACTCTTGTGCCCGTTCTAAATTAAACTACTTACATTTGTAAAAAGAAATGTGTCAGCGCAGAGAAAACTACAGTCAAACCATTTTAACTCGAGAAATACCCAGAAAACGGTATCACAACGGTGAGAATTTGGGCGACAGCTTGGATTTGAGCTGGGTTTGGTAATGGTTCGCAGGTGTCATGTTTTTTTTTTCCCGGAAGAAAAAAAAAATCCATAAACCACCCAGAAGCCACACGTTTTCTAAAATCTGTCCATATATTTTCGTTAAACAAAAACAGGTAGCCAAACACCAAAATATATATCTAAAAGCAATCAAACCATCGTAATCCACCGCAATGACAAACAGAGCTTTAATGTACCATTGAGAAGGTGTAAAGTAGAGGACCGAGCGTTAGCTCATGTGGTTTGCTGCGCCGTTGTGCCAGCAGCCCAGCTGGGATCGACCCAGCTCGCCTCACCAAAATTCATTAGGGTGGATTTAGGAATAGTATATGCACACGTGGGTGCGTTCAGTGGTCAAAGTACGTATCCGTGCTCCGTGGGGTTCAACTCTCGCTCTAAATTAAAGCGTGTGTTAAGGATGCATCCACGTGTGTGTGGGTGTGTGCGGTGTGAGTGCGTTCGATGTGTACTCTAGAGAAAAGAGGAGGTGTAAAGTAAAAGTGAAAATTGAAGTGGACTTTATATACTAATAAAGTAATATTGACAATTTTATAACTTCTTTATCCTTTTTTTTTATTGAAAATAAGTTATTTATCTTAGAAGAACATTCATTGTTCTAGAGGGTGTTTTAGCATGGAATCCTTCCGAACGCTACGGTACAAACAAAGACAACTAACTTGGGGGAGATCTAAAACAAGTGAAAACAAGATACGGTCGTGGCCCAGCTTTGCCGAGTCACATGAGCAGCAAGTGGGCCTGAGACAAACTAAGGGCACTCCAGCAGTATAATTGTTTCCATAAGGGTGAAAGATATTAAGATATGCAAAAAAGATATTAAGATATGCAAAAAAGAGAGAAATACAAACACATATATAGCTGGCAACAACAACTAATAATCATTCAAAAATCTTATTTCTACCGGTTAAAATAGATAAGTAACAAAACCTTTTTGTGCATAGATGACAACAACATTCCATAATCACTTCGCACTCCCACTACCCAATTAATTCAATCAAATACCACCCCATCTTAGAAAAGAAACTACTTCGCAAACCACTAACATGACACAAAGTTCTGAAATAGCAAGTATGACATGAAATCAAACTACTTATCAAATTTCCAAAGGTTACTAAGCATCTATCCTCTTGCTTAGTGTTGATGCAACACTTGCTTAGTGTCGATGCTTTAGTATTGATCTTATGAATGAATGCTGGAGGCTCTCCTAGAGCAAAACCACATAGAAAAGGACAAGAGAATTTTAGACAGGTTCAGACCTTCTTATGAGAGAATAACAAAACTAATCCTATGTTCTTGTATTGATTGTGTTTACAAGAGAGAAGTCGCGATGGCTAAGACTAATGACTCACTCTTTGAAAATGATCTTTCTGTCGGGGTTTTATTTTACCGACAGCGTAGTGAATCGACAGTAATAGTGTAGTTGCTTGTCGGTTTGGATACACCGACAAGGATACAGAAATTTGGTGATGGTTATATATTCAACCGTCAGAAACATGATCATTCGTCGGCTTTAAATGTACCCACAAGAACATTGCCATTTCCATCGCGGGCTTCACCGTCAGGAATTTCATTGCCGCACGCCACATTTTCGTTGCCACGCCACATTTTCGTTGCCGTGCTTTGTTCCAGTCAGTCTTCGGTCGAACCGACAGGAGAACATAGCATTAGGTCAAAATCCCCAAATTGCTATCTCTTCTCCAATTTCTCCAATCACCTGATGACGTCAACGTCTGGCCAGGTTTTCAGGTGAGGCCGACAACGGTGAGCGGCGGCAGCTCGTCGGCGGCGGGTGGTACCATTGGGTAGCTAGGGATAATGCAAACTAACTAATGTACTTACGGCTGCTTGGGGACAACGGTGGTGGCCAGCGGCGAACTTCAAGCGGAGATGAGTTGCGGCTGTTGTCGGGAAGGGGCTCAGGTGATGCTTCGGCGACGTGGGTGGGTGCTTCCTATGCCTATTTAAAGGGAGCACCAGCGCACCTTGAGCTCCTCCCACCTTCCCCTCTCTTCCCCTCGCTCCCGCTCTCCTCCGCTCCCGTTGAAGCTTTTGACGCCGACCACCACGTGACGCCCACCATTTGCGCCACCTCAGCCTCCTCCGACCACAGCGACCACGGCCCGCGTGATCGCAACAACAAGGGCTACCTCGCACCCCTCCCCTTCGTAAGCCTCCGAGCGCCATCGCCACCTTTAACCGCCGCCCGCGCTTCTTCATCTTCGCTGCCCTCCAAGGCCGCTCCTCGAGACCGCGAGCACCGGCTTCCCGTGAGCCCTCTCTCCTGGTGCCCTCGCTGCCGGCCAGCCACGCCGCTTCACCGGCGAGTCATCGGGCCCGAGCACCGCCGCTTTTGCCGACGTGGCCCCACTCACCGCCACTGGTGCCACCTCTCCATGGGGTGATGGGCCCACATGTCGGCGACGACAAGGAATAGGAAAGAAACATGTGATGTTTGGGTTGTTCGATTTAGATCGGATGGTCCACAACGATTGAGACGTTCGACCGCTCAACGTGAATCTTGATCGAGCCATCCATCCTTGATCGATACCACATTGGGTGGGACATTAGGACCGTCCGAACGCACCATCAAGATCGAACCATTCGCTTTTGATCCAACGATCAAACACGTTGGAGTGAGAATGCGCGGAGGAGTGGGCCACATGGTCGCACGTGGGAGAGATGGGTTGGGCTAAGAAGGTTTCGCCCAACACTATTTTACGATTTAAATTGATTTAATTCGATAATTCAAATAGGCTTTAGAAAATAGTAAATTAAATCCAATTTTGAGAAAATTCACATAAATTCTATAAGACATTTTGGATTTAAGTAAAATAATTTCAACTTATATTTGGTAATAACTTTTGCAAATAATTTATTTTGTCTTTGAAATACTTAGGAAAAGCTTTTCAAAATTTCGAAAAATTCCACAAAAATAATTAAATTTTAATTTCACAAAAAGAAGAGGCTCTGGGAGGTGAGCGCCATTGCATCCATGGATGTGGTGGTCGGGGGAGGGAGGGGATTTCTCTACTAGTCTCGGCAAGGGTCCCCGCTGGGCATTTGGTCTTTTCACCGGCCTGAAAAAGGAAAATGAGTTAAAAGTCTAAAGTGGCAAAAGAATGATTGAAAACTGATAGAGTGACAAATAAATGATTGCAATATACATAATGGAAAATGTGAGAAGGCCGTTCTATTGGGTGGCAAATTCTTAATTGTCCTCTTTAAATCGTGCTTTACAATCTACCTATTGTATTTACTGGTCAATATTGTTTTATGCAAAATGGACATAAATCTATCCTTGTCAAGCCTTGCATGAATAATAATCGCATACATTTCCTCATTTACTTTGTCAGAGTACATTGAATGTACTCACACTTTTCGCCCTTTGTTTATTCAATCAAGAAGAATGTAACATCCTAATTTTTTGAGCTTTTAAAAATCCTTTGAATAGTTAGTAGGAAGAAAATTCACCATTTAATTTTATTTGAGTTTAATTCAAAAGCTTAATATTGACTTTCAATATCAAAATAATTTAATATGAATAATTCCAACTTGAACAATTATCAAAACTATTTTATTTGGATTCTATGTGCTCGTATATTTTCTAGATTTTCAAGAATTTTTCGAGTTCATTTGCTAATTTCAATTTGCTTGTTGGATTTTCTGGTATTTCTAAAATAGAAAACCTAATCTAAATCTCAAGAAATATCTTGGGCCAAATCTCCTTGCTTCGCCCATTTCTTGCCTTTCTCGCCTAACTCCGCACACAACCAAACGCGCATCCGAGCCAACCTTCGCACTCCACCGTCCGATCATTTTGAACGGTCCGATGTAGTTGGCCATTCGATAGTCGAACATCACTAGCGGTGGGCACCGTCGATCTTTTTGAACAACTCGAAGGAGTTTGGTGCGTTTAGTGGTCTAAACATTCATTTCATTTGGATCGATCGATCAAGATCCGACGCCGATCAAGTTGGAGTATCGCCCACGCCGTTGTTTCTCTATCCGGTGGGCCCCGCACCTTCGCTGCCTCCGAGCTGCTTTTGTTCTCGTGAGTCTAGCCCACGTCCGCCATTGAAGACCCTTGAAGCTTCGTCCAACAAAAGTTGTTATGCGCTCGATTTCTTTGCGCCACCCCACCAATCTTTATCTCTAACTCTCCCACACCTGCTTTGGTTGATACCGTATCTCCAATCGGTTCCTATCTCTCGATTTCCAAATTTGGTTTCGTGTTCTTCATGAACTCAATTTGGGCATTTCCACTTCCGAGCCGCTCCGGCCCTATAAAAGCCACCCCAATTTTCGCCAAAGACTTCAAGAACCCTAAGGAGCCACCTCACCACCCCAGAGCCCTAGCACTACCGCGATTGAAGATTTGGACTTCGGTCACTGAAACCCTAAAGCTTCGATTGTGCCACCGCCATGGAAGCTCCGCCTCTGTGGTCTACACTGCTGGGTCCGCCTTCACCGTAGCTACCTCCAGCGACCACCCGCGTTGCCAAAAGGTCACCAGAGCTCTCGTCCGACAAAAGCCAAACTTTCTCCACCGCTTCAAGCTCACCGCTGACCGTCACTGTCATCCTTGACCACCTGTGAGTACACCCCTAGGATCACAATAGTGTGTTCTACCTCCTGGTACCACTCATCGCCGGTGGATTGACGTCGTTCGCTGGAACCGTGGTTCCTGAGCCTTCGTCACCGCCAATCTGACGTGGATGTCCACGTGTGTTGCCACCTCAGCCTTCGCATCCTTGTGTCATCTACGTGGTGCCAGATTAGCGCCTACGTATGCGCCCGCGAGCAATCCGTGCTCGGTAGATTTAGTCTACCGTGAGCTGAGCCGTTGACATGTGGATGTGGAGCCTCCTGGTATGACTCATAGCTGGTAAATTCGGTAGTAGGTTAGGCTGTGTCGGAATGGGTGGAGGTGTGTACTACCAGGTAGTCGCATCACGGGACGGTTCGCCGCATACCTATCCAAAAGTGTGTGTTATGCCAAAGAACTGTGTTGGATTTTGGTATAGCGGTAAAGCACACTGGGAGTGTCAATGTTTGAGATGAAGTTTCGGAAAGGTTTTGCTGTGATCAGCTCCATACAAGTTGATTACATCTTGTGGGTAAAGTGTACAACCTCTGCAGAGTGTAAAACTATTCGAATAGCCGTGTCCACGGTCATGGACAATGCTCGGGTTTTTACGAGGTAGATTTTCATAAAATATTTGGGAAGGGACAGCTATGTGATCTAAGTCATATGGTTGTGTGAATTAAACTGATTAGCTTTGCGTCTTTGTGAAAACAACTGTTCAATTATTATTGTCTATTTGTTTTGATTTACATTTCAATCTATTATTGTATATTTAATTGCAAATATTGAATTTTATAGAAGAACCACAGAAGCCATTCCTTTGGAATAAGCCTACATCTATACATTGCATTCTGTGGTATGACTTGCGAGTACGGTTGTGTATTCATGCTTGTTGTAAAACTTGCAAACAAATCTATAGAAGTGGAGGAGTCTTCGTCTGCCCTTGAGGAGGAGTTCGTTGAAGGTGCTGATCGTTAGGGTCTGGATCCTAGTTGGTTGCCTATGGTGAATTGATGGGATCTCACCGGAGTTTATTCGCTGCTATTTAATTCTCTGTTAGCCCTGTGTGACTGAATAATTATAAACTCGACTAGAAGGTCAAAACCATTATTTGTTATTCAAATTAATCGTTTATTCTATTAATCGCTTTGTGTGGATCGATATTCATCTATGTTGACACTGTGTGTACTAGCGTGATCCTAGACTAGTGCATTATACAGAGAGGGTCTATAATTGCATTTTTGGGTCTCGACAAGAACCGTGGAACTCAAAATTCTATGAAGAGGAGTAATTCAAGATTATGCGAATTGCGCGCCCTCCACTCGATTACTTGTGGGCATGTCGGATGGCTTCCACGAGATGTTTTGTTTTCCGCTGCAAGTTACCTTTTGGTGTTAAGCCCGTGTGGCACTCGTAAGACTTGACCATAAGGGTCCTTTTGCTATTTATTATTAATTTGTCTGCTTCATCTATAGTTTGTTGTATGGATATGATTACATCAATGTTGCAACTTTGTGAGCTAGCTACTGATCATGGGACTAGTTCAGAATACACAGAGAGTACTAGGGTTGCATACCCAGGGTCCCGACACAAAGTTCCTCTTGCTTTAGGAAAGCTTACGGGGTTGAACTTCTATGCAACCATTCTTCTCTTGAGGTTCTCCAGAAGGTTAGAAAAGGAGGCAAAGGATAGGAAAGAGACAAAGAAGAAGAACTAAGGGGATAGAGCAAAACAACACTCCCAAATGAAAGAACCAACTCAAAAGCTTTTCAGGAAAAACTTAATAGCTTTATACAATGCTCTACTAGATCGAGACTCTTTAATTTAGTGAAGCGACTCAATACACATAATTTGGTGCTAATTGTTAGGGCCTGGGGCCAGGGGTAGGTCGCCTGTCGCACCTGGGAACCGCGGTACGTGCACTATACAGAGGCTAAATGTGCTAATTATGCCGAAAGGGGCTAGTTTTGAAAATAAAGAAGATGCAGGGGCCAGATTTGCCAAATGCTCGAAATTCTGCGCGGCAACGAAATTCCTGATGGTCGAACTGACAGGAGAACATAACATTAGGTCAAAATCCCTAAATCGCTATCTCTTCTCCAATCTCCTATCTCTAGTCCGTCCACCACTTCACATCCTCCAGACGTGGCCCCCCTCCGGCCCCTCCCGGACGTGCTCCCCCTCCGCCTCCTCTAGATCTCTTCCCCACCCCCGCCTCGTCCCGGACACCCCCCTTCGCCTCCTCTAGATCTACGCCCCCCGCCTCATCCCGGACACCCCCTCCGCGCCTCCTCCAGACACCGCCGCCCATCCACACCCTCCCGGATAGCCCCCTCCACGCCTCCTCCAGGCGTCGCCGTCCCTCAGCTCCTCCTCGCTGCGCCCCCTCTGCCTCTCCAGATGTCGTCGCACCTTCTCCCTCTCCTGGACGCCCACCTTGGTCAAAATCCCAAAATCAAGCCCCACCTCCGCCGTAGCTCTGTGAGTATGCTCCTAATGGTAGTCGATTTCTTAGCTTTTTTATGAGATAAGGAATGGGAAGCTAGAGTTTCCCATGTTTGCAAAAGTGATATTACCTCACCATCAAAGGGCACATTTTCCTTGCAATACACTAATATACTTGTGTACCGCTTACTCGTTTTGTTTTAATTATGTACAGGCAATTCAAGTATGTAAATTACCACCCCAAAGACTACAAGTACAACACACAACTTGGAGTTATTCTCAAACGAGAATACCCAGGCACCGTGAAGGACTTGGATCACGAAGGCGATCCCATTGATATCCGCGACGACCATGTTGGCGATTATTATCTAGATGAAAACGACATTGGAGAGACAAATGCAGATCGAGTGAAGCAAGAGTTCTGGGTAAGATTGGTACTCCTAGTTTACATACAGTCGATTGTTATATTTTTATCTAACTATGCATTTCCTACATAAATACGCAGGCTTTGTTTTCTGTGGGCGACGAGGAGAAGGAAGAGGCTGACCGTGTTTTCGAACGGTATGTAGCGAAACGAGTATGAGATATGATGTACCAAGCTCGTGTGGATACAGTCAAGAAGTACTACGAGAACCATGGAGAGAAACTTGATGACGCTCTAGCCCGTCGAAGAGAGCTTTCAGAAGAACAATACTTGCAGGCTAGGCTTGACTGGTGCAAAGAGGAAGATTGGCCTAACCTCTGCCATTATTGGGTCACCGAGCATTTCAAGGAAAAGCGAAGGAAAGGCCAACAATCATGGTTGGAATCCGAAGATGTTGCTCAAAATATAGGAGGGTAACGACCATTTGCAGAGACACAACAATTTCTAGTATGAAATCTATCCATTACTTAAGCATTTATTACACGTCTTATCATATTTTATGCAAAGAGCTATAAACTAGTCTTGGGTAGAATTCTCATGGAATATTCAATATTCTCATAATGCTATTATATTCATTTCATTTTTACATATACTTTTCATGGTAAGATTGAAGAATTTAAAATGAGTCATTTATTAGAAAGAGGACTTTTGTCCTTTGTGGCAGACTGGCATTCTGTTTGCATTGTGTTTATTGTTGTTGCAACAATGTACACCCTAAGAACTAAAGAGGATTGTGTATCCAAAAAAAGGAGTGAAATCCCCATATTTGGAGTTAGAAATTATTCATATGTCCCTACATTTAAATGCTATTCATTTAGCTTTTTTGCTAAACTCTCTAGGTAAACACAAATGTGATTTCCAATATTAGATGAACCTAAACTGGTCACTGACAAAGTCAGTGACAACTATGTGTTATTTTGTTGGGTACAACACAATATGCAAACCATAGATTCCACCACCAAATCAAATCTTTTCATCTCTGCCTAACAACCCACTATATCCTAGAGTCTAGTAATAACCCATGAAGTTTGAATTAGAATATAATCCACTAGTGAAATACAATGTGCTTAATGAATTCCTAATTCTTGCAGGAATAGAAGTTTGGCCCTGACAAGGCTACTGGATTAAACACATATGCCATAATGAAGTCAGGAGTAAAAAATGTGAATAGCAGCGGAAGTAGTGCTACAGTCAAAAGCCAAAAAGCACAACATATGGTAAGCATTATTCTAGCTGTGTCTGTTTGTGGCTTGACCCCTCCTTGCCCTGACATGAATTTTACCCTATGCTGGCCTGTCTGTTGCTGGTAGCATGCAGCCTGTCTACAGAGGATAGCTACAACCAGCAGTTGAAGTATGCAGAATGCATTATTTGTGTTTATCCTATGAGAATGTTTGTTGGTTGTGGATTTCCTGCAAGGTGAGCATAACCACATCAGTGACAAGTTCAGTGCCTGAGTTTCATGATGAGATTGCTGCGATGAATTGTTTAATTATATAGTGTGCAAGCATAGTCTTGTTACCATAACTAATCTTTCAATACTAAGAAGCTTATGGTTTGGGTTGTCTATTGCTTCCAGATGATTCCATCCCTGTAATCTGCTTTGATTTTGATGCTTAGTTGATAACTTGATTGATGCTTAGTTGATAACTTGATGACTGGTTGTGTTTTTTTTGTTAAGATACCTACTCTTTTGTACTTAATTACCATTGTTTCTTTAAGCAATGTTTATAAGTTATAATTGTAGGTCCTTATTTATGGTAAGAGCATGTACTGCTGATTTTCTTATTGCTATTCTCCTAAGTAGTTTCAGATATGCATTGACCGGTTTATTTCCATTGTATTTCCAAAAACTTAAATATTTCAATTGACTTGTAGGATAACTACCAAGCAGCACTAAATAGCTCTGAACACCCAGAAGATTCAAAGCAGCACGACTTGGATGGAAAATTTCTATACACTATTGGTGGGGCTCTACCCTACGGCTGCCTACCTATAGGTAATGGTGCTGTGAAGAAGGCTGACGTTATAGTAGCTGCTAAAGGAATAAACATTAGGCCATCCAACACCCCATCTTATCGAGCTTTGCTCCAAGAAAATGCGCAACTTCACCAGCAACAAGAAGTGCAATGGCGGATGTGTAATATCCCGTTTATCATCAGTGGATGCAATAAAAAATTAGAGAGGGAATTAAGATAATTAAAAGAGAAAAATCAGAAATTGAGAGAGGAATGGGCCATGCAGCCCATAGTCAAGCGGGGGAAAAACAGGCATACTGTAGCAACCCATGAGGAAACCAGAAACCAACTAAAGAAGGAGGGGGAACCCTAGGGTGCTACAGTACCACCGCTGCCACTATAGCACGGCTACTGTAGCAACCCCTCTCCTCCATGGTGGTGCCCCCTCTCCTCCGGTGCCTCTTCATTGTGGTGGCCGGCCAAGAAAAAGGAAGAAGAAGGAGAAAGGAGAAGGGAAGAAGGGAGGGCAGGGGAAGGTTCGCGGGCTGCATCGTGGTCTATAGCGGTTCGTCAAGGGTAACCTCGGTTTTCCCCCGGTTAGATGCACATTTAATTGTTGTAGCAATGTCAGTATTATGGTTTGCTCAGGACAGATTTCGTTAGACAGTCGTTTTGATGTAGGTAAGTGTGGATTCAGTTCTAGGCATCTCCTAGAGTATTGTAGAGGACGTCAATATCTTTCGATGAAGTACTAGATCGCATTATTTGGACCTTTGTAGCAGAAGTTATGAATTTATTAGTGTGACTGTTTTGCGAATCTGTTAGTACTCTGACAGGTTTTAGTAATCTGACTTTAACGATCAGTTAAATGAAAAATTAGAGGAGCTCAGTATAACAAAAGTTGTAGATAATTGTCGTAGCTTTCAGGGAGGCCTAATAATGCACAATTTGGACAAACGAGCCGAAAGTTATGGTAGTTTTAGTGTACTGTCCAGAGAACCTTACGTGAAATCGATGTTCTGTTAATTAGCATGATAAGGATATTATGGCCGAATCAAGAAGGCCCACCGACTAAATTTAGTTGGGAAAATTGATACCCTTTCAACGAAGTCCAAGAACACCTCATTTGGACTCATGTACTAAAAGATATGAATTTTAGAACACGACTGTCCGCAGAAGGGAGAACAACATCTAAGAATTGGAGTTGGGTTTGCGTTAAAAGAAATGTTGCAACTTCGTGTTTGCTTTTATAGTTTGTGTGGTACATTACTGTTTTCTTAGTATGCTTTTAAATGAATTTAGGTGGGGGACTGGTCCCGGAGGCAGCACCCTCTTCACATCCTCCGTTCTCACGCGGTTAAGGCAAGTACTCTGTTTGATAGAGTAATTATAAATTGTTTGACAGTGAGTGCTAATATTTTGATACATATTAGCTATGCTTGGTTGATAGTGTGATATGTTGATTAAAGATGGTAAATGCTTATGGTATGAATGATTGTTACTCATGTATGATGTTGATGCTATTTATGATTACTGCGAAATTGTAATTGTTCATGTGCAGCATGAGAGCATACATAAGAGTTGGTCACGTGGTGACTAGGTATGCATATTCGAGGTCACCATCATGTAGATGACGGGCTTGAGGTCCCCACATTCGTGGAATGTGGGCATTGTAAAGAGGTCCCCATCAGAAAAATGATGGGCTTTTGGTCCCCACACTTGTGGATTGTGGGCTTGAGGTCCCCTTTACTTGCAGAGTATTGGGCAATTGGTCCCTGCGCTTGTGAGCAGAGGCATGGTATGCGGCGACGATCGCATATCTCGCATTACCGGTAAAATGCGAAAAAGAGTGGAAGAGAAAAGATGCATTGCATATTTGCATTCATACATCATGAGCTATGTTTCCGAGTAAAGTTTTGAGTTTGAATGTTGTTGTAATTGTGAGGTTAATGATTCTTTTTGGTACTTGCTGAGTCTTTGGGCTCACTCTTGCTTTTGTTATGTTTTAGGTACTTTTTGCAAGAACGACATACATGGGAGGGAGTAGACTTGAGTTGGAGTCACACACTGCCACACATATTTTTAAGTTGACTAATTCTTTTAGAGTGTCCATTAATAATTAGGCGAACTATTTAAGAGATGATAATGGTTAGGCCTTATGCATCGAGGTTATTTGTAATAATGATGAGAAACGTACTTTGGTTATCTTGAATGTGTCCTAGCTGAATATCATGTTTTTCAATGCTTAGATATGATATTGGAGGTTGGATTATTTAGTTATGTTATACTTTTGTCTTTTGGGAACCTCCGTATAGCTAACCATACAACGGAGGTTCTGCCGAAATTTAGCAGATTGTTCTAGTTTAGCTTTATTAATGTCTTCTTGATAGCATTCGGTGATGTCGGTCAGGTGTTCTGATTGGTATCGAGCGGTGTGAGGTCCGTGGTGAATGGATTAACAACTTCGGTAACTTAATTTCTTATAAATTTTGTAACAATTAATGAACTTTTAAAAAAAACTTGACACACTGGTGCACAATAGGATAGGAATAGGTCAAGCATTGCATTTACATTTCTGTTATGTCGCATTGATCATTGCTGTTATGAATTGATTACGAATGCTTATGACATGATTATTATGATAGCTCTGTAACTATTGTTGTTGTTGAGAGGTTGAGGTCGTGGTTGTGGCCCTGGGCTTTACCAGGTTACACCACTGTTCGTAGTATGAGAATAGCGAAGTGATTACCTCGAGTACCATAGCTACAGGTACAGTGGGTGAATACCTTTAGAAAAGTTGTTCAAAGTTGTTCTCTTCTTTAGCTTAATTTAGACCAATTCTGGGTATAGATGCAGATGGTGAAATTTATTGGGATTTTACTTGGTCTCTATTTATGTCTTGGGAGTTCTGCCCTTCTTATTGGAAAATATGATTCATTTATTCGCTTGGTATTCGGGATGCTGAAAGTTTCTGTTGCGAGTTCTTTATCATGTGAAAGCTTTGACTTTTATGTATTTCTTTTGGATTATTTCGAGTTTTGAAGTCAATGCCTCTTTTCTTGAAGGGAGTTAAAATCCTTTTGTGAGATCCTAATATGTTTAAGCGAGAGGTTTTAAACATAGAAGTTCATTGATAAAGTTTGAGTTCTCAAGTCGGATCTGCAGCGTGGTGCATGTTGGTCATAGCCCAGATCTTTGGAATTGGAGTTGATTAATGTAATGTTGTCATAGGGTAATTACTTGTTGGGTAGTGACAAAAAGTATGTCCATATCTAATTGGGGACAGAAGAGTTATTAGGAAGTATGGAACATTGATGAGACTAGTTTGATCACTATAGGTGATAAATTTGGTAAGCTTCTCTGGTAGATTGGATTTGCTAGACTCAATGGATTAACCTAATCCTTTGGGATAGATAAGTCCAGAAGGTGTTAGATTAGTGTCATAAGTGGATATTCATCTTGGAAGTTATCTTTCATGGATAAGTACTGATCATATGTAATTGGTAGGTGCAATTATAATGTATCAAAGTATGGTGTTGAGCATCGCTAAGAGATGAACTGATGGGATGTAGTTGGCGATCTTTGTTTACTTGGTGGTGGAGTGGTAGGATAATAGTGTCTTTGATGAGAAGGTTGATCATTAAAAATTGTTTACGTTGCTAAACTGGTTGGATTACTTGATCTCAATGGTTAAATTTAATTGTGTAGGGAGGGAGAGAATGGGATGTATTTGACTGTTGTCCTAGTGGATAATAATATGGAAATTGCCTTTAATTGGTTGCTTGATGGTTTCATATTTGCTAGTGGGAACGTAGATAGTGAAAGGACCATAAATTCTTCCATGACTGTATAATTCATTGAATGTTTATGATAACCGCTAGATTGGAAGTTGTGTACAAAATGGGTGTGAGCATTGCTAATAGGTGAAGGGTTTAAAAAATATATGATTTATTCAGGTGTGTCTCATGAGGATTGTGACTTATGGCTGCATGCCCTTGTTAAAAGAGTTGACGATAAAGATTTTTGTTAAGAGTTTATTATTCTTGATGTTAATAAGATTGTTTGTAAGGGATCGTGACTTGTGTGAGTGGTGATGATTCTTTTAGAAAGGAGGTAATTTGACCACCTCCCGTAATATCAGTTGAATGGAAAGTTTGGATTTTTGCATTTGTGAGCTTTTGGTAGTTCATGCTTAATGTGGTGGCTGAAATTGTTGAGAAAGACGAGGCGTGAGAATGTTCTAATGGGTTCTTAAGTGATTACTGTGAATTGTTTTAAAAGTACCTTTTATTTGGGTTAGCAAGTGGTGATGTAATCAAAGGAAATTATTTCCTCTGATAAAGGAAAAAAAGGTGTACCATCAGTATTTAAGGTTGGAGTTCACGATGATAACCTGCAACTTTTCTATCGTTGCCGCTTAAGTGTTTTTTGAGTTTCAAAAGCAATGTTTTATTGTGATTTATCGATGTTTGAAACTCCCTTCTTGTGGGACATGTGCCTTCAATTGTAATCTCGTCTTTTGATTTCCAAGATCAATGCTATTTGACTATTTCTCTTGGTCTCGTGCTCACTACGAGGAGTAGCGTTTCTTTATGTGTTAAAATTTGTATTTGTTTGCTCTTTTCTATTGAGAAAAGATTAACCGACTTGGGTTGCATGGTCTTATAAAGTGTAATGTGGCAATTAGTTGGTGGTAGTCAAGTCAATGATAGCAGTGAGAGTGTTGGGGGCCAAGCTACTTGAAGAGCAGTAGAAAGTGATTTGCTGTTGACCTATAACTCTTGGAGAGAGTTCTATGTAAATAAAATGTTTGTCGTTGGAATACAATTGATTAGTTTTACAACTAGTGGAATCTATGGTGAATTATAATCCTAGAACCATTGTCCATATTGGAATGATGGAATTATCGAAAGTTTGTGGAACTTGATCAATGTGTTAGAGAATAGCGATTAGGTAATTTTGCAAGGTTGGGCAGGTGATCTATGACGGTGTAGTTTAATGAGAGTAGGATTTGCGAAGTAATCTAATCATAATGTCAATTGATGGGATAGTAGGTAGGGTTGAGATGTCGGCAGATATGCCTTGGTTTTAGTGAATAACCTTCTGGGAGATAGAATTCTTCTAAAAGATAATTTGGTCGAGAAAAATATTTACATGTGAATTATAATGTTTGAGTCTGTTTAGAGTGTGGGAATTTTAGTGAATGAATCCGAGGATTTCTCGATCTTTTATACAAAAAGTTGGTTGCAGGAGTCTTGGAGGTTGAATTTGGGCTTTGTATTTTTATGCTAGAACCTTAGTTGCCAATGGTTATGTGTAAAAGTAGTTGAATAAGAGTGTATTCCGAGTAGTGGGATGATCATTGATAGTATCCTTTCGGTGTAGTAAATGAGAGTGTGTGAGGTGAATTTTAAATTGATTATCCTTAATGGATTGAGGGATGTGATGGTGGGTGAAATCTATATTGAGTTGTGTTGGGAATTATATTGAGTAATTCATTCGGTAGAGAAGTTGGCTAGAGTGTGATATTGTGGATTGGAAGAGTCTCCCTGCATAAGTGTGGAATTTGAGTTCGGTAGAACATAGCTTTGAGGTTGCCAATTTAAGAGAAATGAGTTAATGTGTTATGCGATGATTTGGGATCCTATGGTTTAAGAGAAAGTTAAATTCTTAAAAGAAATATTGTGGAAAAGAGTGTGATCTTGGACAGTGAGATATTCTCTTAGTTCTTACTTGACCTATGTGATTATGACGGATGTCAATTACAAATTGAGTTGGTTCTTGTTGGTATGTGTGATTCCTTCCAGTTAAAAAAAAAGAAATGGTTAATCTGGTTTTTTCGAGTGTTTTCGCTTTTGGCTTGTGTGGCATTTATTTCTAAACTGCCTACTTGAAAAGTGGAAAAGTTTTCATGGTAAATCCATTGATTTTGGATTGGGCTCTCCTGAAGGGAAGATGGTTTTGAGTTGGTTGCATTATGGCTCCTTTGTTTTTCAGTTGAGTTCTTTGGGTAAGTGAGTTCTTTGTGCGTCCCTTGTTAAAGGAGATGCTACTTGCATAGATAAAGTGATCGACTGAGAGTTGGATCTAGAGTTCCGTGTGTTTTATGCAGACGGTGTAATTCGGTACCAAAACGAAGTTTAACCAAAGGTGTGTTGGATAGGTCCCGATAGTTACGGGGATTTGTAAGTTGGTGTATTGCTAGGACCATCTCGAGTCCATGCGCGGAGTACGCAATGTCTTGTATGTTCTGATGCTGAGTAAGTGCTTGAGATATTCGAAGTTTTAGGATTTGGAAGAGTCGACCGACGAGTAAAATCTTACTTTCGAATCCCGAACAGTGCATGTAACACCCCAGCTCAACATTGAGCCTGGAATGCTACTAAAATTAAATTAAACAAAACTAAACTATGACTAATTACCAATTTTCGGCAGAACCTCCTTTGTATAGTTAACTATACTGAGGTTCCAACAATTAATCATAGCATTTAATAATAAACTCTATATTCAAGCATGCAAGATAATCTAATAAACATAAATAAAACTTGCTATTCTCATTATTACAATTAATCTGAACTCAAAACGATCCGTAAGTGATTCTTACGCAGTTTACTTATTATTAGAGTAAAACTAAATGGCAGTCACCTTAAGGATGAGTGGTAGTGAGTGCATCCAAACATCTACTCCCTCCCATGCATGTCATCCTTGCCAGTTGTACCTAAAATATATCAAAGCAAGAGTGAGCCCAAAGACTCAGCAAGTATCAACAAGGCTAAAGCTAGTTCACAGTCATAACATCAATAAACCAAATTTAACATTACACTAAACATAACCTTCATGCTTATATAATGCGACCAATGCAATACACCTTTTAAACTTTATCTCTTTTCGCATTTTACCGGTAATACGGGGTATACAATCGTCGATGTATACCCTAGCCTGTGCCCTCTGGCACAAGGACTAAGAGCCTATACTCCATAAGTATAGGGACCTTTGCCTATCATCTTCATGATGGGGACCTCTTTACTCATTGCTCACTTTCCACGAATGTGGGGACCTAAAGCCCGTCATTTACATGACGGGGACCTCAACTGTTTATACCTGGTCACCACGTGACCAAGTCTCAATCATGCTTAAAACATGCATATGTACTATGACATCATCTTTCATACATAAGAATTCAACGTATACATAATAACATGTAAGTATTAACAACATACAAAGGAAACTTTAACCATAACTTGCATTCACCAAGATAAATTGAAATCATCACAATAACATCCATGCATGGCTATTACGAGCAAAACACAAACAGTATCAGTATACAAGTATAATATATACTATAACCCGAATACTTGCCACAACCGTGCGAGAACGGTGGACGCGAAGAGGGCGCTGCCCCTGGGATCACGCTCCTACCTGAACATAAAGATAACCCAATCTAAGACTAACATACTGGACCAAAAACATAAATAACAACACAATTGAACCCGCTAAACTCCCAAGCGTTTCCAATCTTCCAATTTATAGCGATCAATTTGGTGTTCACTGCGGACAGTCAACTTCTAAAATACATAACTTTCTGCTCAGGGGTCCAAATAATATTTTCTAATACTTTCTGGAAAGGTAATTAAATTACCTAAATAAACTTAGTTGGGGAGCCCTTCTGATTCTGCCATTTACTGCCCTTACCAAGCCAATCTACAGAACATCAATTATCACAACGGGTTCTCTGGAGAGTACACTAAAACCATCATAAAGTTTGCTACGAAAGTCCAAATCTTGCGTTCTTTATCTCTCTGAAAAGGTATGGAAATTACCTACATTTTTTGTTATATCGAGATTCTCTGATTTCGTCTTTAAGTAATGGCTTAACCCAGTTTCCTCTGATGTCCGAATCTTGTGATTAGCGGGACAGCGGCACTTAAAAATTCATAACTCACTGATCGTTAATCGGATTTGGGCGTTCTTGGCGGCCACTGAAAGCTAAGAACATAAGCCAACTACCTCTAAGCTAAGAACATAAGCCAACTATCTCTAGGAGGCTAGATCCCAGATTCTGCCTCTAACAACATGAAAACCGTCGTCCAATCTACTGGACAGAATGCGATCTATTAAACCGACGCAATTCAATCTACCAAACGACAACAACCGCAACTACTACGCATCAGCCAACGAAGAACACGTGATGTTACCCTTGTAGAATCGCAGAAGGTTGAAGATCTTGCCCCTCGAAGTTGATCTCCTTCCCTCGCCTTGCTCCTTCCTCCAATGGCCGGCAGCGAGGAGCACCAAGACTGGCAGCAGGGAGCACGATTGGGGGTGGCTCTGGGTGATGGAGGTGCAGCACCAGGGACTTGAGGCGGCAGGAATAGAGGTGGAGATGGGGCTACAACCAGCAGGGGGGAGGTGCAAGGTGGAGAGGAGAGGGGAGAGGATGGGGACGGCGGCCACAAGGTGGAGGGAGTGGAAGATGTGGGGGGAAGCGGGGGGAGTGCTAGGGTTTGCCCCCCTCTTGGCCGACCACTTATGGGCCATGGGCCCCACGTTTTCCACCTCCCTTGGGATACATGGCTACCCCCATTAGTCCACAAGGCCCCCTCTTGGGCCTGCTGGCCAAAGGCCCAGGCCCAAAACCAGAAGAACAGACGAAACACCGAAATTTGCTCTTTTAAAATTCAAATTCGAACAGAAATCTTTCTAAACGAAAATAGGGTATTACAGTGCAAATTCTGGAAGAGTCCGAATGAGTTCTGAGAAATAAAACGTTGAAGTATGTCAAGGTGCTTTGGTCTCATCAGTCCAACAAAAGATGTGACTTGGGAGTTGGAATCTCACATGTGCGAGCAGTACCCGGAGTGGTTCACGTTGGGTATGTGTTAAAGATTGTTGATTCCAATTCCTTTGGAGTAGATTGGTGAAAGTAGAATTCAGGGTCGAATTCTTTTTAAGGGGGGTAGAATGTAATATCCCGTTTGTCGTTAGTAGATGCAATAAAAAATTAGAGAGGGAATTAATATAATTAAAAGAGAAAAATCAGAAATTGAGAGAGGAATGGGCCACGCAGCACATAGTCAAGCGGGGGAAAAACAGGCATAGTGGCCCATGGCCCATGAGGAAACCAGAAACCAACTAAAGAAGGAGGGGGAACCCTAGGGTGCTACAATACCGCCACTGCCACTGTAGCACGGCTACTGTAGCAACACCTCTCCTCCATGGTGGTGCCCCCTCTCCTCTGGTGCCTCTTCATTGTGGTGGCCGGCCAAGAAAAAGGAAGAAGAAGGAGAAGGGAGAAGGGAAGAAGGGAGGAAAGGCGAAGGTTCGTAGGCTGCATCGTGGTCTACAACGGTTCGTCAAGGGTAACCCTAGTTTCCCCCCGATTACATGCACATTTAATTGTTGTAGCAATGTCGGTATTATGGTTTGTTCAGGACAGATTTCGTTAGACAGTCGTTTTGATGTAGTTAAGCGTGGATTCAGTTCTAGGCATCTCCAAGAGTATTGTAGAGGATGTCAATAGCTTTCGATGAAGTGCTAGATCGCATTATTTGGACCTTTGTAGCAGAAGTTATGAATTTATTAGTGTGACTGTTCTGTGAATCTGTCAGTACTCTGACAGGTTTTAGTAATCTGACTTGAGGGATCAGTTAAATGCAAAATTAGATGAGCTCAGTATAAGGAAAGTTATAGATAATTGTCGTAGCTTTCAGGTAAGCCCAAGAACGTGAAATTTGGACATACAAGTGGAACGTTATGGTAGTTTTAGTGTACTGTCCAGAGAACCTGACGTGAAATCGATGTTCTGTTAATTAGCATGATAAGAATATTAGATGGCCGAATCAGGAAGGCCCACCAACTAAGTTTAGTTGGAGAAATTGATAAACTTTCAATGAAGTCCAAGAACACCTCATTTGGACTCATATACTAAAAGATATGAATTTTAGAATGCGACTGTCCGCAGAGGGGACAGAACAACATCTAAGTATTGGAGTTGGGTTCGCGTTAAAAGAACTATTGCAAGTTCGTGTTTGCTTTTATAGTTTGTGTGGTACATTACTGTTGTATTAGTATGATTTTAAATGAATTTGGGTGGGGAACTGGTCCCGGAGGTAGCACCCTCTTCACATCCTCTATTCTCACGCGGTTAAGGCAAGTACTCTGTTTGATAGAGTAATTATGAATTACAGATGGTGCTAATATTTTGATACATATTAGCTATGCTTGGTTGATAGTGTGATATGTTGATTAAAGATGGTAAATGCTTATGATATGAATGATTGTTACTCATGTGTGATGTTGATGCTGTTCATGGTTACTTGGAAATTGTAATTGTTCATGTGCACCATGAGAGCATACATAAGACTTGGTCACGTGGTGACCAGGTATGCATATTCGAGGTCCCCATTATGTAGATGATGGGAATGAGGTCCCTACACTCGTGGAATGTGGGTATTGTAAAGAGGTCATCATCAGGAAAACGATAGGCTTTTGGTCCCCACACTTGTGGAGTGTGGGCTTGAGGTCCCCTTTACTTGCGGAGTATTGGAAAATTGGTCCCTGCGCTTGCGAGCACAGACATGGTATGCGGTGACGGTCGTATATCTCGCATTACTGGTAAAATACGAAAAAGAGTGGAAGAGAAAAGATGCATTGCATATTTGCATTCATACATCATGAGCTATGTTTCCGAGTAAAGTTTTGGTTTTGAATGTTGTTGTAATTGTGAGGTTAATGATTCTTTTTGGTACTTGCTGAGTCTTTGGGATCACTATTGCTTTTGGTTATGTTTTAGGTACCTTTTGCAAGAACAACATATATGGGAGGGAGTACACTTGAGTTGGAGTCACACACTGCCACGCATATTTTCAAGTTGACTAATTCTTTTAGAGTGTCCATTAATTATTAGGCAAACTGCTTAAGAGATGATGATTGTTAGGCCTTATGCATCGAGGTTATTTGTAATAATGATGAGAAACATACTTTGGTTATCTTTAATGTGTCCTAGCTGAATATCATGTTTTTCAATGCTTAGATATGATATTGGAGGTTGGATTATTTAGTTATGTTATACTTTTATCTTTTGGGAACCTCTGTATAGCTAACCATACAACGAAGGTTCTGCCGAAATTTAGCAGATTGTTCTAGTTTAGCTTTATTAATGTCTTCTTTAGTAGCATTCCAGGCTCATGTCGGGCTGGGGTGTTACAGGATGATAATAGTAACAACTTTAACTGAAGATATATCATTGAATTTGTCATGTATAATCAATCTTCAATTTGTTGTCTTCCAAATGCAGATGCTTTTCGAGAAGCTCGGAGAAGAACCACTCGCTGAGATGATGTGTCGTCAACCACCAAGTCAAGTTCAGGTTGTAAGACTTACTACATTGCAAGAATATTTTATTGTCTCCAGACCAAATATTCCAACAAACAATCTTCCATCTTTTGTCGTTTAGATGAAATGTTCATCTAAAGAACTAATTATTTTTGGTATGGTAGAATGCCACCAAGCAGTGCAGTAGTTCACAAGCTTCGTGTTGATTAATGTAACACCTGGGCATAACCACATTCTTAGTTCTATGTTGATGGTAAGGTACCAAGGAATGCCACCTGGGCATAACCTCCTTATAGCAATTGGACAATTACATAAAGAAATATATTAAGTGTCAACTTGACAATTACATAAAGAAATATATTTTTGTTTACATCACTATTATGATTGACAATTCATCACTGTTTGTTTACATTTAATGTTGAAGACCTATGATTGGTGACATGAGAAAGAAGAGGGGATAGAAATGAAGCAAGGGATGGTGGATTCTTCTACTTGTTTTTGGTTTTTGTCATTTCATAAGGACAGGAGTCATGCATGGTAGCTTTTTACTGATTGTACATATGGCCTGCTACAGGGAACTGGTTCTTCACATGTGAGCTCATAAGTAGCCCATGAAATCCTTGATGAGGAGATTAGGGGCACAAAAGCAGTTGATGGCAACATGGGCGGCGTGGACAATGGCAACACCATCTTTCATGTGCCCAACAACAACGCAGCTGACAATGTGGGCGTAGACCAAGCTAACAATGGAACTTTCTAAGAAACATGCCACTAGTGCCATCAGACTTGTAGCCACAACTTGACTCTCTTTTTGCTTTGTGGCTTTTGGACTTAATCTGTTGGTCTTTTAATATGGTAGCAACTTTGTAGATGAAAGACTTATCTCTTGGCTCAATATGAGGCCTAATGTGCAACCTAGCTTGTACTGTGAACCTATTTACTTATGCATGCAAACTTATCGATGCATGGATGCTTTGTAATTTGGAAGCAGCTTCGGTGCTTGTTAATTTGGTACTATTACTAGTTGATTTTATTATAAAATTTGGTTCTGATGGAAGAATGGTTTATATTGAATTGTGAATGTGTTATGTGCCTGGTTGATTTATATATCAGTGTGTGAGATTGGTTATGTTTACTGTAAATGCTAGATGTAGAATATACTGTTTTTCAGCCATTTACATTTTTCCTAACGGTTTAATAATTTTTCGGACGCTGATGCACTCGCTGTGCTAACCAGCGATTACTGTTTAACATTTTTCGTAATGGTTTAATATTTTTTCGGACGCTGATGCAACTACTGGCTATGCGAAGTAGCGATTACTATATAACATTTTTCCTGTCGGGTTCAGACTGTCACTAAACATTACTTTTTACTGTTGGTTTACAAACCGTCGCTAATTGTATCCGCGACGGTATTTCCCCATCGAGTCGCCGACACGGATTAGAGGTCAGGACTAATGGCCAACCCCGACGACGGGGTAAGTTCCCTGTCGATCACCGTCGGGAATAACTATCGCGAATAATTTTCCTATCGGGTGGCCGTCAGGCATTTCATAAATCCGTGTCGGACGACTCCTCACGTTAAATGCCTAATGGTTACTCGATAGGAAAATTATTCGCAACGGTTATTCTATTTTTTTTATGGTTTTACACTGACGCGAAAAGTACTGTTTGGAGTGGTGACTCCTGTCTGTTTTGTTGTTTGATCACTTGATGTTCTATCCTTCCTCAATCCACTAACTTTACACCTTATATAGCGCATGAAGGGGTGGTAGTTGTCTATGTCGAGAGGCGTCTTGTCATTTGATGCAATGCATATGTTTAAAGGCAGTTATTGTCAAAGACATATCGCCCCACATCACCTTGCGATTATGTCAGAGACAAAGGTTTAATACATGCAGTTATCTTTAGGAATAACGGTACATATTAACTACTGCGTGCATTAAACTCAATGCACAAATGTCCCTCGTCGATTAGACCCACAAGTCTGTAGACTTTATCGACCATAGGGTGGTCGTAGCTACCCTGGTCATAGAAGAACTTACGATTTTGAGGTGATCGTAGTAAGACTTATGATCCATAGGTGGTCATAAAAGAACCTACAGCCATATAGGGTGGTCATAAAAAAGC
This sequence comes from Ampelocalamus luodianensis, assembly GCA_036346255.1. Taxonomy (NCBI): domain Eukaryota; kingdom Viridiplantae; phylum Streptophyta; class Magnoliopsida; order Poales; family Poaceae; genus Ampelocalamus; species Ampelocalamus luodianensis. Next base: position 22,361,950 of record CM070639.1, read on the forward strand.
TTACGACCACTATGTGTGTATGATCTCCCTCATTGTTAATATTGAGGGGTACCTTTGAAGGTTGTATAAGAGACATTATCGTCTATAATACTACAAAAAAATAACTTAATTAATTCAGGATTTGTAACAGCCCAAAATCCTTAAGTCGGATTAGTTAAGCATCTAATGTGCATTTGTGAAATTTCGGACTTTTAAAAACTTTTTGTGTAAACCTTATGTTGAAAATCCTATGAGAATTGAAGACTAGCATTTAAAAACCTGGCACTCCAATACTCTTTTCGCAATTCGAAAGCTCAAATTAAATTTGGGGCAAGACTAAAAAGGTTTGATTTGTGGAAATGTTGATTTTGAAATTCAAATTATAAACATTAAAACCTCATAGGCTCCTAGAATGCTTGAGCTATTTTTAAAAGAATTCTCAAATTCTATATTGCAAACATATTTTCTCTAGGTAAGAAATACAAACTGCTTTTCAGTTTTAAAAATATAGTACGGCCCAAAGTTGGGAATATTTTATTCGGATTCTATGCACTCTATAATGCTTGTTTGGATTTTTCTGAAATGGTTGGAGATTATTTGGTTCCTTGTTTATTTGATTATTCAAATTGAGTTTGAATTTAAAATACAAACAAAACTTGTGAACAAGTTCCTGAAAATATTTTCCTAGGTTCTCGAACAACTAAGAAAATTACCTGCAAAATTTCATAAATTTTAAAATTAGATGAATATGTTTAACAACCAGTCAAACCTGTAAATTAAAAGTCAAATACTTAAAACAGGAATTTAAAATAATTTTAGGGGAAAATTTTCTTCAAGTAAAACCCTGAAAAATTTACAAAATAATCATCTCTACTTCCTCAACCTCCACTAAAAGTTTTATCAATTTTGGAGTTAGGGAACTATATCTAGAAATTCGCTAAACCTTATGAGCCATATTCTAAAAATCAGAAAAATTCTTTTTCCTCTCTCCCCAGTATTCCTCGGGCTTAGCCGGTTGAGCCGCTGTTGCAGCCGAACCACACCACCTTTCTCTGCCGCTGACCCACGGGCCCCACTCGCAGGCTCTTCTTCCCCACGCGGCCGCCGCATGCTGCGACGCCGCAGGGAGCGCGCGCCACACCGCCCGGCTTCCTCCGTCTCCCTCCGTCAGCTCCATCGCGCCACCGCCCAAAACGACCAACCGGAGCCCTTCTCCTACCGGCGCCGTCGCTCCATTCTCCGTCAACACCGAGAAATCGCGGGAAGACTGCCAATACCGAGAAGCAAGCATGCTTGAGTTCTCCCGACGAACTCCTCCTTTCTCGCCCCCATTTAAGCCGAGCGCCGAGCTTGCCTCACCCTTCTCCACTTCTCTGCCACTCCCTCTCCACCCTCCCTCCTCTTCGAGCTCATTTGAGCTCCAAGCCCCGAATGCCATCCGGCCATGGCGGCGCCGCCTCCAAGCTCCTCAGCCGCACCGGTGACTCCCGGTCCTCCCTAACCGCGTCACGGCGAGCCCTACACCACAAGGAGGTCTTTCCCCTGGTTAATTTGGAGCTATCACCACTGAGGAGCCGCGTGCATGCCATCTTCTTCGGCTCTGGCCAAATCCGCTTCCTCCGCCGCCGCTTCTTCTCCAGCGAGCCCCAGCTCGATTCTTCTCTCCGTGAGTATCCTCTAGTTTCCCTCTACCTTCCCCTAGCTCTCACTTGTGCCCTCTTCCTCTCCAGGACCGGCTCCACGGTGGAGCACCTGCGCCGCCGCTAGTCCACGCCGCCAGACGCGGGTGCCAACGCATCTCCCTCCGACCACCTTTACGTATTCCAGGTACCCCATGGCTGCTCATGCTCCCTCCATCTTGGTCGCAATTTCACTCGAGCGCCGCCGCGCCGTTCTCCACGGCCGGCCTCCGCTCACCTTGCCCGCGCCGCCGCAGTGCTGGCCAAGCCACAAAACCCCCACCTTTAGCTTCCTTTTACTCCGGACAACCCATTTTTGGGTTCGCTTTTGTCGCACCACCGCTCCTTCGCCGGCGATGAGCCGTGGCCCGAACCACCGGTAGCTCCTCTGTCCTGCGGCTTCATCTCTGAAGCTCCTCTCTGTACTCAAAAATAGAACTCTTTTGGTATATCAACTCTCTTGAACTAACAGATTTTGGGTATGTCAATTGATCACTCAAATCTAATGGATAAATGAATGATGGCTTAGTTGTCAAAACAGTAGTCTTCTGGTTGAACTGAGGATCAGAGAGGAGAAGGAATGGGAATTAGATGAACAAGTTGTATTGTCGACAACTTTGAAAACTATCGATTTGCTAAATAAGTTTATGACCTTGTTAGTACAATAGTTAGAAATGTCCTTGATTTAATTAGCCCTTGGGCAGCTTTGTAGCATAGTAACCAATCAATGCTAGAGATGAATTTTCAGAAAACAGCAGTGAGCTATCTTAGTGAAGTTAAGTGTTGTAGGAAGTATGGTTGTTAGTTTTCCTCTTCAGTAGGACCTTTTGGATGCTTTTGCCATTAGAAGTTTGTTTGTCGGTTAAATCATCCAGTGGGTTAGCAAAATTTGAAAGTTTGAGTTTAAGGAAGATCATATAATAGCATCTAGGTTGAGAAAGACTTGTTCTTAGAGGTGTTTGAGTAGTAACCTGTAGACAACTAGTTTTGTCAATAGAATTATGTCTTTGTTATTACAGTACCTAAAATTTTGTTCTTGAGTCTTTTAGTCAGTAGAGCATTTATCTTCTAGTAGTAGATTGTGTTCAGTAGGAAGGTTAAGTAACAACACCTCCAAACAACAATTTTCCTCTAATAGGATATATAGGCAGAGAAGCTCCCTAGTAGAATCCTGCTTTTGACAATAGGCTATTGTCATTTCTGAGATCAGTCTGTAAGTTAATAGCTAGAAGATCATTCCAAAATCTGCAAACCTCTTGTTAATAGCTCAAACCTGTAGCTAAGAATTGAACCTTAAAACTTTCAGAGGCAAACCAATTGAAAAATAAGCATTAGTAGGTTTAACCAAAACAAACAGCAAAATCCTTTTGTTGAACTTTTTTTTTATCAAAGGAAGTATTCAGAGTTCAACTAAGAGCACACTAATATAAAAATAAGTCAATAAACCTACTAATTAAAGGAACATTCAAAACTTACAAACCTAATGATTAACAACTTAAACCTTGTTGAAAGCATAGGATCAGTAAAGTAAACCTCTTAATGGTTAGTAAGCAACAGTAGACCTTATGTCATAATCTTAAACTTCAAAATTTATAACTAATTCAAATCAACTCCAAATCCAATGATTTTGTTCCTAAATTATCTAAGGTCATTATCTTCCTTCTGTTTTAAGTTCTCAATATTTTGAGATTTTTGGAATTTTGGTGTTTATTCGATGCTTTTGCTTTGTCAATTCTTTTCGTTAGATGACGGTGATTCGGGAGTGCAACCGAAATGATTGTGTGAATGTCCAAAGTACCAGCAAGCAAAGGCAAGCAGTTTGATCATGTTAATCCCATTATTTTCAAGTCTAATATATTGTTTTCAACTTGTATGTATGCATTGCTTATTTTGTGTTAAATTGATTAGTTAATCCTTTAGTTGCATAATCTGTAGGTAAATGATATATCTCTACTACTACTTGAGCCTAGGTTATTTGCTGTGATTAGAGTTCGTTGGATGATCTCTTGTCACTTAGTAGATACGAATTAAACTGCTTAGACATGCTTAGCTACCGGTAGAAATGAGCGGTTATCGACTTGTCGATAACCTTGATCACAAACTTATTATGATCGTTATGTTTCAACTTTGTGCTATGTTTAATTTCAAAAACTAAAAACTGAAAACAAAATGGCTTGGACTTGGGTACAATGGTAAGATGGTGTGATTTTGGGTGTGACTGGAATGGTAACCTAGTCATTTAAGGACCGAGTTACTTGCGCCACCGTTCTGAGCATACTTGCGTGCTAACCACACTAGAGGGAAATGGGACCTCTCTTGACTTTGGCGTGTGTTAGCTACGAGTCGCAGGTGGGCGTGTGTGTGTTGTGTTGTGGTAAAATGAGGTGGCGTATGTGCGGAGCATTGTAGTTGCCCGGAAGCTTTACCCCTATAGGGTAGTTGACTTTCGGCTTTACAATGTAAGCGTATGGGTTTCGGTCCATACGAGCGGCTCATAGTTGATACACAATATTGGAAATGTATTGTAGGACTTAGCCGTGCCGGCATACCTTCGGAAGTGTGTTTCATCTAGTGGCAAAAGGCGGTCTGAAGTGTGGGTACATTTTTAACTTGAGCTCTTAATCTATTTATGCTATTTCCTGTGAAATACTGCTTTCTGCAAACTAACCCTACAGCGTTCCGTTGGTAAGCCTTTGCATGAATATTAATTGCATACCTGTTCCCTGTGACTTGTTGAGTACATTCAATGTACTCATGGCTTGTGCCCTCTGTTTTAATTAGCAGAGGAGGTTGGCCCAGTTCAAGGTGGCTTAGATCTCTATGAGGAGGAGTTCTTCGATGATCTAGCCTTCTAGGGACATCCTCCACTCGATAGCCTTTGGGTTTGTCGGTTGCACCACGCATTTTCGGTGTTTTGCTCTAAAGCACTGTTGTCAGATTTTGTAGCCAACCTTGGCCATAAGGCCCTTGCTTATTATTTGTTGTTCTTTATCCACCGCTCCTTTTGTGGACTTTGTGGTTCTGATTGCACCTATGTTGACTTCTGCGAGTTAGCTTCGGTTCCTAGTACTAACTCAGTGCACAGGTGTCCACGACCTCCGGGAGGTCCTTGCGATCTCCTGGGAGGTCCTGGAGGACCTCCTCTGTGGGTGTTCTTAGAGGACCTACACGACCTCTAGGTGGTCCTATCGGACCTCCCTAGGAGGTCCTCGGAGATGTTCTTAGTATATTCTGAGGTGCTCTTGACAGGATGAGACCTCCAAGCTTATTTACGGTGTAGGATCTGTAGAGTGCACACTATCAATTGCTTTATCCACCATTTTGCATGTCACCTCCTTTCCAGTCAACCTTCTTTCAGTTAGTTCTATTATTGACCAATTCAAATGCACTATCTCATTTGATGAGGATTCATATTTGTTCCACTAGAAGAGATCTGGGAAGAGGATTGGGATTAGAACAAGACATAATGGGTTGTGGTGCACTAATCAGGTTGATGCGGCATTGGCTATGGCTACAGGAGGAGTTGAGGGAGAAGTTTTGTTACATCATTATCGCTTGGGACATCCTCTGTTTGAGAGTTTAAGTCAGTTGTACCCTGATTTGGTCAATAAAGTAGACAATAGTAAACTTGTGTGTGATGCTTGTGAGAGTTTGGAAATCATACACGGTTTGCATATAGTAACATTGGTCTTCGGAGTTATGAACCTTTTGAATTAATACATTATGATGTTTGGGGTCCACGCTTAGTTACTTCTGTGAGTGGTTTTATGCGGTTTGTCATATTTATTTATTAATATACTCATATAACTTGGGTTTATATGATGAAGTACAAGAGCGAGGTCTTTTGGTGTTCAGGACTTATATAGGCTGGTTGCTATTCAGTTCGTTGCAAAAGTTTGAACTCTTTGGATAGAAAATGGAACCGAGTATGTTAATAAGGAGTTTACAGCGTATCTCTCAGAGGACGGGATATTTCATCAAACTACTTGCCTAGGAACCCCACCTCAGAATGGTGTGGCTGAAAGGAAGAATTGACCTTTGTTGGAGGTAGCACGTTCACTCATGTTTCAGATAAATGTGTCAAAGGGATTGTGAAGCGAGGCAGTGATGACAACAGCTTATCTCATCAATCGCATGACATCTCAAATACTTATTGTGAAGTCTCTTCCTATACTTCTATTTGGTTATTGGGAGTTCAAGGTGCCTCCCAAGGTGTTTGGCTATGTGTGCTTTGTACGAGATCAACAACGAGCGGTTGGCAAGCTGGATTCTTAGGCAATGAAGTGTATCTTTGTAGGCTATTAATCAAGTCAAAAAGGGCTATAGATGCTGAAATCCAATTGAGAAAAGGTTGTTCTAGAGTATGGATGTGACATTCTGAGAGTTTGAGTTGTAGTACACAAGTGGAGTACTCTTGATCACCTAAAAACAAAATTGGCAAAAGTGAGTCTAAGACTCAGCAAGTACGAACGAACGACATAAGAAACATTGAATCGAATACAAATCATTCTCAAATTATCTCATACACATGAATATACTATGAATACGATGCAAGATGTATACCACTTCTCTTCTACATATACCGGTATAGCCAGTGTAACACCCATCAGTGTTCACTCAGGCCCGCATTATCAAAATACGGGGATCCAAGGCCCATATGAAGAATCTTTCATACGAGGATCTATTTGACTATATTTTAATGATGGGACTTATTTGCCCATGTTGGAATGATGGGACTTTCAATACCCACTCCTATGGGTGAGTGTAACACCCCAACCCAACATGAGATTGGAATGCTACTAAACTAACTGTAACACCCCACCTCAAAATGAGCATGGAATGCTACGATACTAAACAAACTAGAACATTTCTACAATTCTCCTTTGTATAATCAACAAAATCAAGGTTCTAACAAGTAATATGGCATTTAATAATATCATCATAGTCCAAATCACTCAAGCATACAAGATATTCATACGAATAAATTTAAAGAACACCATTCTCACAACCTCACATTTATCCGACAACCAACATCATAAAACATCTATAGATGGTTCTCAAACAGTTGTTTATTCTTAAGTGAAACTATATATAGCAGTTGCATTAAGATTGTGAAGTAGTGTGTGCTTCCCGACATCTACTCCTCCCATGCATGGCGTTCTTTTGCGGAGGTACCTAAAACAAGTCAAAGCAAGAGTGAGCCATACAACTCGACAAGTATCAACAAGGTTATACCAATCAAGTAGACATAACATCATAAACATCTATAATCAACACCAATCATGGCATTCAAAATACTAAAATAATGAAAATGCTATGCACTCTTTATTCTTTATCTCTTTTGCATTTTACGGTAATGCGGGTATTCATCCGTCGATGAGTACCCTTGCACATGCCCTTTGGCACAGGGACCAAAACCTATACATCACATGTATAGGGACCTTTGCCATCAACTTAATGATGGGGACCTCTTTACTCATTGCCCACATTCCACGAATGTGGGACCTCAAGCTTGTCATTGTATGTGAGGGGACCTCAACTGTTTACTCTAGGTCATCACATGACCAAGTCCCAGTATGCTCAAAACATGCATAAGTACCACAACAATATCTTCTCATTTAACGAGTTTCAATATGTACTCGAGCATGTAAGCAATAGCATCAATAAGGAACATTTAACATATCTTGCAAACATCAACATAACTAGAGACATCACCACAACATCTTCACATGGCAATGATAAACAATACACAACCAAATCATGGCATACAATCAATATTACACTTAAATCCAAATACTTGCCTCAACCGTGCGAAGCGGCGGACGCTGAAGTGGGTGCTGCCCTTGGGATCTCGCTTCTACCGGGCATGAAGAAAACCCCATTCTAAGACCAACATTCTGGACCAAAATCATAAGTAACATCGCAATTGAACTCGCTAACATCTTAGCATTTTCTAATTCTCATAATTTCTAGCGATTGGTCACTGCAGACAGCTAGCTTCTAAAATACATAACTTTCTGCTCGGGTGTCCAAATAGGATGATCTTGGACTTTCTGGATAGGTAACTAAATTGCCTAAATAAACCTAGTTGGGGAGACCCTCTGATTCGGCCATCCACTAGTCCTACCAATCCATTCAATCAGAGTAAACATTTCACGTCAGTTTTCTGGACAGTGACAAAGAAACTACCATAACTTTCTCTACGTTCATCCAAATTTCATGATCTTTAGTTTTCCTGAAAGCTAAGAGGATTAGCCTCGTTTTTCGTTATGGTGAGACCCTCTGGAAATCCCTCTAACTACGGGCTTAAATCAGGTTAATCCAAACTGTTTGTTCATCTTCTTCCCAGAAACACAGTCACACCATTAAATTTATAACTATTGCTACCGAAGTCGGAATGACCTGATTCTTGTCGGCAACAAAAGATAACTGCGATATCTACGACTTTCTAGGAGATGCCCAGACCCAATTCTGCATTTAACCTACCCAAAAACGTCAATCTTTACCACTGCAGAACACCGATCTATTGACAACCGAAAATAAAACAACTAGAAATCGACCCAAAGCAGTGAACGACGTGTTACCCTTGCGAAACGAGGAAGGCACGCTGCGGTGGCGTCCACCATGAACTCCCGATCACGATCCCTTCTTCTCCCCTTCTTCCCTTCTCTTCTCTTCTCTTCTCTTCTTGGCGGCCAACCAAGGGGCTCCTTCCTCCTTTCTTGGACCAGCAATGGGGAGCTTAGGGAGGGCTTACCTTGAGGAGGGAGATCGGGCGCCCATGGGGAGGAATAGGGTTTCGGCCGGGGAGGAGGAAGTGGCGGCAGGGGAAAGGAAAGGAGGAGGTGGGGTTTCGGCTAGGGTTAGGAAGGAGGCGGCTTGGGCTGGTTTGGGCCCTCTAGGCGCCTCTCGTCTCTCTCGGCCCACTCTAGACCATCCCCTAACAGCCCTAGCTTGGGCCGAAAGCCCAAGATCCCAAATCCCTTCGAAATTCCTGCATTTTTATTTTAATCTCCCTCTCCCGAACAAGTTTCTCTCCTATCGATAATCAGGGTATTACACTAACAATATAATGAGTTAAAACCAAGACACCTTTCGCAATTTTGGCAAAACCTTCTTTGTGTAGCTAACTATACCGGGGTTCCAACAGGTACGAATATCATAATTAAACAATCCAACATTCAGGATAATCAATAGGCATTCAAGATATGTTAAATGACTAAAGCATAATCATAGGTATCCAAAATATGCTACTCATTATTATTACAAATAATCCAACGTGTAAAGCATAACCATAATAAATCCTTTAAACAGTTTGCTTTTTTTAAGGCATGATCTAAAATCTAATCAACTATAATGGTTCATGGCAGTGTGTGTGCGACATATGGCTACTCCCTCCCATGCATGTCGTTCTTGTATTAGGTACCCAAAACAACAACAACAAGAGTGAGTTCGTAGACTCAGCAAGTACATATAAAAGACATTATAATACAAAATTATAACATTAGCATCCACTTCCAGAAACTTTGCATTAAACCATACCACATGCATATGCAATGCTCAATGCATCCTTTCTCTTTAACTCTTTTTGCATTTTACCGGTAATGCAAGGTATGCAACCGTCGCTGCATACCCATACTTGTGCTCGCAAGCACAGGGACCAAGAGCCCAATATTCCCCAAGTAATGGGGACCTCAAGCCCGTCATATACATGACGGGGACCTCAAAGATATACATGCTTGGTTACCACGTGACTGTAACAGCCCCAATTTTATGAACAGTAATAAAATGTTTTATGAACAGTAATGATGTCTTGTTCATACTTGATAATGAGTCTTGTTCATAGCATCACGGTTCATTTTTACAAATTGGGCATTATGTTGCAAATGAAAACTTTCCTTTTCTAGCCAAAATCCAAAACCGATTTGAAGTTTCCAAAGGAATACAAGCCAATGCTTGTATTATGATGGGGAGGTATTTTTATCAAAGCCTAGATAATTTATTTTTCCCACAAATAAATTTTGTTGAGTTTTTTTAGAAATTATTTTGCCTTGGGGAAAAGTATTTGGCTTTAAATAAACCTAATCGGGTTAAGGTAACTCTTTATGAATTTTAAAAAAATGAAACCGTAGTTTTCGAAATTTATTTGGGAAATATATCATCCCAGTAGCCTTCCTGCAAAATTTCATGAATTTACAAATTTATTTACTAATTCTAAAGCCCGGTCAAACTTTTAAACATTGAATTTAGGGCTGGTCAACTCTTCCGGTTTAAACCCAAACCTTAGCACTGTAGTGACTCGAACCCAATGAGGTTGGGTCCAACCGGTGCATTTGGTCCGGCTCTATCACGCTCGGGCGCGAGCCCAACCCTGCACGTGACGCAAGCCATTGATCTCCAATCGAACGGACGGGATTTACGACGCCGCGTGGGCTATCCACGTATGCGAAGCAATCTTCACCTTTGGATCTCCATCCCACCGCCTCCAGCTTAGGTTCGAAATCTTAGTGCACCTCAATTTCGTAACCGTTGATGTCCATTTAAACAGATCAGATTCATTGGGTCGTTTGGATCGCCGAATGCCAGAGTGAATCTGAGCCCTTGGATCTAGACCGGGCGATCTAGAGGGGCGATAACAATCAGACCTCCGGATCCCCTCTTGATCTTCACCGTTGATCTTAGATCCAACCGCGCCGCCCTTTTTGTTTTGAACTTAAAGGCGCATTCATCTTTGGCCATCGGATTCAAATCCTACGGTGCCCCTTTTTGACCGTGTGCATTTAGGGCCCAATTTGATTGGACCGTTGGATTTTAATCGTAGGGTCCGTAATGAGATGACATTCGGACCTCCGGATCTTCCCTCAATCTCGACCGTAGAAAACAATTCTGACGGTGCCACGTCATCTCATTTAAAGTGACGTGTATCCTTTTTAAATCGATCGTTGGATTCTAATCCAACGCCCCTCTTTGAATATAACCCCCGAACTTCCGTAGGGCTCCTTTAAATCTCAATCGTCCATGTGAGATCGCACGACCCATATTAAATGCTCTCGATTAAATCCTTTTAACACCTAATTTCTTCGCAGCTGCCCATCTCTAATCGGACGGTCGATGTTCTTTTGAGTTTTAGGAGGCGCGCGCGACTGCGGCTGCCAGCGGGGTCCGCACGTAAGGGAGTCGTCTCTCTTCCTCCTTGCCTCTGTGCGCCGTCGCCGGTTTTGTGACCAGAGTAGATGCGTTATCCAAGGATCGTGCAACTATTGTCCGGATATTTAGCACTAATTGGACACCTCATCAGCTCTAGACACTTCCCCTTTGCCCTGTAGCTCAACCTCTATATATATACCCTAGCTTTTTGCTACTGCCATTGTTGACCCAAGGAGCTCTTCATCTTCCATTGCCGTTCCAGTGGAGTTTCTTGCCCGTACATTTTGCTTATCCATCCTAAACGCTGGTTTCACCTTGTAATAAGGATTTAGCATCTTTTGTAGGTTAAACCAGAGTTTATTTCTCTGTTGATCAAAGCCGGTTTTAGGAACCTTCGGTGTTTCTCATACTCTGGTAAGACAAGGCCTTATTTCTTGTCATCTCAAGTACACTAAGGATCTCCGTAGCTCACATGAATCATTCACTTGTACATAAGCAGCTCCAACCTTTTTTAAACTGAAAAGTTGTTTTTATAACTTTTTGGTCTTCCATATCGTTTTCCAGTTCTAGGGTTTCCCTGATGTAACACCCCAACTCAGCATGAGCCTGGAATGTCATACCCTGTTTTTAGTCGGGAAAGAAAGAATTTAATAGGGGAACTCCGGAAAGCTTAAAATTCTCGATTTTCGGAGTTGTTTAGGTCGTGGGCCTCTGGGTAGCCTTTCCAACCCCTTGGCCGGCCATGGGCCTAGGCCCATGCGCCTCCCCTCTAAACCCTAACAGCCCCCTTTTCCTCCCCCTGGCGAACCCCCATCTTCCCCTTTGGCCGCCGCCTCCCTTCCTCCTCTCTTCCCCCTCTCACCCCTGCCCTTAGGAGCCGCCCCAACCTCCCGGGTGCTGGTCCTGCTGGTTTGCCTCCCAACCGGCCTTGGACCTTCTCCACTGCCGGTTGCAAGGAGTTGAGGAGGACAGCAGCTTGTTTGGGGCAAAAGAGGTGAGAAGGAGGAGATCGTCTTCTCCGTGATTCGTCTACCTACTCCTGGTTGCAGCAAGGGTAGCGATGCGAGTCTCATTGTTTTGTTTGTTGGTAGAAGCGATTTGGATTCATAATTGTCTAGGCAGACTCGCTGCGTGTAAAGACTGATTCTGTCCTGTATGTTGGAGGGATTGTTTTGGTTGTTTTTAGGCAGAATCTGAAGGTTTGGTCTCCTAGATATATCTAGGTCTCGTTCTTAAGTTTCAGTGGCCACTAAGTTCACTTGATTCCGAGGTCCGAGTCAAAAGTTATGGATGTTTTAGTACCTGCTGCCAGAAATCTGACGAGAATAAACTGTCTGGTTATTTCCTAATTTTTGAAAGGGAAATTGGTCGAAACTGAAAGTTCACCCAACTAGGTTATTGTAGAGGATTCGATGACCTTTTCAGATTGGTAAAGAACGTTCAATTTAAAGTTACCTAATGAAAGTTATGATCTTTTTATTTCTGCTGTTCATTCTGTAGACAGTTTCTGTACTGAAAGTTCAAGCAATTATTAACCCATTAAATTGGCCAAATTGGTTTATCACGTCAACTAGAGTATTGTAGATTGGTCAGTTAAGAAGCTACATAAATTGGGTTCACCTCTTTTCGACTTCCAGATCTTAAGATATGTCAATTACCGTGCCGCTGTCCAGAATTAAGTTATGACAGAAATTGTTGATTTCAGTTTAAGTTTTGTATTATCGACTAGAGTCTTTGGGGAAGCGGTGTATAGCGTTGATTAGTAGAATTGGGTATTTTGGTGTTCTTATTGGTTTTATTTCATTGGTTAGGCGGCGGAGCTTCGAGTTTAGGAACGCCATCGCTTCCGACTAACGCGTCTCAACGCGGAAGGCAAGTACATTGTTGATCTAAACGTTTGTGCATTGTGGTTGTTGATATGTGCGTGCTGTGATAACTCTTGTGTAGTATGAAGTGAAATATCCATGTTTTGTTTCTATGTTGGTTTCATGAATAGAAATGATGGTAATGTTATACTCATTAAGTTGCTTCATGCATTCATTATCTTTTGCCGTCCACGGGAGTGGATGAGAGACCATCAATTCGGGATGGTTGAGTAAGACCCATTAATTCCAATATGGGCAATGTTGGACACCGTATGAAGCGTTCTTCATACGGAAGTGGATCCCGCATTTTTGTTAAGATGCGGGCTTGAGTGAACACCGACGGGTGTTCACCGACTATCTGCGATATATGTGTGTATGTGCAGTCCATTCCCTTGATGTTTAAGCATTCATTTCATGTCATCATAAGTACTCATTTGTGTTATGATTAATGTTGAGGCCGTGTAGGTCTTATTCGTATTGATAATTGTGTTTTTAATTATTGTACTTGCTGAGTCATGGACTCACCCTTGCTTTGTTTATCTATTTCTAGGTGATCGATGAGGTTATCATGGGAGGAGTAGACATGCACTACTCGAATAATGCACTTCACCTTAGTTCCATTGCAAGAATGAATAAAGACTTTATTATGTTAACTTTGATTGTAATAAATGAATCTAGTCGTGGATGGCATTCTTTTATGATCTTTGAGGATTGATCGATGTTATTGAGAAGTTTTAAGATGTATGGCTTATGTTAAATTGGTGGTTAGCATCTTGACTTACGAATAGCCAAGGTGTTAACTTAGTTGGTTAATTAGGATCTATGATTAAGTCTTATAACTGATGTTATTATTGTTTTATGATTTGTTGTGAAAAACCTCCGGTATCGTCGTATACTAAAGAGGTTATGTCGAAATTTTGTGGTTTAGCTTAGGATAGTAGCATTCGGGCTCATCTTTGAGTTGGGGTGTTCTGATTGGTATCGAGCGGGCTTTAGGTCCGTGGTTAAAATAAAATTATTAAATTGACACCTTGTACACGAGGGATGGGTTGGGTGATTCATTGTTTCGCAATTTACGTTGTTATGCTTTATTTGTTGTGTAATTGTTGCTTAGTTCCGTGCTTCTTCTGAACTGTTAAGTTAAGTGTTTAGTTTTGTTCGGTTGTGGTGTTCTTAGATGGCGAGAGGTAGAGGACGTGGTCGTCTGCCGGGCCGTGGTCGTGATCGTGGGCGTGGTCGGTTGTTTACTGCAACCTCCGCAAGAGGTGTTGGTGGAAGCTGGCGAGGAGGTTGCCTCACCGCTCACCCACCGCAGAAGCTCAAGCTGCGCCGGCCGTGGATGCCCAGGCGGCGTCGGCTATTATTATTCAGAATCTTCAGAGGGAGAACGAGCTGCTCCGTCAGCAGATGCAGGCAGCTCATCCTGCTGCTGTTCCTGCTGCTCCTGCTGCTGCTGTTGTCTCCGTTGCAGGTCCAGTCGTTGCAGCGGTTCCACCCGAGACTAGGATAAGTCTCCGCGAGTGGATGTCGCTTCGACTTGACACTTTTGATGGGGCGGGTACCCCAGTTCAGGCAGCAGATTGGCTCCGGTACATGGAGCGACAGTTTGACGCGTTGGAGATGAACTCAGTGCAAAGGGTTCGTTTTGTGGCCTTTCAACTGAAGGGCCAAGCTGATATCTGGTGGGAAGGGTTACATGCGCCAGACCCAGTCAGAGGACCGGTTACTTAGGAAGTTTTGTGGGGCAATTTAGAGCCAAGTACTATCGGATTCTTTCGTGGAGAAGATGGGCGATCTTTGCGGCGTTGACTTCGGGTCATAGGTCGATGTCGAGTATGGTGAGTTCAACGACACGTGCGCTTTGTACGGTGGTAGCCAATGATGATATGGAGAAGGCCAAGAGGTTCCGTCGGGGTCTCGTTGAGAGTATCGCCGATCTGGGCATCGTCTTGCGTGATTTCGATGCGGTGGTTGAGCAAGCTAGAGGAATGGAGTTGGTGAGAATCTCCCTTAGTGAAGCCTTGATCGGCTAGTGCCTTGTTCTGTTGGTGGTTACAGCGGTGGCGAGCGAGCTTTAGTGGTGGGCGGGTCTTCTCGACACTGCATCCAAGAGATTTCAAAAGTCGCCGATCGTCGATTCAGCGATGGCGATCTTCTTCATCGGCGCCACGCGCCGTCGTCCACACCCAGTGCGTCCCGTCCGGGACAAGGTATGAAATGTTTGAGATGTGGAGAGGTCACGGTCTTGAGTGTTCTTTCGAGAGGGCGTGTCGCGGTGTGGCGGGAAGGCCACAAGCGTCGGTTACCAAACAGAACCAGCGAGCATCATTAAGTGGGAAGCGATTCGATTGCGTCTTCCTCGGTGCACCTCGGGGCTCGATTCGAACTCTAGCTGCTTCACTGTACCTCGTTTTCTTGAGGATGGGTTCCTCCTGCGATTTTTACTCTGCGCCTCTGCGGGTTCTCTTTGAACCACCGCCTATTGCACCACCTTCGTATGCTTCTCCTGCGGCAGTTCTGCTCATCCTTCACAGTCTTTGGTGCGTCCTCCGCTCCGGTGCCCATGGGAGTCGCCATGCCTACTCCGATACCGTGGGCGTCTGACGTGGTAACAGTACTTTGCTAGTTGATTCACATGAGGCTTTCGTACTATTTGATTCGAGCTACTTATTCTTTTGTGTCCTTAGATTTTGTTAGAAGGGCGAGTTTGAGTGTGCAATTTATATCCGAGTCTATGGTGGTCGGTTCTCAGGGTCTTATTTCTAGCTCTGACGTGTCTGGTCATACTATTACTATTGAAGATGAGAATTTCATTGCCAACCTTATGGTGATTCGATTATCACCTTTTGATGTTATTTTGGGTATGGGTGGTTATTCAATTATCGTGCCAAGATTTGTTGCTTTTGGAAGAGCGGTGACTTTGCGAGCTCCATCGGGTGTGGCGAACGGTATTTCGGTAGTAGCGCCGTCGATTCCTTGTTCGTGTTGGCTGATCTGTTTCCCGGTCGTCGAGCTTGACCATTGGGTTGCTTTGGTCCCTTAGCGAGAAGTCGAATCTCCGCCGTATTGAAGATATTCAGTAGTGAATGAGTTTCCGATGTTTTTCAGTGAGCTTCTGGAATGCCCCGGCGTAAAGTGGAATTCGGATAGATCTTGTTAGGGAACGGACCTATTTCTCTATCTCCATATCGTTTGGCGCGTCCCTTTCGGGAGGAGTTGAAAAAGCAATTGGATGATTTGCTATCCAAAGGTTTGATTCGGCGTAGTGTTTCGCCGTGGGAGCTCTGTTCTTTTCACTAAGAAGAAGGGCGGTAGTTGGCGTATGTGTGTGGATTACAGGGCTCTTAACCAAGCAATCTGTGAAGAATAAATATCCCTTGCCCGTATTGAGGATCTCTTTGATCGGTTGAAGGAGCTAAAATATTCTCCAAAATTGACCTTGATCGAGTTATAATCAGATTAGAGTTCGAGCAAGATATTGAGAAGACGACTTTCTCTACAAGGTATGGTCATTATGAGTATAAGGTTATGTCTTTTGGGCTAACCAATGCTCTGCAGATTTTCATGGAAGCCATGAATAGTATGTTGCACCCTTTCCTTGATGATTTCGTCGTAGTATTCATTGATGATATCTTGATTTATTCCAAGACGAAAGAAGATCATGCTCAGCATCTGAGGTTGGTACTTGAGACCCTGAGAGTGAACCAATTTTATGCCAAACTGAAGAAATGTGAATTCTGGATTTCTGAAGTTGGGTTTCGGGCCATGTAATTAATCAAGAAGGCATTTGATCGATCCAAGTAAGATCTCAACGGTGGTGGAATGGAAAAGACCAACTAATGTAAAAGAAGTAAGGAGTTTTAGGTTTAGCTGGTTATTATCGGTGTTTTGTGGAGGTTTCTCTACCCTTGCTAGACCAATGTCACGATTGACACGAAGGGGTCAAGTTTCGATGGTAGCGCATGTGAGCGAAGTTTACGTACTTTGAAGGATAGATTGGTGACCGCTCCAGTTCTCACTCTTCCTGAACCAGGGAAGCGGTTCACTATTTATTCAGATGCATCTAGAGTTGGGCTTGGTTGTGTACTTATGCAGGATGGCAAGGTGATTGCCTATGCATCGCGGCAGTTGAAGAATCATGAACGAATTATCCTACTCACGATTTAGAGTGTTGCGATGGTTCTTGCTTTGAAGATTTGGCGTCATTATTTGTATGGCGAATCTTGTGACATTTTCACGATCACAAGAGTCAAAATACATCTTTACCGAAAGATTTAAACTCGAGGCGAGAGAGATGGTTGGAATTGATAAAAGACTATGATGTCACCATTCGGTATCATCCGGCAAGGCAAATGTTGTAGCCGATGCCACTGAGTCGCAAGGCGACACCTCCTACTCTCGATTGTCTCATTGCCGATTTAGGCGTATGGATATCTCCTTTTGTTTTGCGGGCACCCTGTCTGAGACCCGTTTGCTTCTTGAGTCAACCATTCGGATCGAGTGCGGAAGCACAACAGCTTGATCAAATGCTTCAGCGTGCGGAAGCGCCTAGATGAGGGCAAACAAGGCCATTTCAGCATAGATGAGTCGGTGCATTGCGATTTAAGGTCGACTATGTGTGCCACGAAGGCGCAGTCAAGGATGAGATACTAAAGGAAGCGCACCGCACACCGTATACGGTACATCCAGGTGAGACCAAGATGTACAAGGATTTGAAGAAGAGTTTCTGGTGGAAAAGGATGAAAGTTGATATTGCTCAGTATGTGGCATCATGTGGAGTTTGCCAGGTGGTTAAGGCGAGCATAGCGACCAGCGGGGTTGTTGCAACCTTTAGAGGTTCGATGTGGCCATGGGATGACATCTCTATGGATTTTGTAGTTGGATTACCCCGTACGCAGCGCGAAAGGATGCTATTTGGGTCATAGTGGACCGGTTTAGTAAGTCGGCACATTTTATTCCTATTCGTACGACTAACACGGCAAGTGATTTAGCTCCTCTTTATGTGCGAGAGATAGTGCGGTTGCACGGGGTGCCGAAGACGATTGTTTCAGATCGAGATGCTAAGTTTGTCTCAAGTTTTGGGAGAGCTTGCAGAATGCTTTGGGCACTCGGCCGTCTTAGTACCGCGTTTCATCCCCAAACCGATGGTCGATCGAGCGCACCATTGGGCGCTTGAAGATATGCTCGGATGTAGTGTTATGTCTTGGAAAGGAGGTTGGGAAGACCATCTAGCTTTGGCGAGTTTGCTTATAATAATAGTTATCACTCCGATGATCCGAGCTGCACCATTCAAGTCCTTTATGGCGAAATGCGATCCCCGTTGTGTTGGGATGCGGTGGGAGAGCGGGCAATCTTGGGTCAGAATGGGTTCAACAAGCGTGGCTAGAGTGATGAAGTTAGAAGGAACTTGTTAGCTGCAGAGCCGCGAAGAGCTATGCGGATGTCGGGCGAGGGTGGAGTTCAACGTGGGTGGCGAGGTCCTTCGAGAGTATCGCCTACCAAAGGCGTGTATGCGTTCGGTACTAAAGGAAAGCTTAGCCCAAGGTACATCGGACCGTTTCGGTTGTGGCAAGAGTTGGAAATTTGGCTTACGCTTGGATGCTGCCGAATCTATGAGAGGATTCACAATGTGTTTCATGTGTCCATGTTGAGGAAGTTCTTATTTGACCACGAGCATGCAATTCCAATGGAGCCGTTGAGCATTGAACAGGACCTTACTTTTGAGTCCCGACCGGTGAAAATTCTGGAAAAATCGAGCGGGTTTTGAGAATAAAACTCAAGTATGTCAAGATCCTTTGGTCTCATCAAGCGGAGAGAAGCCACTTGGGAGCGAGTCTCGCATGCGCGGCAGATATCGAATCTATTTGTTCTTGATACGTGTTAAATTTTGTTTTCAATTCCTTAGACTTCTGCTCTTGTGTCCGTTGCGTGAGTAAATTAGGTCGAATGCATTAAGGGGGTAGAATGTCATACCTGTTTTTAGTCGGAAAGAAAGAATTTAATCGGGAACTCCGGAAAGCTTAAAATTCTCGGTTTTGAGTTGTTTAGGTCGTGGGCCTCTGGGTAGCCTTTCCAACCCTTGGCGGCCATGGGCCTAGGCCCATGCGCCCCTCCCTCTAAACCCTAACCAGCCCCTTTTCCTCCCCTTGGCAGAACCCCCATCTTCCCCTTTGGCCGCCTCCCTTCCTCCTCTCTTCCCCTCTCACCCTGCCCTTAGGAGCCGCCCCAACCTCCCGGGTGCTGGTCCTGCTGGTTTGCCTCCCCACCGGCCTTCGGACCTTCTCCGCTGCCGGTTGCGCAAGGAGTTGAGGAGGACAACAGCTTGTTTGGGGCAAAAGAGGTGAGAAGGAAGGAGATCGTCTTCTCCGTGATTCGTCTACCTACTCCTGGTTGCAGCAAGGGTAACGATGCGAGTCTCATTGTTTTGTTTGTTGGTAGAAGCGATTTGGATTCATAATTGTCTAGGCAGACTCGCTGCGTGTAAAGACTGATTCTGTCCTGTATGTTGGAGGGATTATTTCGGTTGTTTTTAGGCAGAATCTGAAGGTTTGGTCTCCTAGAGATATCTAGGCCTCGTTCTTAAGTTTCAGTGGCCACCAAGTTCACTTGATTCCGAGGTACGAGTCAAAAGTTATGGATGTTTTAGTACCTGCTGCCAGAAATCTGACGAGAATAAACTGTCTGGTTATTTCCTAAATTTTGAAAGGGAAATTTGTCGAAACTGAAAGTTCACCCAACTAGGTTATTGTAGAGGATTCGATGACCTTTTCAGATTGGTAAAGAACGTTCAATTTGGAGTTACCTAATGAAAGTTATGATCTTTTTATTTCTGTGTTCATTCTGTAGACAGTTTCTGTACTGAAAGTTCAAGCAATTATTAACCCATTAAATTGGCCAAATTGGTTTATCACGTCAACTAGAGTATTGTAGATTGGTCAGTTAAGAAGCTACAGAAATTGGGTTCACCTCTTTTCGACTTCCAGATCTTAAGATATGTCAATTACCGTGCGCTGTCCAGAATTAAGTTATGACAGAAATTGTTGATTTCAGTTTAAGTTTTGTATTATCGACTAGAGTCTTCGGGAAGCGGTGTATAAGCGTTGATTAGTAGAATTGGGTATTTTGGTGTTCTTATTGGTTTTATTTCATTGGTTAGGCGGCGGAGCTTGAGTTTAGGAACGCCATCGCTTCGACTAACGCGTCTCAACGCAGCGAAGCAAGTACATTGTTGATCTAAGCGTTTGTGCATTGTGTTTGTTGATATGTGCGTGCTGTGATAACTCTTGTGTAGTATGAAGTGAAATATCCATGTTTTGTTTCTATGTTGGTTTCATGAATAGAAATGATGGTAATGTTATACTCATTAAGTTGCTTTATGCATTCATTATCTTTTGCCGTCCACGGGAGTGGATGAGGAGACCATCAATTCGGGATGGTCGAGTAAGACCCATTAATTCCAATATGGGCAATGTTGGACACCCGTATGAAACGTTCTTCATGCGGGAAGTGGATCCCGCATTTTTGTTAAGATGCGGGCTTGAGTGAACACCGGCGGTGTTCACCGACTATCTGGTATATGTGTGTGTGTGCGGTCCATTCCCTTGATGTTTAAGCATTCATTTCATGTCATCATAAGTACTCATTTGTGTTATGATTAATGTCGAGGCCGTGTAGGTCTTATTCGTATTGATAATTGTGTTTTTAATTATTGTACTTGCTGAGTCATGGACTCACCCTTGCTTTGTTTATCTATTTCTAGGTGATCGCGATGAGGTTATCATGGGAGGAGTAGACATGCACTACTCGAATAATGCACTTCACCTTAGTTCCATTGCAAGAATGAATAAAGACTTTATTATGTTAACTTTCAGATTGTAATAAATGAATCTAGTCGTGGATGGCATTCTTTTATGATCTTTGAGGATTGATCGATGTTATTGAGAAGTTTTAAGATGTATGGCTTATGTTAAATTGGTGGTTAGCATCTTGACTTCTGAATAGCCAAGGTGTTAACTTAGTTGGTTAATTAGGATCTATGATTAAGTCTTATAACTGATGTTATTATTGTTTTATGAGGTTAAAGAGGTTATGTCGAAATTTTGTGGTTTAGCTTAGGATAGTAGCATTCCAGGCTCATGCTGAGTTGGGGTGTTACACCTGACTATCCTTTTAGCCTAGTTAGCTCTTAGTTGAACCCTAGTAGCATAATCAGTTGTTCTTTTGATCCTTGTTGTCATCTATTTAACTTTGTAGCAAAGGTCTACCTCTGTCATCTGTTGTCATTGTGACCGACAACCACGTATTCGTTAGTTTCTGTAACTTGACCGATTAGGGTTAGATTAGGGTCAGCCTGGGGTATTATTGTAACACCCCAGCCCCACACGAGCCTGGAATGCTACTAAAGTAACCTTACACAAATATAAGCTAAGACAATTTACTTAATTTGGCAGAACCTTCTTTATATTTCTAACTTCATAGGGGTTTCAACAGATAAAAGGGTTTTATAACTAAATATTGCAACATTCAAAATCATCAATAAGCAAATAGGAACTTGCTAATCAACTAAACAAATCCTCAAGCATCCAACTATGCTACTCATCATCATTACAAATAAATCAATGTGGAAACATAATCATGAAGAATCCTTTAAGCAGTTGCTTAATTATTAAGGCATAGTCTGAGAATTAAGGTTCATGACAGTGTGCGTGAGATCATAATGCTACTCCCTCCCATGCATGCTTTTCTTGCTCTGGGTACCTAAAACAACAAAGAAAGCAAGAGTGAGTTCGCAGACTCAGCAAGTACATATAAAAGAACATAATTCAAATCACCACATCAGCATCCATTTTCGGAAGCACGACATTAAATCATTCCACATGCATACGCAATGCTCAAGGATTCCTTCTCTTTATCTCTTTTTGTATTTTACCGGTAATGCAAAGTATGCAACCGTCGCTGCATACCCATGCCTGTGCTCGCAAGCGCAAGGACCAATTGCCCAATACTCCGCAAGTATTGGGGACCTCAAGCCCACACTCCACAGGTGTGGGGATCTCAAGCCCGTCACATACATGACGGGGACCTCAAAGATGTGCATGCTTGGTCATCACAAGACCAGGCCTCAACATGATATCAATATGCATAATTGTACCACAGTAAAGCATAAGCATAATTTGAGAAATCACCATACTTAGACAATCATCAAGTAAACCATCTTGCTATGCAACCTTATATCAAAAAGCACACAGACATAGCTAATCAATCACACCCATTTAACAAACAATGCACTTGCCTCAACCGTGCGAAGGTGGATATCGAGGATAAGGTACTGCTCCCGGAGCCAAACCCACACCTGGACATACAATTGAGACATGCTAAGGCTACCATATAAGTCTAATAACAAAACCATAAACACAAAATGAGCACATCGTCCACTAAACGCGATCCCCAACTCTTATTGCTAGCTGTCAGATTTCTTTTCCAGAGAACAGCCCCCTTCGAAAAATCATAACTAAATGTACAGAAATCCAAATGGATTGATCTTGGACAATCTGAAAAGGTTATTGAATTACCCTTCTAAACCTAGTTGGTGAGGTTCTCTGATTCGGTCCTTTACTAGCCCTACCAAACCAAACAACAGAGTATCAATTCTCGCGTCGGGTCTTTGGACAGCAACGATGAAATTATCATAACTTTCTCTACGTTCGTCCAAATTTCATGATCTTTAGTTTTCCTGAAATCTGGAAGGATTATCTACATTTTTCATTATTGTGAGCCCCTCTGATTTTTCCTCTAAATACACGCTTAAGTCGAAACACTAAAACCTGTCAGACCAACCACCATTCCACAGCACAGACTCCCTAAGAAAAAGCATAACTTTTGCTATAAAGGTCCAAATGATGTGATTCTTGTCGTTAATGAAAGGTACCGAGATAACCTACAACTCTCTAGGAGATCCCAAGTTCTAATTCGGCATTTAACAATTTCTTATTTATTAAACAAGATGACTGCAGATTCTCGTCAGGATTCTGGACAGTAAACACTAAAAATGACATAACTTTTAACTCGAATGTCGGAATCCAGTGTTCTTGGCGGCCACTGAAAGCTAAGAACAATATCCACACTTCTCTAGGAGAAGATATTCCCAAATTATGCTTCTAAGGATGCGAAAATTGCCGCGCACTAAACTGGACAGAAAAGCAATCTAGCAGCAAAATTAAACGATCTGCTAAATGAAACCGTAAACGCATCTAAAACCAAAAGAACAGCGAAGAAACCTCTTTGTTACCCTTGAAGATCGCAGGAGGAGCTGCCGGGGAGGTAGCTCAACCAAGGAAGAGGGGAGGAGGGCTGCGCAAGGGAGAGGGAGGAGGAGGGGTGGCGCAAGAGGGAGAAGGGGAAGTGGCGGCCAAGGGAGGGGTGGAGCGCCCTAGGGTTTGCCCCCATATGGCCGGCCACCACCCCACCAATGGGCTGAATTCAAGTGGACTTGAAGCCTTGGCCCAGTTGTCCAACCTTTGAAAAAACCCCCTCAAACTGCTGCTAATTGTATTTTCTAATTGGTTATTTTCCCTCTTTTAATTATTCTCACCAAAACTAGATTTGGGGTATTACAGATTCTTCACAAAAACCTTCAATCCTTCCAACTCGGCAGTTTGCAATTGAGCACCACATAAGCCAAAAGAGAATTCGCTTGAAAGTCCAAATCAAACACTTTATTTTTTTTCCTGAACCGAAAAGAACCACCTTGCCAACAAAGAGGCAACTCAAATTGTACATGTTCTCCGTCATAAAACCCAACTCAACCAAGAACCACTAGAGCACTTTTCTACTCGAGAGAACATTCTTTTCTCAGATGTTCTTTTAAGAAATAAACCCTTTTCCGAATCATGGTTGTCCAGAACTATCACACTAACTCCTTCCTCTTAACCGACAATCCCAAAATGATCATCAAACCAAAAAAGAAAACCATACTTATTTAGAGGGACTCTATTTATCCACAAAAGGATTCTCTAGTCCACTTCTATTCCAAAGGAATTTTCTTGACAAAAGGTTGCGAACACCTCAATAACGATTTTTCACCCACAACCCCATCATCTCATTCTGTTAAAGATAATCAACTTCAAATTCTCAGCACACACACACTCTTTTACTTTACCTAAAGTATTATATCAAATATCAACACACTATTCAAAATTCAATCATATTCATCTACCTCTACACATAATATTGGGTCTCCAAGATCCTAGTATAAAATGCAAAGCCCAAAACCAACCTTCAAATCTCCTACCATGAATGTTTTGTGAAATCATCAGAGTCCCTCTTCAAAGGTGTAGACAAGGCGTTTCGATTTGGGCTTGGCGTTGAGATCGCCAAGTTAAGAGTAACAAGTTAGTGTGTTGTGCGATGATTGGGATTCCATAGCTTGAGGAAAATTTTGGTCCTAGAAGAGAAACTGTTAAATTGATGCTTCCTCAAGAAGTGAATTGTTTTCCTAATTTTCGTTTAAGTTCTATGCTGTTGACCTTTGTCTTTTGCAAAGTTGAGCTTGGCTTTATGTTGGTATGTGTGGTTCTTATCAGTTCAGAAGGAATAAAAGAAATGTTGGATTTGGTTATTCGAGTGATTTCTCCTTTGGCAGATGTGGTGTTTATTTGCAAATTTTCTAATTTGAAGGTGGAAAGATTTTCATGATAATTTGAAGGTGGCAGATGTATTTCTTTTGGATTATTCCGAGTGATGAAGTTTAATGCATCTCTTTTCTGTTGGAAATTGCTAAAATCCTTTTCTGATGCCTTGTTATGGTTAAATCAGAGATTTTAATCAAATAACTCGATATGGTATGGATATCAAGTTGAGTCATTGGTATGGTGAATAATTAATATTAATTAGTAACCTTGGAAGTGAAATTGATTAGGATGATGTTGTCTTTTCTAGTTCTTGATGAGCGGTATATATGAGTAGTGATTGAGAGATATCAAGAAGTATGAAACCTTGATGAACTAGTCCGCCATTAAAAGCTGTTTAGGTTGTTAAACTTGTTGGGTTCTTTGGTTCCATGGATTAATTTAATTGTGTGGAAAGGAAAATTAGAGGAATACCAGATTTACATATTCCCTAGTATGATTAGTTATTAGAATTGTGTACAACCGGTTGAGCGGATTGAATATCGGTGGATCTAGAAATTATGGGAGGAGTTCTATGTAGTTCTTCTATGTAGGATGACGTGATGAATTTGGTTGTAGTGTTGTTGAGACTCTTGATCGATAGAAGATTTCA
The DNA here is from genome assembly GCA_036346255.1 of Ampelocalamus luodianensis. Classification (NCBI taxonomy): domain Eukaryota; kingdom Viridiplantae; phylum Streptophyta; class Magnoliopsida; order Poales; family Poaceae; genus Ampelocalamus; species Ampelocalamus luodianensis. The sequence continues at coordinate 22,386,899 of CM070639.1, forward strand.
ATTTTTGAAGTTTTAGTGTATTTTTGCGAAATCCAATGTGAGGAGGAACAGTTGAATATGTGCTTGTTAATATCCATGTCATTTGGGAAGGAAAGTAGGTAGCAACTAGATTTCATAACGGCTAGTTGATAACAACAAGGGTTGTCGTATAAGCATTGTGTGTTGAAGTTTGATAATGAGCATCGCTAAAAGTTGAACGATATGATATAATAGGTGGCTTATGCCCACATGATTGTGAAATAATTGGATGAACTTGTGTCCGTGATGAAAGGGTTTTGGTAGGAGCTTTTCAATTGGGTAGTAGACCCCTTCTAAACTTAAGAAGTTGATGTAGTGGTGTTGTATGATTTTGGTATACTCTCATTTTGAAGATGGGATGAAAAGGCAGTATGGAAAAAATTGGTGAAACTTTGGGGGCTTTCTAATGGAATAGTTGCTCATTGTAACACCCCATCTCAGCATTGAGCCTGGAATGCTACTAAAATTAAATTAAACTAAACTAAACTAAGACTAATTACAAATTTTCGGCAAAACCTCCTTTGTATAGTCAACAATACCGAGGTTCCAACAATTAATCATGGCACTTATCAATATCTTCATAATCAAGGTTACACAAGCTTGCAAGATGATCGAATAAACAAAATCCAGACTTGCTATTCTCATTATCACAATTAACATAAATACTCAAAACCATCTATGAGTGCTTCTCAAACAGTTTACTTAATCTTGATGTGTAATTAAATGGCAAACGCCTTAAGGTCGTGAGATAGTGAGTGCATCCAACATCTACTCCCTCCCATGCATGTCGTTCACCCGGTTGTACCTAAAACATATCAAAGCAAGGGTGAGCCCAAAGACTCAGCAAGTATCAACAAGGCTATAAACAAGAACACAAGCATAGCATCAATGATCCACAATAACGTTACACTAATCATAGCTTTCATACTCATGGAATGCGATCAAAGCAATGCACCTTTTGAACTTTATCTCTTTTCGCATTTTACCGGTAATGCGGGGTATACATCCGTCGATGTATACCCTTGCCTGTGCCCTCTAGCACAGGGACCAAGAGCCTATACACCACATGTATAGGGACCTTTGCCCATCATCTCTATGATGGGGACCTCTTTATTCATTGCCCACATTCCACGAATGTGAGGACCTCAAGCCCGTCATCTACATGACGGGGACCTCGAACATGCATAGTCATCACGTGACCAATCCTCCAATATGATTGCATGATGCATATGAACAAAACTTTAAACCATCATACATATGGATTCACAACAACGACATGAATAAACTTATTCATACTTCTAGCATTCCTCATCATTGATATTCTTAGCATTCTAGTATCCATGAATAGCACATATATTCATAATACTAGCAAACACGAACAATCCTTCATGAATAACAATTAATCATATCTCAAATATTTACCATCCTTAATCATACATATCACACTATCAACCTTGCATGGTTATTACGCATCAAGTACTAGCACCTTCTATCAAACATTCATACATATTCTCTCAATCAGAGTACCTGCATTCACTAAGATAAAATTGGAACTCATCACAATAACATCAACTTTAATCATAACTAGCATTCATTAAGATAAATGGAAACTCATCACATTAACATTCATGCATGGCTATTACGAGCAAAACACAAACACTCTCGACATACAAGCATAAATATGCTATAACCCGAATACTTGCCTCAACCGTGCGAGAACGGTGGGCGCTAAGAGAGCGCTGCCCCAGGATCACGCTCCCACTGAACATAAAGATAACCCAATCTAAGACCAACATACTGGACCAAAATCATAAATAACAACACAAATTAACTCGCTAAACTCCCAAGTGTTTCCAATCTTCCAATTTCTAGCGATGCATTTGGTGTTCACTGCGGACAGTCAACTTCTAAAAATACATAACGTTCTGCTCAGGGGTCCAAATAAGATGTTCTCAGACTTTCTGGAAAGGTAACTAAATTACCCAAATAAACTTAGTTGGGGAGCCCTTTTGATTCCGCCAATTACTACCTCTACCAAGCCAAACTACAGAACATCAAAATTCACGTCGGGTTCTCTGGATAGTACACTAAAACCACCATAACTTTTGTTACAAAAGTCCAAATCTTGCGTTCTTTATCTCTCTGAAAAGGTACGGAAATTACCTACAATATTCGTTATATTGAGATCCTCTGATTTCGTCTGTAACAAATAGATTAACTCAGTTTTCTACAGACTATCAGGATGTTGACAGATTAACCAGACAGCAGCACTAAACAATTCATAACTTTTTAACCGTTAATCGGATTTTGGCGTTCTTGGCGGCCGCTGAAAGCTAAGAACATTATCTACATAACTCTAGGATACCAAATCTCCTAATTCGGCTTCTAAACATACGAAACTGACCGCGCAATAATCTGGACAGAACGCGATCTATTAAACCGACGCAAAACAATCTACCAAACGACATCAACCGCAACTACTATGCATCAAACAACGAAGAACACGCGACGTTACCCTTGTAGAATCGCAGCAAGATGATGAACTCTCCCCACGAAGTTGATCTCCTCTCCTTTCTTCACTTGATCGGCAGCAGGGAGCACCGACGGCGAGGAAGGGAGGCACCACCATGGAGGAGAGGGGTGCTACAGTAGCCGTGCTACAGTGCGGCGGCACTGTAGCTACAGTGTATCTAGGGTTTTCCCTCTTCCTTTTATTGGTGGCCGACCCCTCATGGGCTCCTGGGCCAAGGCCCAAAGCCCAAGTTGCCGAAAAACTGCAGAAACCCTCCTTTTTTATGTCTAATTTCTCTTTTGAATGCTCTCATTCGTAGAATAAATTGGAGTATTACATTAAAACCCCTCTTTCTCCTGTTCAATCGCTTTGCTAAAAGAAATATTCTCCCGATTTTAATTATTCTCTCCCGATTTAATTATTCTCTCTGATTTAATTTTTGGGGTATTACATTCTACCCTCCTTAAATGCAATTCGACCCAATTCTATTCAACCTCAACACCAAAAAAAAACCACTGCTAAAAGATTTACTAACATTACTATGTACTGCTGTGAAAAACTTTGGCTAAAGCTCGCATGCAGACTCCAATTCCCAAGTCGCCTCCTTTAACGAGGACACACAAGAACTCGCTTTAAACACACTCTTACACCGACATAGCCCAACCAAAAGAAGGACTATCATCGCAACCAAGTGTTACCAACTCGGTACTAAAAGAGTCAAGTTCGAATCGAAGATTAATCACGAAAATCTTTCCACCTTCAAATTAGAAAATTTGCAAATAAACACCACATCCGCCAAAGGAGAAATCACTCGAATAACCAAATCCAACATTTCTTTTATTCTTTCTGAACTGATAAGAACCACACATACCAACATAAAGCCAAGCTCAACTTTGCGAAAGATAAAGGCCAACAGCATAGAACTTAAACGAAAATCAGGAAAACAATTCACCTCTTGAGGAAGCATCAATTTAACAGTTTCTCTTCTAGGACCAAAATTTCTCTCAAGCTATGGAATCCCAATCATCGCACAACACACTAACTTGTTACTCTTAACTTGGTGTAATACCCCGAAAGTGTGACAAGCAAATAGTCGGGAGAGATTAAATGTTCGGGAAGATTAATCTTACGGAGAGAATTTAATGGATTTTCGAGAGGGACCAACAGAAATTTCTCAATTCATCTTTTTGAGAGGGGATTTTCATTGTTCCACTCAACACAGGCTTGGGCCCCGGCCCATGAGGAAAAGGTGGCCGGCCATGGGCGCCACTCCCCCAAACCCTAGCCCCACCTCCCCACCTCTCCACTCCCCCCACTCCCTCCCCTTGAGCCGCCACCTCCTCTCCCTCCACACCTCTCCCTTGGCTGCCTCCTCCTTGTGCCCTCCCAAGATCCTCCAAGAAACCCCATTGTTGCCGGCCAAAGAGGAAGAAGAAGGAGCCCCTTTGTTGCCGGCCAAAGAGGAAGAAAGGAGGGAAGAAAGAAGGAGAAGAGAAGGAAGAAGAGAAGTGGCGGGATCGCCATCCGGGGTTCATGGACTTCAGCGGCTTCAAGGGTAACGCGTCGTTTGTGTTGGGTAATTAATCGTGGTAGAGTAATCGGGTAGTTTTGGCTAGGTTGCAATCTGCCCGCTGTATTGGCAGATTCGTCCTGTAGCTTGCGCGGTCAATTTCTTATGGTTAGATGCCGAATTAGGAGTTTTGGTCTCCTAGGAAGTTGTAGGTTATCTTTGTAGCTTTCATTGGCCACCAAGATCACCCAAATCCGATTAACGGTCAGGAAGTTATGAATTTTTTAGTATCGCTGCTCTGTTAATCTGTCAGTTTAGAACAGTCTGTAGAAAATGGGATGAATCTCCTAGTTAAGGTCGAAATCAGAGGACCTCAATATAACGAAAAATGTAGGTAATTTCCATACCTTTTATAGAGATAAAGAACACAAGATTTGGACTTTCGTAGCAAAAGTTATGATGGTTTTAGTGATCTGTCCAGAGAACCCGACGTGATAATTGTTGCTCTGTAGGTTGGCTCGGTAGAGGTAGTAATTGGCAGAATCAAAGGGCTCCCCAACTAAGTTTATTTAGGTAATTAAATTACCTTTCCAAAAGTCTGAGAACACCTTATTTGGACCTCTGAGCAGAAAGTTATGAATTTTAGAAGTTGACTGTCCGCAGTGATCACCAAAGCGATCGATAGGAATTGGAAGTTTGGAAAACGCTTGAGAGTTAGCGAGTTTTGTTTTGTTATTATTTATGCTCTTGGTCCAGCGTGTTGGCCTTAGATTGGGATACCTTTATGTTCAGGTGGGAGCGTGGTTCGGGGCAGCACCCTCTTCGCGTCCACCGTTCTCGTCATGATTGAGGCAAGTATTCGGCTATTGTATATTTATGCTTGTATCTTTGTGACAGTTTGTGTTTGGCTCCTAATAGCTATGCATGGAGGTTATGGTGATGAGTTCCAATTTATCTTGGTGAATGCAAGTACTCTTTTGAGTGACTAATTATGACCGTTTGATAGAGGATGCTAATACTTTGATGCGTAATAACCATGCAAGGTTGATAGTATGGTAAGTAAGATTAAGGATGAAGGATACTAGAGAAATGATTAATTGATATTCATGAGTGATTGTTCAAATGTGCTAATATTATGATTAAATGTGCTATTCATGGTGCTAGAATGCTATGAATATCAATGATGGGGAATGCTAGAAGTATGAATAAGTTTATTCATGTATGATGTTGTTGTTAATGCTTACATGTTAATGATAATATGTTGAGTTCCTGCATATGAAGAACGTTATCATGGTGCATATGCATGTTGAGAGCATACAGGTGCCTTGGTCACGTGGTGACCAAGCACATCTGATTGAGTCCCGTCATGTAAATGACGGGCTTGAAATCCCCACATTCGTGGAATGTGGGCTATGAGCAAAGAGGTCCCCATCATTAAGATGATGGGCAATGGTCCCTATACATGTGGTGTATAGGCTCTTGGTCCCGTGCCGGTGGGCACGAGCAAGGGAACTGCAACGACGGTTGTATACCCGCATTACCGGTAAAATGCGAAAAGAGATAAAGTTGAGAAAGGTGCATTGCATTGGTTGCGTTCACATGAGCATGAAGACTATACTTTGGTGCTTTGTTTATCTTGGATTGTTGATGCTATGAATGATAACCTGCTTAGCCTTGTTGGTACTTGCTGAGTCTTTGGGCTCACTCTTGCTTTAATGTGTTTTAGGTACAACTGGCAAGACCCGCATGCATGGGAGGGAGTAGATGTTTGGATGCACGCACTACCACTCAATCATAAGAATTACTTATAGATGGTTTGAGTTTCAGATTAACTGTAATAATGAGAATAGCAAATTTTGGATATGTTTATGAGATTATCCTGCATGCTTGAATGAACCTGATTATGTAGACTTTGATAAATGCCATGATTAATTGTTGGAACCTCGGTATAGCTGACTATACAAAGGAGGTTTTGCCGAAAACTTGTAATTGGTCTTAGTTTAGTTTAGTTTAATTTAATTTTAGTAGCAGTCCAGGCTCAATGCTTTGAGTGAGTGTTAGATTAGTATCGAGCGGGCTTTAGGTCCGTGGTTAATAGAAAAATATTAAATTGACACACTGTGCACAGTAGGTGGGATTGGGAATTACATTGCTTCCGCATTATCTATTGCTATGTTTCATTTGTTGGGCGATTGTTGAATTGCCTCATGCTATCTTTCTTGTTGTTAATCTATGAAATGAGATGTTATGATATACTATATCTATGAATCTATTCTATGATTGCCATGAGATGATCATGAATAATCGTATTGGATTATATTGTTTATGCGTGTCGATAATGGTTGTTAAGAAGTGGAGACCGTGGTTGTGGCCTTGGACTTTGTCAGGCTATACCACCGTTAGTGGTAGACGCATAAAGTAGTTACCCTGAATACCTTAGTTGCAAGAGTTGAGCGTGAGTTGTTTTAGAAAGTTGATTTCTTTCTTGACCTCAATCTTGGCAAATTCTTGATCTGTGATGGATGATGAATTTCTCTGGGGTTCCTGGTTTATTGTGGTTGTTGAGTGTCAATGGTCTCTTATAGTTCTCTGAAACAATTATTGTTTTCCGGCTGTTATGTCGCTTTTGCTATTTGTGATCTTTCTCAATTGGAAATTATTGATAATTTCTTGGTTGTTCCTTCTTTCCCTTTAGCAAAGAATGACTCATTTATTCGTTTGATAGTTGGGTATTGAGAATTTGAAGTTGCAAGTTTGTTAGCATGAGAAAGCTTTGGCTCTATGTGTTCCTTTTGGATTATTCAGTGTTGAGGTTTAAGGCATTACTTTTCATTGGAGATTGTTAAAATCTTTTGTGATGCCTCGTTATGGTTAAATCGAGATTGTAATCAAATAACTTGATATGGTATGGGTATCAAGATGAGTCATTGGTATGGTGCATAATTAATATTAATTAGTAACCTTGGAAGAGAAATTGATTAAGTTGATGTTGTCTTTTCCTAGTTCTTGATGAGCGGTATATATGAGTAGTGAATAAGAGATATCAAGAAGTATGAAACCTTGATGAACTAGTCTAGTCATTAAAACTGTTTAGGTTGCTAAACTTGTTGGGTTCTTTGGTTCCCATGGATTAATTTAATTGTGTGGAAAGAAAAAAAAATTAGAGGAATACAGATTTATGTATTCCTAGTATGATTAGTTCTGGGACTCAGTATAACCGTGAATCGGATTGAATATCGGTAAATCTAGAAGTTATGAGGGGAGTTCTATGTAGTTCTTCTGTATAGAATGACGCGATGAATTTGGTTGTAACATTGTTAAGACTTTTGATCGATAGAAGATTTCGATTTTTGAAGTTTTAGTGTATCTTTGCTTAAACCCAAATATGAGGAGGAACAGATTGGATACGTGTTTGTTAATGTCCATGTGATTTGGGAATAAAAGTAGGTAGCAACTAGATTTCATAATGAAGCGATTGATAACAACAATGATTGTGGTATAACTGTTGTGTGTTGAAGTTTGATGATGAACATCGCTAAGAGTTGAACTGATATGGGCTTATGCCCATCTAATTGTGAATTAAACGGTTGATAAGGTGACCTTGATGAAAGGGTTATGGTAGGAGCTTTTCAATTGTATAGTAGATCCCTTCTAAGTTTAATAGGTTGATGTATTGATGTTGTAGGGTTTTGGTATACACTGCGTTTTGAAGATGGGATGAAAGGATAGTATGAGAACTTTTGGTGAAACTCGGGGCCTTTCTAATGGAATAGTTGATGATAAATATTCGTGTTCGAGTATATTATTCGATGTTAGTAAGATTATTTGCAAGGGATGGTGACTTGAGTGTGTGGTGATGATTCTTTTAGAAGTAAAGTAATTTGATCGTCTTTCGTAAATGAGATTTTGTAAGAGTGTTTCGAGTTTTGCGGTGGGGATCATTTGGACCTCTTGAGTTATGTGGTGATTGAGTTGCTTTGAGCAAAGTGATATGTTGAAAGATTTTATTGGTTCTCAAGTTGTTCCTATGATTTGGTCATAAGAGCTTATCTTGTTTAAGCTGGCAAGGTGATGTAGTAATCACAGAAAATAACTATCCTTGTTAAAGGAAAGAGAGAAGTTAAGTGTATGAGATTTAGGTCGTTTCGCATCTTGCGGTTTATTTGAGAGTACTTAAACCTTATGCAGTTGTTCAAAGGGTATTACGTTCTTATCTTTTGTGGTTTGGTATTCGCTATCAGTAGGGCTTGAGCCCTCGACTGTTGACGTTCCCTTATGTTTTTTCGAGTTCTTGGCCTAAGTGACAGTTTCCTTGGTCTTGTGTTCGCTGCAGTGGTACATGTTTTCCATGTTGTTGAAAAAAAAAATTGATTCCTTTCGCTCTTTCTTTTGAGGAAGAATCAATCTATTCGTTTCACCTGAGTCTTTTGAGGTGTTGAATAATTGTAGTGGTGAAACTGTGGGTTGTAAGTTGTTCGATGAGTATTTGTAGGATGAAATAATTTCGTAATATAGTTCTTTGAGAGAAGTCTAACTCAATGGAAGTTTATCTTATGAGAGTTAAACTTGATGATGTGATTTAATGAGAGTGGGATTATAAAGTAATCGAATCGTCATGTCAATTAATGGGATAATGGAAAATGTTGAGTAATGTCAAGAGTGATTTGGCTCTAAATGAGTAACCTTCTGAGAGTTATAATCCTTGTAATGGTTAACTGGTCAAGAAAATATTTTCATGAAGATTTTAATGAGTAAGTATGTTGGAATTGTGGATTTTTAGGGATTTAATCTGAGGATTTCCCAATACTTTATATGAGAATTTCGTTGCAAAAGTCTTGGAGGTTAAATTTGGGCTTTGCATAGTTATGCTAGAACTTTGAACGCCCATTGATAATGTGAAAAAAAAAAGTAAAAGTGGTGGATTTGAGCAATGGGATGGTCATTGATAGAAATATTTTTATGAAATACATGAGAATATGTGATGTGAATTCCGAGTTTCCCATTCTTGAAGATTGAGGTAACGTGATTACGTGCGAAGATCCATTTTGGGATGCATCAGAAGTTATCTATCAAAGTAATTCTGTCAGTAAAGGAAATCGGTTAGAGAATGTTTTGTGAGATCATCAAAGTCCCTTTTCAAAGGTGTTGACAAGGTGTTTTGATTTGGGTTTGGCGTTGAGATCGCCAAGTTAAGAGTAACAGGTTAGTGTCTTGTGCGATGAATCGGTATTCCAAAAAGTTGTGAGAAATTTTAATTTCTAAAGGAGAAATTGAGAAAAGATTATTTCCTTGAGTACCGAAACGCTCTCTTGATTCTTGTTTGAACTATGAGTTTATGTTGGATGTCTTTCGCATATGGGGCTTGACTTTATGTTGACATGTGTGGTTCTTATCTGTACAGAAAGAATAAAAGAAATGATGGATTTGGATATTCGAGTGATTTCTTTCTTGGCGATCGTGGTGTTTATTTGCAAATTTTCTAACTTGAAGGTGGAAAGATTTTCGTGATAATCTTCGATTCTGAATTTGACTTCTTTTAGTATCGAGTTGGTAACGTTTGGTTGCGATGAGAGTCCTTCTTTTTCATTTGGGCTATGTCAGTAAAAGAGTGTGGTTAAAGTGAGTTACAGCGTGTGGTTGGTATCTTTGGGAAGTTTAACCCAAGATACATTGGCTTGTTCTCGCTAGTTGGCGTATCGCCGAGTTTGTCTCGAGTCCGTCTTGCGAGTATGTAACGTCTTGTATGTTTTGGTGTTGAGTGAGTACCTCGGAGATCCAGAGTTTGAGGTTTTGTTTGCGCCGTTGACCATCGAGTGAGGTCTTACCCTTGAGTCTTGTCCGATGAGTGTACCTGGAATGTCGAGTTGAGCATTAGTACAGACGTCGATTTACGTCCCGGTGTTGTGGTTTCTTCTGTTGGAGAGATAGGCCACTTGAGAGTTGAAGTCTCACGTGAGCGAGTTTAGTAAGAGTTGATCGCGTTGGTATCTATTGTTAAGTTCTAGTCGCGGTTTTCTTTCGTGTAGATTGGCGTTTAGATTCGGGGTCGAATCCTGTTAAGGGGTAGAATGTAATACCCCGAAAGTGTGACAAGCAAATAGTCGGGAGAGATTAAATGTTCGGGGAAGATTAATCTTACGGGAGAGAATTTAATGGATTTTCGAGAGGGACCAACAGGAAATTTCTCAATTCATCTTTTTGAGAGGGGGATTTTCGCTGTTCCACTCCACCCTGGGCTTGGGCCCCGGCCCATGAGGGAAAAGGGGGGGTGGCCGGCCATAGGGGGGGCGCCACTCCCCCCAAACCCTAGCCCCACCTCCCCACCTCTCCTCCCCACTCCCTCCCTTGAGCCGCCACCTCCTCTCCCTCCCACACCTCTCCCTTGGCTGCCTCCTCCCTTGTGCCCTCCCAAGATCCTCCAAGAAACCCCATTGTTGCCGGCCAAAGAGGAAGAAGAAGGAGCCCTTTGTTGCCGGCCAAAGAGGAAGAAAGGAGGGAAGAAAGAAGGAGAAGAGAAGGAAGAAGAGAAGTGAGCGGGATCGCCATCCGGGGTTCATGGACTTCAGCGGCTTCAAGGGTAACGCGTCGTTTGTGTTGGGTAATTAATCGTGGTAGAGTAATCGGGTAGTTTTTGGCTAGGTTGCAATCTGCCCGCTGTATTGGCAGATTCGTCCTGTAGCTTGCGCGGTCAATTTCTTATGGTTAGATGCCGAATTAGGAGTTTTGGTCTCCTAGGAAGTTGTAGGTTATCTTTGTAGCTTTCATTGGCCACCAAGATCACCCAAATCCGATTAACGGTCAGGAAGTTATGAATTTTTTAGTATCGCTGCTCTGTTAATCTGTCAGTTTAGAACAGTCTGTAGAAAATGGGATGAATCTCCTAGTTAAGGTCGAAATCAGAGGACCTCAATATAACGAAAAATGTAGGTAATTTCCATACCTTTTGATAGAGATAAAGAACACAAGATTTGGACTTTCGTAGCAAAAGTTATGATGGTTTTAGTGATCTGTCCAGAGAACCCGACGTGATAATTGTTGCTCTGTAGGTTGGCTCGGTAGAGGTAGTAATTGGCAGAATCAAAAGGGCTCCCCAACTAAGTTTATTTAGGTAATTAAATTACCTTTCCAAAAAGTCTGAGAACACCTTATTTGGACCTCTGAGCAGAAAGTTATGAATTTTAGAAGTTGACTGTCCGCAGTGATCACCAAAGCGATCGCTAGGAATTGGAAGTTTGGAAAACGCTTGAGAGTTAGCGAGTTTTGTTTTGTTATTATTTATGCTCTTGGTCCAGCGTGTTGGCCTTAGATTGGGATACCTTTATGTTCAGGTGGGAGCGTGGTTCCAGGGGCAGCACCCTCTTCGCGTCCACCGTTCTCGTACAGTTGAGGCAAGTATTCGGGCTATTGTATATTTATGCTTGTATGCTGTGACTGTTTGTGTTTGGCTCCTAATAGCTATGCATGGAGGTTATGGTGATGAGTTCCAATTTATCTTGGTGAATGCAAGTACTCTGTTTGAGTGACTAATTATGACCGTTTGATAGAGGATGCTAATACTTTGATGCGTAATAACCATGCAAGGTTGATAGTATGGTAAGTAAGATTAAGGATGAAGGATACTAGAGAAATGATTAATTGATATTCATGAGTGATTGTTCAAATGTGCTAATATTATGATTAAATGTGCTATTCATGGTGCTAGAATGCTATGAATATCAATGATGGGGAATGCTAGAAGTATGAATAAGTTTATTCATGTATGATGTTGTTGTTAATGCTTACATGTTAATGATAATATGTTGAGTTCCCTGCATATGAAGAACGTTATCATGGTGCATATGCATGTTGAGAGCATACAGTGCCTTGGTCACGTGGTGACCAAGCACATCTGATTGAGTCCCGTCATGTAAATGGCGGGCTTGAGGTCCCCACATTCGTGGAATGTGGGCTATGAGCAAAGAGGTCCCCATCATTAAGATGATGGGCAATGGTCCCTATACATGTGGTGTATAGGCTCTTGGTCCCCGTGCGGTGGAGCACGAGCAAGGGGTACACAATGACGGTTGTATACCCGCATTACCGGTAAAATGCGAAAGAGATAAAGTTGAGAAAGGTGCATTGCATTGGTTGCGTTCACATGAGCATGAAGACTATACTTTGGTGCTTTGTTTATCTTGGATTGTTGATGCTATGAATGATAACCCTTAGCCTTGTTGGTACTTGCGAGTCTTTGGGCTCACTCTTGCTTTAATGTGTTTTAGGTACAATGCAAGACCATGCATGGGAGGGAGTAGATGTTTGGATGCACGCACTACCACTCAATCATAAGAATTACTTATAGATGGTTTGAGTTTGATTAAGCTGTAATAATGAGAATAGCAAATTTTGGATATGTTTATGAGATTATCTGCATGCTTGAATGAACTCGATTATGTAGACTTTGATAAATGCCATGATTAATTGTTGGAACCTCGGTATAGTGACTATACAAAGGAGGTTTTGCCGAAAACTTGTAATTGGTCTTAGTTTAGTTTAGTTTAATTTAATTTTAGTAGCAGTCCAGGCTCAATGCTGAGCTGGGGTGTTACACTTGGCGAACTCAATGCCAAGCCCAAATCGAAACGCCTTGTCTACACCTTTGAAGAGGGACTCTGATGATTTTACAAAACATTCTCTAACCGATTCCCTTTACTGTTAGAATTCATTTGACAGATGGCACTCAGAATGTATCCCCAAATTAGATCTCTCACGATCATATCACCTCAACCCTTTTGAGGACAAACATTTCAGATTCCACATCACACACTCTCATGTACTACATCGAAGGGTGTTATCAACGATCATCCCACCATTGCAAATCCACCCTTATTCTACTTCCTCTACACATAATCTTTGGGCGACTCAAAGTTCTAGCATAACAATGCAAAGTCCACATTTAACCTCCAAGACTCTTGCAACTAACTTCTCATAATAAGGATAGGAAATCCTCAGTTAAATCCTAAAATCCATAATTCCCACGTACTCACTTATTAACATCATCATGAAAATATTTTCTTGACCCGGTTACCTTTACAAAGATTATAACTCTTAGAAGGTTACTCAATCAAAACCAAATCACTCTTGACATTACTCAATATTTTCTATTATCCCATTAATTGACATGACAATTCGATAACTTTGTAATCACACTCTCATTAAACCACGTCATCGAGAATAACCATTCACAACCTCGCAATACTACCAAATTACGATACTCTATAAAATTGATCAAGATTTTCATACTCTCAGTAATTCTAATGTCCCACCCGAAATGAACAAAAGATCTTGGATCACAATCACTATAGGTTCTACTAGCTTTAACAATGCAATCAGTTTAACCCCATAAGACAATCTTCCATTGAGATAGACTTCTCTCAAAGAACTATATTCTAAATTATTTCATCCTCCAATGCTCATCGAATAACTTACAACCCAAGTTTCACAACTACAATTATTAAACACCTCAAAAGACTCGGGTGAAACGAATAGGTTGATTCTTCCTCAAAAGAAAGAGCGAATGGAATCAATTTTCATCAACTACTGAAAACATGTGCCACCCACAGTGAACACAAGACCAAGGAAAAGCATCACTTAGGCCAAGTACTAAAAACATAAGGGAAAGTCAACGATCGAGGGCTCAAGCCCTACTAAAAGGAATACCAAACCACAAATGAGAAGAAGGTAATGCCTTTTGAAAATTGATAAACTCTTATGGAACAAGCGCATAAGGTTTAAGCACTCTCAAATAAAGCGCAAGATGCGAAACGAGACTTAAAGCTCAATTACTTATACTTGACTCATTCCTTTAACAAGGAAGGTTATTTTCTGTGATTACTACATCACTTTGCCAGCTTAAACAAGATAAGTTCTTAAGACCAAATCGTAGGAACAACTTAAGAACCAATAAAATCTTTCAACATGTCACTTTGCTCAAAGCAACTCAATCACCACATAACTCAAGCGATCAATTGATCACCATCGCAAAACTCAAACACTTCTACAAAATCCAAGTTACGAAAGACGATCAAATTTCTTTATTTCTAAAAGAATCATCACCACACACAAGTCACAATCTCTTGCAGATAATCTTACTAACATCAAGAATAATATGATCTGAACATGAATATTTATCATCAACTATGGAGGAGAGGTGTGCTACAGAGCACGACTCATGTAGCACACCTCTCCTCCATGGTGGTGCCCCCTCCATTGGTGCCTCCCTTCCTCGCCGTCGGTGCTCCTGCTGCCGATCAAGTGAAGAAAGGAGAGGAGATCAACCGTGGGGAGAGTTCATCATCTTGCTGCGATTCTACAAAGGGTAACGTCGCGTGTTCTTCGTTGTTTGATGCGTAATAGTTGCGGTTGATGTCGTTTGGTAGATTGATTTGCGTCGGTTTAATAGATCGCGTTCTGTCCAGGTTATTGCGCGGTCAGTTTCGGGTGTTTAGAGGCCGAATTAGGAGTTTTGGTCTCCTAGCGTTATGTAGATAATGTTATTAGCTTTCAGTGTCCGCCAAGAACACCAAAATCCGATTAACGGTTAGAAAGTTATGAATTGTTTAGTGCCGCTGTCTGGTTAATCTGTCAACATTCTGACAGTATGTAGAAAACTGAGTTAATCTATTATTTAAAGACGAAATAGAGGATCTCAGTATAACGAAAAATGTAGGTAATTTCTATACCTTTTCATAGAGATAAAGAACGCAAGATTTGGACCTTCGTAGCAAAAGTTATGGTGGTATTAGTGTACTATCCAGAGAAACCGACGTGAAAATTGTTGTTCTGTAGGTTGGCTTGGTAGAGGCAATAGTTGGCATAATCAAAAGGGCTCCCCAACTAAGTTTATTTAGGTAATTTAATTACCTTTCTAGAAAGTCCAAGAACATCCTATTTGGACTCCGGAGCAGAAAGTTATGTATTTTACAAGTTGACTGTCCATGATGAACACCAAGCGATCGCTAGAAATGGGAAGATTGGAAAATACTTGGAAGTTTAGAGAGTTCAATTGTGTTGTTATTTATGCTTTTGGTCCAGTATGTTGGTCTTAGATTGGGTTATCTCTATGTTCAGGTGGGAGCGAGATCCGGGGCGGCGCCACTTAGCGTCCACCGTTCTCGCATCGTTGAGGCAAGTATCCGGTTATTGTATTATTATGCTTGTATCTGTGTATTTGTTTGTGTTTGGGTCATAATAGCCATGAATGGATGATTTTGTGATGAGTACCAAATTATCTTGGTGGTTGCAAGTACTCTGTTTGATAGAGTAATTATGAATTGTTTGACAGTGAGTGCTATGTTTTGATACATATTAGCTATGCTTAGTTGATAGTGTGATATGTTGATTAAAGATGGTAAATGCTTATAATATGAATGATAGAAGTATAAATGAGTTAAATTCATAAGTGATATTGCTGAGGAGGTATGATTATGATGATTCATGATGTGTGCATATGCATCATGTTGACAAAATAAATACTTGGTCACGTGGTGACCAAGCATTTGTTGAGATCCCCATCATGTATATGACGGGCTTGAGGTCCCCACACTTGTGGAGTGTGGGCTTGAGGTCCCTTTACTTGCGGAGTATTGGGCAATTGGTCCGTGCTTGCGAGCACGGGCATGGTATCTTGGCGACGGTCGCATATCTCGCATTACGATGAAATCGACAAAGAGTGAAAGAGAAAAGTTGCATTGCATATTCGCATACATACCTCATGAGATATGTTTTGTGTAAAGCTTTGGAATGAAATGTTGATGATGTAAATGTGAGATTAATGTTTCATTATTGGTATTTCTTGAGTCTTTGGACTCACCCTTGCTTTTGTTGTGTTTTTAGGTACCACTTGCAAGAATGGCATGCATGGGAGGAGTAGACTTGAGTTGGACACACACACTACCATCCACCTTAAAAGTTGATAAATTTTTAGTTCATACTTTAATAAAGGAGCAACCTGCTTAGAGATTGTTTATGATTATGCTTCATGCATTGGATTAAGTGTAATAATGATAGGTAGTGTCTTTTGGATATCTCTGGATATGCTAGTTGCTTTCATGTTTTGAATGCCTATTGATTATGCTGAATGTTGGATTAATTATATACGTTTTATTCAAATATTGAAACCTCCGGTAGTTAATAATACAGGGAGGTTACGCAAAAATTTGGTAGGATGTTTTGGCTTAGAATTGTTTAATGTTAGTTTGGTAGCATTCCAGGCTCAATGCTGAGCTGGGGTGTTACACCGGGTCATACTTGACATTGGCTCAACAGTTCGTGCTATCCAATTAATTAGGACGACGTTTAGGTTCCTTCGTACCGCTACTTTCATTAAACTTCACCACCACAACTTTTCTGCACAATCTTACTAAGTATCTGTAATATCCCGTTTAAAAATAAAACAAATAAGTGATTAGTACTGAAATTAAATAGAATTAGAAAAGAAAAATTCAGAAGTTAGAAAGAGTATTAGAACTGGACCTTGGCCCATAGCTTTATGGCCCAACGAGGAACCACTTAAAGGGGGAGGCAAACCCTAGCCCTACATTGTAGTGGAGTCTTGTAGCACGACGCTACTGATGGCCGCCATGTAGCACCTCCTCCCATGGCAGCCCCTCCCGCCCGGCAGCTCCTCCACCGGCGCCTCCCTGTGCACGACTCTCCCCGGTGCACGACTCCCCGCCGCCGGCCATGGGAGGAGGAAGGAGGTGAGTAGAGGAGGCCGTCTTGGGGGGTGGAGATCGTCGTCTACGTCGTTCGTCAAGGGTAACCGCTGTCCCATCGTCTAGATGTTTAATTGTTGTTTTTCTAGCAATGTCGGGTTTAGATCGCGTTCTGTCCAGATTAGTGCGTGGCTGTTTTCGTATCCTTAGAAGCAGAATCTGGAGACCCCATCTCCTAGAGATATGTGGGGTTTGTTCTTAGGTTTAAGTGGCCGCCAAGAACGCCCAAATCCGATTAACGGTTAGAAAGTTATGATTTGTTTAGTGCTGCTGTCCCAAAATCCTGACGAGAATCTGCAGTTAACTTGTTAATTAAGTAAGAATTTGATAAGTGCCGAATTGGAACTTGGGATCTCCTAGAGAGTTGTAGGATATCTCGTTATCTTTCATTTTCGACAAGAATCACGTCATTTGGACCTTTGTAGCAAAAGTTATGATTTTATTCTTATTGGGTCTATGCTGTGGAATGGTTGTTGGTCTGACAGGTTTTAGTGTTTCGACCTAAGCGTATATTTAGAGGACAAATCAGAGGGTCTCGCCATAACGAAAAATGTAGATAATCCTTCCAGCTTTCCGGAAAAGTAAAGATCATGAAATTCGGATGAATGTATAGAAAGTTATGATAGTTTTATTGTTGCTGTCCAGAGACCCGACGCAAAAATTGATGCTTTGTTGAATGGCTTGGTAGGGCTAGTAAAGGGCCGAATCAGAGAACCTCACCAACTAGGTTTAGAAGGGAATTCAATAAACTTTTCAGAATGTCCAAGATCACTTCATTTGGATTTCTGTACAAGAAGTTATGATTTTTGAAGGGGCTGTTCTCTGAAAGGAAATCTGGCGACCGATAATAGAGTCGGGATCGCGTCAGTGGACGATGAGTTCATTTGTGATTACAGTTTTGTTTTAGACCTACATGGTAGCCTTAGCATGTCTCATTTATATGTCCAGTGTGGGTTTGGCTCCGGGAGCAGTACCTTATCCTCGACATCCACCTTCATACAGTTGAGGCAAGTACAATTTTAGTAGACGGATGTTGAATGAGTGTTGAATTGATTGTTTGTGGTGAATGTCATTGTTTAGTTAGTTTGAGTATGGAAGTGGCTTATATATGATCCTGTTACACTGAAATGCATCTCTATGATGAAGTATGCTTATGAATGTTTTTGTTACTGTATTGCAAGTGCATTAAGGAATAACATTGAACTTATTGAGTGGAGTCTTGTGTTATATTAGATAATGTTTGGTGTGGACCATGAATCTTTGTTGCGATGTGAAAATTATAGTTCGTGTGTAGTGGTGCATATGTTATATACTACGCATTGATGTTGGAAAAGTATGATACCTAAGGATGAGAAAGTTGTATTATGAATAGTCTACTTGTATGCCATGAAGATGTGAATGCATTTGTTCATTTATTGTTCTTATTGAAATTGCATACACACGCATCATGTTGGCATTTGTGGGCTCGGTCACGAGTTGACCATGCTATTCTTGAGATCCCGTCATAATGATGGCGGCAAAGATCCCCATGCTCGTGGAGCATGGGCCTAGATCCCCATTGGTGGTATGTGGGCAATTGGTCCCTGTGCTAGAAGACACGGGCATGGGTGTGCATTGACGGATGCACACTCCGCATCAGTGTAATGCTAAGAGACAAAGTAAAGGATAAAGTGAAAGTTGAGCATATTGCATACCATGTGCATGGTTTATCCTAAATGTTGTGAAGTGTATTGAGTTGTTGAATTACCATTAAGAATGTTGTCTTTGATTATAGTGTACTTGCTTGAGTCGAACTCACCCTTGTTGTTGTTGTTTGTTTAGGTACCTCTCAAAAGAGGCGCGACATGCATGGGAGGGCATAGTTATAGTTTTGAAGCACCGCCACGAACATTGAGATTATAATTCAATAAAGTTAATCATGCTTAAATAATGAATAAACCGCTTAAGGGCTTCTCTTTTGGTTATGCCTTATGTTGGATTTGTGTAATAGCGTTGATTAGCATAATATGGATGTCTTTATGATTATGTTTTGAATTGGAAGATGGTTAATTGATTATTGTTATTGTTTCTTGTGCGAACCTCCGGTATGATTATTTATACAAAGGAGGTTCTGTAATTTTTGTAAAGTGCCTTAGAATTAATTTGTTTTATGCTATTATGGTAGCATTCCGGGCTCATGATGGGTGGGGGTGTTACTGATTGGTATCGAGCGGGCTTTAGGTCCGTGGTAGTTGAAATATTAAATTGACACACTGTGCACGGTAGGTGGGTTGGGTTTTTGCATTGCATATACGCTTCCGTTATGTTGTATTGTTGATCTCTGTTATGATCAGATATATCTATAGTATTATACCAAGGTTATTAGGTGTGGGGATAACCCATGTTGAGAGATTGGGGTCGTGGTTGTGGCCCTGGGCTTTACCAGGCTACACTACCGTTCATAGTAGGGTAATAGTGAGTATCTTTGGAGAGGTTGTTCTCTTTCCTAATTTTGATTTGGTCTACTCTGGTTCAATCGTGCTTGATGGATTTCTCTTGGATTAGTAGTTCCTTAGGTTGATGCGTTTCCACCGATTTAATTTGACCCTTTAAAGCAAGCCTTGTTCTTCCAACTGTTGAGTGCTTGCGATTGATGGGTTTCAATTGGTTTATAATTGTTTTATAGAGCAAATGTTGTCTTTTCGACACTTGAGCTATTCTTGCTATTTGTGAATGTCGTCATTGGAAATTTTGTTCCTTATTATGAGAGTTCTACCTTCTTGATGGCACACTTGACCCATTTATTCGCTTGGCATTGCGGGTAATGAAAGTTTTTGTTGCAAGTTCCTTAACCTCTGAAACCTTTGGCTTATGTATTTCTCTTGGATTATTTGAGTGATTAAGTTCTATGCCTCTTTTCCTAAAAAAAAGTTAAAACTCATTTGCGGTGTCTTGTTGTGATTAAATGGGAGGTGGTAATCATCTAGATTAATTGTTATAGCATAAATTATCAAGAAGGGACATTTGCGTGGAGCATAATTGGTTTTAACCAGAGCTTTGTAATTGAAGTTGATTAAGTGGATCTTTGTCTTTTAGTAGTTCTTGATGAATGTGAGTAAAGGTATGCTTACACCTACTAGGAATCCGAGATTTATTAAAAAAATGTGAGGTATTGATGATCTTACATAATCACAAGATTGAAACCTACGTATATCGGATTAGAGGAATGTTGAGGTAGTACTCTGTGGCCCGGTGATTAAAGGAGATGGTGTTATTAAATCTTTAGTTAAACCCTAAGTATATAGTGGAATGTTGACTTTGTGTTCATAAATGGATAGGTGATGGTAAGCAGCGGTAGGGCCCTATGAGCATACGTGATGAATACCATTGTCGATTGTTAGTGATAGATGAAGTGTGTGTTGAGCAGCACTAATAGTTGGATGGATAAATGATAAGTGATATCTGAAATCGTGTTTTGCGAAATTGTTATTTGATAAGCATGATGTTGTTGAAAGAGGTTTATTTTAACCGTATGGGTTGTATTTCTTTTGGAGAGGTGAAGATGGGATCGGAGGCTCGGATGACTTTCACTAAGAGTGTATTATTTCGTTGTTAATGTGATTGTCAATAAGGGATTATGAAGATAATAGTGAATGTTTTGTATGAAGGGATTGGATCGCTTGCACGACACGGATTAGGTGAAAAGGTTTCTAGTTTTGGGTGCAGGATCTTTCGGACCTCATGTTGATATAGTAACCCAGAATTTGTTTTGAGCAACATGAAATGTTGAGAGGTTTTTTTAGCTCCTAGTTATCTGTATGATGTGGTCTTCAAATCTCTTCTTGGTGGAGTTGGCATGGTGTTGTACCCAAAGAAAGTTGCTTTCTTTGTTAAAGGAAAAATGGAGTCAAGTTTTGTAACTTGCTGGTTATTGAAGTTTGTTTAAAGATTTTGATCTTACTCATAAGAGTTTTCCCGAATCTCAAAAGCAAAGTTTTATTTCCGTTTGAGGCTTGTTATTCTCGCTTGTGGGGCGTGTGCCTCAATTATGATTTTATCAGTTTATTCTCGAGATCATTGTTATTTGATTGTCTCTCTTGATCTTCTAATTCTTGTAAGTGGTAACGTTTTCCTTGCATTGAAATTTATTTCTATTTGCCTCTTCTTCTAAGAAAGGGTTAATCGAACTAAGTTGCAAAGTATCTTGGATGTGATCTGCAATGAAATAGTGGTGGTCTAGTGGATGACTGTGAACCTTTGGGAGAGGCATTGAGTAATAAATTGGTTTATTGAACCTTAGAGAGGATTTGATTTAAATAGGGTGTTTGACTTTGGAGTTAACAGATTTCGTGGTCGCAACTAGGAGGACCTATAGCGAGATGTGGTCCAGGTTGCGCACAATGTGGTAGAACATTAGAGTTGGCAAGTATGGATAACTTGATCAAGAACATATTTATGTATGGATGTTAGTGATTGAGTATGTTTGAATCCTAGTCAATTAGTTAGGGTTTTGTGAATGGGTATATTGTGGTGAGTAGCGCTTTTGCTTGGTGTGGGTTGGAGAAGGTCTAAGATTGATGAAGCGAGTTAACTTGGTGGTTACTTGATTGGTGACGAATGCTAACATTAATAACTAAGGTTATTGTTGAGTGTATGAAATTCGAGTCTTGGATCTGAGGTTACCTATCAAGAATACCGAAAATTTATTGTAAGAGTCTTAGAGGTTGAATTGGGTTTTACATTTTCACGCTAGCATCTTGGTTCCCGTGATTAGGTTCCAAGAGATATGGTGAACTTTGATAGAATCTTTTGGATGCACTAAAGGGCGTGAATGTGGTAAATTTCAAGTCGATTATCCTAAAAGATTGAGATGATGTGATTGTGGCGAAATCTATATTGTGGTGTGTTGGGAATTATTTATCAAAGTAATTCCTTTGTGTAGAAGTTGATCGAGTATGTTATTATGGGTTGGAAGAGTCTCTCTACATAGGCGTGGAATATGTGTTCACCTTGTGTAACACCCATTTCGACATTGAGCACAGTGCTACTAAAATTAAATTAAACTAAACTAAACTAAGACCAATTACAAGTTTTAAACAAAACCTCCTTTGTATAGTCAGCTATCCGAGGTTCCAACAATTAATCATGGCATTTATCAAAGTCTACATAATCGAGTTCATTCAAGCATGCGAGGATAATCTCATAAACATATCCAAAATTTGCTATTCTCATTATTACGATTAATCTGAAACTCAAACCATCTATAAGTAATTCTTATGATTGAGTGGTAGTGCGTGCATCAAACATCTACTCCCTCCCATGCATGCGGGTCTTGCAGTTGTACCTAAAACACATTAAAGCAAGAGTGAGCCCAAAGACTCGACAAGTACCAACAAGGCTAAGCGGGTTATCATTCATAGCATCAACAATCCAAGATAAACAAAGCACCAAAGTATAGTCTTCATGCTCATGTGAGCGCAACCAATGCAATGCACCTTTCTCAACTTTATCGCTTTTGCATTTTACGTGTCACGGGGTATACAACCGTCATTGTGTACCTTGCTGCTGCCCAGCACAGGGGACCAAACCTATACACCACATGTATAGGGACCATTGCCCATCATCTTAATGATGGGGACCTCTTTGCTCATAGCCCACATTCCACGAATGTGGGGACCTCAAGCCCGTCATTTACATGACGGGGACCTCAACTGTATGTGCTTGGTCACCACGTGACCAAGGCACCTGTATGCTCTCAACATGCATATGCACCATGATAACGTTCTTCATATGCAGGAACTCAACATATTATCATTAACATGTAAGCATTAACAACAACATCATACATGAATAAACTTATTCATACTTCTAGCATTCCCCATCATTGATATTCATAGCATTCTAGCACCATGAATAGCACATTTAATCATAATATTAGCACATTTGAACAATCACTCATGAATATCAATTAATCATTTCTCTAGTATCCTTCATCCTTAATCTTACTTACCATACTATCAACCTTGCATGGTTATTACGCATCAAAGTATTAGCATCCTCTATCAAGCGGTCATAATTAGTCACTCAAGCAGTACTTGCATTCACCAAGATAAATTGGAACTCATCACCATAACCTCCATGCATAGCTATTAGGAGCCAAACACAACAGATCCTGACATACAAGCATAAATATACAATAGCGAATACTTGCCTCAAGCATGCGAGAACGGTGGGCGCGAAGAGGTGCTGCCCACGGAACCACGCTCCCACCTGAACATAAAGGTATCCCAATCTAAGGCCAACACGCTGGACCAAGAGCATAAATAATAACAAAACAAAACTCGCTAACTCTCAAGCGTTTTCCAAACTTCCAATTCCTAGCGATCGCTTTGGTGATCACTGCGGACAGTCAACTTCTAAAATTCATAACTTTCTGCTCAGAGGTCCAAATAAGGTGTTCTCAGACTTTTGGAAAGGTAATTTAATTACCTAAATAAACTTAGTTAGGAGCCCTTTTGATTCTGCCAATTACTACCTCTACCGAGCCAACCTACAGAGCAACAATTATCACGTCGGGTTCTCTGGACAGATCACTAAAACCATCATAACTTTTGCTACGAAAGTCCAAATCTTGTGTTCTTTATCTCTATCAAAGGTATGGAAATTACCTACATTTTCGTTATATTGAGGTCCTCTGATTTCGACCTTAACTAGGAGATTCATCCCATTTTCTACAGACTGTTCTAAACTGACAGATTAACAGAGCAGCGATACTAAAAAATTCATAACTTCCTGACCGTTAATCGGTTTGGGTGATCTTGGTGGCCAATGAAGCTACAAAGATAACCTACAACTTCCTAGGAGACCAAAACTCCTAATTCGGCATCTAACCATAAGAAATTGACCGCGCAAGCTACAGGACGAATCTGCCAATACAGCGGGCAGATTGCAACCTAACCAAAACTACCCGATTACTCTACCACGATTAATTACCCAACACAAGCGACGCGTTACCCTTGAAGCCGCTGAAGTCCATGAACCCGGATGGCGATCCGCTCACTTCTCTTCTTCCTTCTCTTCTCCTTCTTTCTTCCCTCCTTTCTTCCTCTTTGGCGGCAACAAAGGGCTCCTTCTTCTTCCTCTTTGGCCGGCAACAATGGGGTTTCTTGGAGGATCTTGGGAGGGCACAAGGAGGAGGCAGCCAAGGGAGAGGTGTGGGAGGGAGAGGAGGTGGCGGCTCAAGGGAGGAGTGGGGAGTGGAGAGGTGGGGAGGTGGGGCTGGGGTTTGGGAGTGGCGCCCCTATGGCGGCCACCCCCTTTTCCTCATGGGCGGGGCCCAAGCCCGAGTTGGAGTGGAACAGTGAAATCCCCTCTCAAAAGATGAATTGAGAAATTTCTGTTGGTCCCTCTCGAAAATCCATTAAATTCTCTCCGTAAGATTAATCTTCCCGAACATTTAATCTCTCCGACTATTTGCTTGTCACACTTTCGGGTATTACACCTGAGCATAGCTTTGAGGTTGCCAAACTAAAGGAAATGAATTAGTATGTTATGTGATGATTGGAATCTCATGGTTTAAGAGAAAATTGAAGTCTTACAAGAAAGTTTGAAAAAAAGGGTATTATTCTCGGATAATGAAATGTTTCCCCAGTTTTTATTTGAGCATAGTCTCATTACAGGTGCCAAATATAAATTGGGAAGATTCTCCTTGGTTTGCCTGATTCTTTTTGGTTTAAAAAAAATGGTTATTTTGGTCATTTGAGTGATTTAGCCTCTCGCTATTGTGGTGTTTCTTTGGCAACTTTGCCAACTTGAAAGGTGGAAAAGTTTTCTTGATATATTTATTGATTTTGGATTGAGCTTTTCTAGTGGGAGATGGTTTTGAGTTGGATGCATTATGACAGTTTGGTTTCCGTTGAGTTCTTGGATAAGTGAGTTGGTAGGCGAGTTCTTTGTACGTCCCTTGTCAAAGGAGATCTTTGCATAGGTAAAGTGATCGTGAGAGTTGGAATTAGAGTTCCGTGTGTTTTTGTGCGGATGGTGTAATTCGGTACAAAGGAAGTTTAACCAAAGGTGTGTTGGATAGGTTCCGATAGTTCTGAGTTTTGTAGATTGGCGTATCGTTAGGACCATTTAGTACATGCGCGGAGTCGCAATGTCTTGTATATTCAGTCTTTGAGTGAGTACATGAGAGGTCGAGGTTTGAGATTTTGTTAGAGTGTTGGCCAACAAATAAGAACCTACCTTTGAGTCCGTTTGTTGAGTGTACTGTAAGGTCGAGACTAGTGTTGAGGTGTAAGAGGTTAGTATCCGTCAAGGCGATGTGATCCCATAAGTCCGAGAGGAAGCAACTTGTGAATTGGAATCTTGTATGAGCGAGCGAGAATCTGAGTTGTTTACTTGATGCGTGTTAATTGTGATTAATTTCATTGTGGTGTTCTTGCAAATAGAGCGACAAGTAGAATTCGAGTCAATTCTGTTTAAGAGGTAGAATGTAATATCCGTTTAAAAATAAAACAAATAAGTGATTAGTACTGAAATTAAATAGAATTAGAAAAGAAAAATTCGAAGTTAGAAAGAGTATTAGAACTGGACCTTGACCCATAGCTTTAGCCCAACTGAGGAACCACTTAAAAGGGGAGGCAAACCCTAGCCCTACATTGTAGTGGAGTCTGTAGCACGCCTTCTGATGGCCGCCTGCTGTAGCACCTCCTCCCATGGCAGCCCTCCCGCCACAGGCAGCTCCTCCACCGGCGCCTCCTGTGCCACGACTCTCCCGGTGCCGACTCCCGCCGCCCGGCCATGGGAGGAGGAAGGAGGTGAGTAGAGGAGGCCGTCTTGGGGGGTGGAGATCGTCGTCGTCTACGTCGTTCGTCAAGGGTAACCGCTGTCCCATCGTCTAGATGTTTAATTGTTGTTTTTCTAGCAATGTCGGGTTTAGATCGCGTTCTGTCCAGATTAGTGCGTGGCTGTTTTCGTATCCTTAGAAGCAGAATCTGGAGACCCCATCTCCTAGAGATATGTGGGGTTTGTTCTTAGGTTTAAGTGGCCGCCAAGAACGCCCAAATCCGATTAACGGTTAGAAAGTTATGATTTGTTTAGTGCTGCTGTCCCAAAATCCTGACGAGAATCTGCAGTTAACTTGTTAATTAAGTAAGAATTTGATAAGTGCCGAATTGGAACTTGGGATCTCCTAGAGAGTTGTAGGATATCTCGTTATCTTTCATTTCCGACAAGAATCACGTCATTTGGACCTGTGTAGCAAAAGTTATGATTTTATTCTTATTGGGTCTATGCTGTGGAATGGTTGCTGGTCTGACAGGTTTTAGTGTTTCGACCTAAGCGTATATTTAGAGGACAAATCAGAGGGTCTCGCCATAACGAAAAATGTAGATAATCCTTCCAGCTTTCCGGAAAAGTAAAGATCATGAAATTCGGATGAATGTATAGAAAGTTATGATAGTTTTATTGTTGCTGTCCAGAGACCCGACGCAAAAATTGATGCTTTGTTGAATGGCTTGGTAGGGCTAGTAAAGGGCCGAATCAGAGAACCTCACCAACTAGGTTTAGAAGGGGAATTCAATAAACTTTTCAGAATGTCCAAGATCACTTCATTTGGATTTCTGTACAAGAAGTTATGATTTTTGAAGGGGCTGTTCTCTGGAAAGGAAATCTGGCGGCCGATAATAGAGTCGGGATCGCGTCGAGTGGACGATGAGTTCATTTGTGATTGCAGTTTTGTTTTAGACCTACATGGTAGCCTTAGCATGTCTCATTTATATGTCCAGGTGTGGGTTTGGCTCTGGAGCAGTACCTTATCCTCGACATCCACCTTATACTGAGTTGAGGCAAGTACAATTTTAGTAGACAGATGTTGAATGAGTGTTGAATTGATTGTTTGTGGTGAATGTCATTGTTTAGTTAGTTTGAGTATGGAAGTGGCTTATATATGATCCTGTTACCTGAAATGCATGTCTATGATGAAGTATGCTTATGAATGTTTTTGTTACCTGTATTGCAAGTGCATTAAGGAATAGCATTGAACTTATTGAGTGGAGTCTTGTGTTATATTAGATAATGTTTGGTGTGAACCATGAATCTTTGTTGCGATGTGAAAATTATAGTTCGTGTGTAGTGGTGCATATGTTATATACTACGCATTGATGTTGGAAAAGTATGATACCTAAGGATGAGAAAGTTGTATTATGAATAGTCTACTTGTATGCCATGAAGATGTGAATGCATTTGTTCATTTATTATTCTTATTGAAATTGCATACACACGCATCATGTTGGCATTTGTGGGCTCGGTCACGAGTTGACCATGCTATTGCTGAGATCCCCGTCATAATGATGACGGGCAAAAGATCCCCATGCTCGTGGAGCATGGGCCTAGATCCCCACATTGGTTGTATGTGGGCAATTGGTCCCTGTGCTAGAAGGCACAGGCATGGGTGTAACACCCCAGCTCCACATGAGCCTAGAATGCTACAAGAATTAAACTAACTAGAACATTCTATAAATTTTTCGACAGAACTTCCTTTGTATAAACAACAAAATCGAGGTATCAACAGATGATCATGGCATTTATTATTATTTCTATAATCCAAGTCTTTCATGCATATAAAATAATCGTTCGATTGTAAACAATTAACATCATTCTCATAACCATGAATAATCCAACAACCAACATCATAAAACATCTCTAGATAGTCTCCACACAGTTATTTATTCCTAAATGAAACCAAATAGCAATTGCATAAATGTTGTGAGGTAGTGCGTGCTTTCAATGCCTACTCCCTCCCATGCATGGCGTTCTTGCGAAGTACCTATAACAAGACAAAGCAAGGGTGAGCCATACGACTCGGCAAGTATCAACAAGGTTGCAACATTCATATAGATATAACATCTAAAAACAACTTTATTCAACACCATTAAGACATTTCAAATATTTAAATGATGATAATGCTATGCACTCTTTGATCTTTAACTCGTTTGCATTTCTGTGTCACGGGGTATTCATCAGTGAATGAATACCCATGCACATCTCCCTCAGCACGGGACCAAAACCTATACATCCCATGTATAGGGACCTTTGCCGTCATCACAATGGCGAGGACCTCTGTATCCATTGCCCACATTCCATGAATGCGGGGACCTCAAGCCTGTCATTACATATGACGGGGACCTCGACATTGTACTCTTGGTCACCACGTGACCAAGTCTCAAATGCTCCAACATGCATAAGAACTACAACATCATATTTCCAATATCATAACTCAATATGTAGTCGGGTATGTAAACAATAGCATCATGAAGGAACCTTAAACATAACTCATAAGCATCAACACAACTAGAATCATCTCCACAACACATTCACATGGCAATGATGAACAATACACCACTCAATCATGACATGCAACCAATACTACATAAACCGAATACTTGCCTCAACGCGCGAGAGCGGCGGACGCGAAGTGGGTGCTACCCTTGGGATCTCGCTGCCACTGGACAAGTAGATAACCCCAAACTAAGAATAGCATACTGGACCAAAATCATACATCACATTACAATCGAAATCGCTAATCTTCTTATCACGTCTAGCTTTTCTAATTTCTAGCGATCGGTCACTGCGGACAGCAGACTTCAAAAATTCATAACTTTCTGCTCAGGAGTCCAAATAGGATGATCTTAGACAATCTGAAAAGGTAATTGAAATGTCTAAATAAACTTAGTTGGGGAGACCCTCTGATTCGGCCATCTACCAGACCTACCAATCTATTTAATCAGAGCAAACATTTCACGTCGGGTTTCTGGACAGCGACAAAGAAACTATCATAACTTTCTCTACGTTCGTCCAAATTCAGTGATCTTTAGCTTTCCTGAAAGCTAAGAGGATTAGACTCATTTTTCGTTATGGTGAGACCCTCTGGAAACCCCTCTAAATAAGCGCTTCTATCAGGTTAACTAACACTAGCAAATCTGGTTCTCTCCAGAAACACAGAAGTACTAATAAATTCATAACTTTGGCTACCGAAGTCCGAATGACTTGATTCTTGTCGGCAATGAAAGGTAACTACGATAGCTACAACTTTATAGGATACACCCAGACCCAAATCTACCTCTAACCTAATCAAAACCGACAAACTTCACCGCTGCAGAATATCGACGAACTGACATCCGAAAATTAGACAACTAGAAAATGACCTAAAGCAAAGAACCACGGGTTACCCTTGCCGAAAGCGAAGAGAGTACACAGTGGGGATGATGACCACCACGCTTCGCTGCGGATCCCTTCTTCTCCCTCTTCTTCTCTTCTCTTCTCCCTCTCCTTCTTCCTTCTCTTCCTTTCTCCTTCTTCTTCCTCCTTGGCAGGTGCAATGGAGCTCCTTCTCCTCCTTGGCCAGCAGCAATGGAGGTGGTGGGAGAGTGGAGAGGGGCAAGGGAGGTGGAGGAGGTGGAGAGGGGAGAGGTGGCGGCCGGTTGGGGTGGGAGAGGAAAGGTGGGGAAGGCTAGGGTTTGGGGAGGGTGGCGCCTCCCCTATGGCCGGCCAGCCCTACATGGGCCTAGGCCCAAGCCCGAGTTGCCAACTAAATCGGAAAACCCCTCTCTTTTCTTGCTTTGATGCTTTTCTAAAGAAATCTTCCCACCGATTAAATTAATCTCTACCGATTAAATTATTCTATCCGATTAATTGCTTCTCTCGCTTTGGAGTATTTCATTCTCTCCGGTTACATCCTTTCGAATATATTTTAGGGTATTACATTCTACCCCCTTAAGCAGAATTTGACCCGAATTCTACTGTCATCTACTAAAACAACAACAACCACGAAAACCAAAACCAACAAGATGTACTGGCGTGAACATATCACCCAAGCGTATACCCATGTGTAAACCTCAACACTCTCTCGACCTTTCCGGTACTCACTCAACACGAAACATACATGGCGTTACGTACTCCACGCATGGACTCGAGGCGATCTGGCGATATGCCAACTAGCGAGAATAAGCGAGTATCTTGGGTTAAACTTACCAAGATACCGAACCACACGATATACACGGAACACGAAACCATCGTTCCACCTTTCAAATGAACTCTTTCTTGAAGCAAGGATCACCTCCTTTAACGAAACACACAACAAAACTGCTTTGAACAAACTCTACTATAAGCAGAGTCAACTTGAAGGAAAGGATTCTCATCGTAACCACGTAAAACCAACTCCCCACCAAAGGGTCAAATCCGAAATCGAAGATTTATCACGAAACATTTCCACTTTCCATGTGGCAATTTGCGAATAAACATCACGAAAACCAAAGGAGGAATCATCTTAAATGCCCAAGTCAAAAACTACCTTTATCTTCACAATCGATAAGAACCACACATACCAAGATCGAGTCAAACCCAACTTACAAAAAAACATTGGTCAACAACACAAAACTCAAATGAGAAGCGAGAAGCGATTCACTTCTTTGAGGTAGTATCAAATTCTCGAGTATCTCTTTTAGAATAAATCTCCATCAACTTGGGTTTCAATTCATCATAAAACACACTAACTCTACTCTTTTAAATTGACATTCACAACATTACGCTCAAGTGAAATACATCATCCACAACCGTATAATAAAGGCTTTATCGCGCCACAAAACTTTCTCTCAACAACTCCTCGATCGACATGATTAATTTGACAGATGACTTCCAAAGCATCTCAAAATAGAACACATACACAATCACGTCACCTCAAACTTTTAGAAATAAACAACTTGAAATTCCTAGCTCTCATATTCATATACCTCATCAAAAGGGCTCTATCAATGATCATCCTCTTTGTTAAAATCCACCCTTAATCTACTTCCTCTACACACAATCATTGGGCGACCCAAGTCCTAGCATAAAAACAAAGCCTAAAATAAACTCCAAGGCGCCTCTGATGAACTTCTCAAAAGAAGATAGGAAAACCTCGATTAAAATCTCTAAAATTTTCACAATCCATACATACTCGCGCATTAATATTAACATGAGAACATCTTCTTGTCACAATTATATTTATAAAGATTCTAACTCTTAAAGAGTTACTAACTAAGTCCAAGTCTTTCCTGGCAATAATCCAATGATCTCAACTATCTCATTAATCGCTTTAACGGTCAGATTACTTTGCTAATACTACTCTCATTACAACACCATCATAATTCATCTGCAACAACCGTGCAAGGTACCAATCGTGACACTCTAATAAATCGAGTAAGATTCTCCATTCCTTCGAAAATTTTAATGTTCCACCCAAATTGAACAATGGATGTTGGTTCACAAATCTTCATAGGTTCTAATGGTTGCAACCATGCAATCGAGTTTAGCCTCAAAGGCAAAACATTACGTATAGATAAAATTCTCTCCAAGAATTACACACGAAATTGTTCATCCTTCAACGCTCCCGATTAACTTACAATCCAAGGTCTCACAAGCACATTGAATAAACACTTCGAAAACCAATGTGAAATGAATTGGTGGATCCTTCCTCAAAAGAAAAAACAAATGAAGACATTTCTTGCTTGAAGTAAATACGGGACCAAGGAAATAGTCACTTAGGCAAAGAACTCGAGAAAACATAGAGGAAGTCAACGGTTGAGAGCTCAAGTCCTGCTATAGCGAATACCAAACCACAAATCGAAGAAGGTGTTGCCCTTTGAAAATTGATAAATTCTTATGGAACAAATGCATAAGGTTTAACTACACTCAAATAAAGCGCAAGTTGCGAAAGCGACTTAAATCTCAAATTCTTTACTTCACTCCTTCCTTTTACCATGAAAGTTATTTTACTGTGATTACTACATCACTTTACCCGCTTAAACAAGATAATTTCTTATGACCAAATCGTAGGAACCACTTAAGAACCAATAAAATCTTTCAACATATCACTTTGCTCAAAGCAACTCAATCACCACATAACTCAAGAGGTCCAAATGATTATCAACGCAAAACTCGAAACACTTTTACTAAATTCACATTACGAAAAACAATCAAATTACTTTATTTCTAAAATAATCATCTCCACTTTTACACAAGTCGAATCTCTTGCGGATAATCTTACTAACATCAAGAATAATATACTCTGAACACGAATATTTATCATCAACTATTCCTTAGAAAGCCCCAAAGTTTCACCAAATTGTTCCATACTACCTTTTCATCCCATCTTCAAAATGAGTATACCCAAAACTATACAACCTCACTACATCGACCTCTTAAGTCTAGAAGGGTCTACTACACAATTGAAAAGTTCCTACCAAAACCTTTTCATCAAGGACACATTATCATCCGATTATTTCACAATCATGTGGGCATAAGCCACCTATTATATCATATCAGTTCAACTTTTAGCGATACTCATCATCAAACTTCAACACACAATAGTTATACTACAACTATTGTTGTTATCAACAACTTCCTTATGAAATCTAGTTGCTACCTACTTTTCTTCCCAAATCACATGGATATTAACAAACACATATTCAATTGTTCCTCCTCACATTTGGATTTGAAAAGAATTGCACTAAAACTTCAAAAATCGAAACCTTCTATCGATCAAAAGTCTCATCAACACTACAACCAAATTCATCGCGTCATTCTATATAGAAGAACTACATGGAACTCCTTCCATAACTTCTAGATCCATCGATATTCTATCCATTCAACCGGTTGTACACAATTCTAATAACTAATCATACTAGGGAATATGTAAGTCTAGCATTTCCCTAGTTTCCCTTTCACACTTTTAAATTGATCCATGGGAACCAAAGAGCCCAACAAATTTAGCAACCTAAACGTTTTTAATGACCGACTAATTCATCAATGATCCATACTTCTTAATATCTCGTTTGACTCCAAATAGGTATGGACATACTCTCGATCACTACTCATATATACAGTTCATCAAGAACCGAGAAAAGACAACATCAACTTAATCAGTTTCACTTCCAAGGTTACTAATTAATTTTAATTATGCACCATACCAATGACTCAACTTGATACCCATACCATATCACGTTATTTGATTACAATCTCGATTTAACCATAACAAGGTATCACAAAAGAATTTTAACAATTTCCACTAAAAGGGATGCCTTAAACTTCAACACTCGAAATAATCCAAAAGGAACACATAGAGCCAAAGCTTTCTCATGTTAATAAACTTGCAACATAAACTCTCACTACCCAAACTATCAAACAAATACATGAGTCATTCTTTTCCAATGAGAAAGAAGGAACCACCATGGAATTATCATTATTGCCAAATGAGGAAGATCACAAGTAGTAAAAAAACACTCAACAAGAACCACTAGAGGACAACCTCCACTTATTCAACTTTCCTTGATAAGGACCTTAGTTAAGATCAATCATGCACACTGCGGACTCAACTTGAAACTCATAACACAACCATTAACCTTCAACGCTCAAAATACCCAGAGAGATACGTTGAGTCAAAGCCTTCATGAACTAAAGGACTTGCAAAGAAACTTTCATTAACCAAAACATCAAGCGAATAAATAGGTCAAGCTTTCCAATGAGAAAAACAAAACCAACACTACAAAAGTCAATCTTGACAATTAGCAAAGTTCTGTCGAGAATAACTCAGCGGTTGGGAAAAATAATAATTGATTTACGGGCAAATTAAGCCAAAGGAAACACACCAAAAATTTCAAAGAAACCCACCAATCGCAACGGATAAGAGTTGACCAAATTCAAATTCAGGGAAGAGAACAACTCTTCTAAAGATTCTACTTCTCGACACATGTACTAAGATATCCGGTAGCACTTCTCTATTCCCACTCCACGAGCGGTGGTGTAACACAGTAAAGCCAGGTCACAACCACTACCTTAACCTCTCAACAACGACTATTCCACTCATAATAATCATAATAACTAATTAATAAACAGCCAAACTCAATTCATATCGCAATAATCAAAGCGATACAACGGAAGCGTAAATGCAATGATTGACCCATCCCCATCCTCTGTGTACACCGATGTGTCAAACTTTTAAGTTGATTAACATTAGCAATTTTTTTATATATATATATATATATATATATATATAATCTAGTCACCACGGACCTCTGACCCGCTCGATACCAAGCTGTAACACCCCAGCTCCACATGAGCCTAGAATGCTACAAGAATTAAACTAACTAGAACATTCTATAATTTTTTAATGAGAACTTCCTTTGTATGAACAACAAAATCGAGGTATCAACAGATGAACATGGCATTTATTATTATTTCTATAATCCAAGTCTTTCATGCATATAAAATAATCGTTCGATTGTAAACAATTAACATCATTCTCATAACCATGAATAATCCAACAACCAACATCATAAAACATCTCTAGATAGTCTCCACACGATTATTTATTCCTAAATGAAACCAAATAGCAATTGCATAAATGTTGTGAGGTAGTGCGTGCTTTCAATGCCTACTCCCTCCCATGCATGGCGTTCTTGCGAGAAGTACCTATAACAAGACAAAGCAAGGGTGAGCCATACGACTCGACAAGTATCAACAAGGTTGCAACATTCATATAGATATAACATCTAAAAACAACTTTATTCAACACCATTAAGACATTTCAAATATTTAAATGATGATAATGCTATGCACTCTTTGATCTTTAACTCGTTTCGCATTTCACCGGTGTCACGGGTATTCATCAGTGAATGAATACCCATGCACATAATCCTCGCACACAGGGACCAAAAACCTATACATCACATGTATAGGGACCTTTGCCCGTCATCACAATGACGGGGACCTCTGTATCCATTGCCCACATTCTATGAATGCGGGGACCTCAAGCCTGTCATTACATATGACAGGGACCTCGACATTGTACTCTTGGTCACCACGTGACCAAGTCTCAAAATGCTCCAACATGCATAAGAACTACAACATCATATTTCCAATATCATAACTCAATATGTAGTCAGGGTATGTAAACAATAGCATCATGAAGGAACCTTAAACATAACTGCAAGCATCAACACAACTAGAATCATCTCACAACACATTCACATGGCAATGATGAACAATACACCACTCAATCATGACATGCAACCAATACTACACATAAACCGAATACTTGCCTCAACGCGAGAGCGGCGGGCGCGAAGTGGGTGCTACCCTTGGGATCTCGCTGCCACTGGACAAGTAGATAACCCCAAACTAAGAATAGCATACTGGACCAAAATCATACATCACATTACAATCGAAATCGCTAATCTTCTTATCACGTCTAGCTTTTCTAATTTCTAGCGATCGGTCACTGCGGACAGCAGACTTCAAAATTCATAACTTTCTGCTCAGGAGTCCAAATAGGATGATCTTGGACAATCTGAAAAGGTAATTGAAATGTCTAAATAAACTTAGTTGGGGAGACCCTCTGATTCGGCCATCTACCAGACCTACCAATCTATTTAATCAGAGCAAACATTTCACGTTGGGTTTCTGGACAGCGACAAAGAAACTATCATAACTTTCTCTACGTTCGTCCAAATTCAGTGGTCTTTAGCTTTCCTGAAATCTAAGAGGATTAGACTCATTTTTCGTTATGGTGAGACCCTCTGGAAACCCCTCTAAATAAGCGCTTCTATCAGGTTAACTAACACTAGCAAATCTGCTTCTCTCCAGAAACACAGAAGTACTAATAAATTCATAACTTTGGCTACCGAAGTCCGAATGACTTGATTCTTGTCGGCAATGAAAGGTAACTACGATAGCTACAACTTTCTAGGAGACACACAGACCCAAATATACCTCTAACCTAATAAAAACCGACAAACTTCACCGCTGCAGAATATCGACGAACTGACATCCGAAAATTAGACAACTAGAAAATGACCTAAAGCAAAGAACCACGGGTTACCCTTGCCGAAACGAAGAGAGTACACAGCGGGGATGATGACCACCACGCTTCCGCTGCGGATCCCTTCTTCTCCCTCTTCTTCTCTTCTCTTCTCCCTCTCCTTCTTCTTCCTTCTCTTCCTTTCTCCTTCTTCTTCCTCCTTGGCCGGCTGCAATGGAGCTCCTTCTCCTCCTTGGCCAGCAGCAATGGAGGTGGTGGGAGAGTGGAGAGGCGCAAGGAGGGTGGAGGGGAGGTGGAGAGGGAGAGGGGTGGCGGCCGGTTGGGGGTGGGAGAGGAAAGGTGGGGAAGGCTAGGGTTTGGGGAGGGTGGCGCCTCCCCTATGGCCGGCCAGCCCTACATGGGCCTAGGCCCAAGCCAGTTGCCAACTAAATGCGGAAAACCCCCCCTCTTTTCTTGCTTTGATGCTTTTCTAAAGAAATCTTCCCACCGATTAAATTAATCTCTACCGATTAAATTATTCTATCCCGATTAATTGCTTCTCTCGCTTTCGGAGTATTTCATTCTCTCCCGGTTACATCCTTTCGAATATATTTTAGGGTATTACATTGGGTGTGCATTGACGGATGCACACTCCGCATTACAGGTGTAATGCTAAGAGACAAAGTAAAGGATAAAGTGAAAGTTGAGCATACTGCATACCATGTGCATGGTTTATCCTAAATGTTGTGAAGTGTATTGAGTTGTTGAATTACCATTAAGAATGTTGTCTTTGATTATAGTGTACTTGCTGAGTCGAACTCACCCTTGTTGTTATTGTTTGTTTAGGTACCTCTCAAAAAGGGCGCGACATGCATGGGAGGGCATAGTTATAGTTTTGAAGCACTGCCACGAACATTGAGATTATAATTCAATAAAGTTAATCATGCTTAAATAACTGAATAAACTGCTTAAGGGCTTCTCTTTTGGTTATGCCTTATGTTGGATTTGTGTAATAGCGTTGATTAGCATAATATGGATGTCTTTATGATTATGTTTTGAATTGGAAGACTGGTTAATTGATTATTGTTATTGTTTCTTGTGCGAACCTCAGGTATGATTATTTATACAAAGGAGGTTCTGTAAATTTTTGTAAAGTGCCTTAGAATTAATTTGTTTTATGCTATTATGGTAGCATTCCAGGCTCATGATGGGCTGGGGTGTTACAGTATCCAATTGCGATACTCTAATAAGTTTATCAAGAGTCCATAATTTCGATAATCCTAATATTCCAACATGGACAAAGGTTACTGGATCATAATTCGCCATAGGTTCCACTAGTTGTAGCACTAATCACTTTTATCTTATCGACAAACTTTCCATTTAAATAGAATTCTCTCTAGGTGTTGTAAATCGAAACCAATGCACTTTATACTGCTCTTCAAATAGCTTGGCCCCCGTATTTCAGACTGCGATCATTTACTTGACCACCAACTAATCGCCACATTACACTCTGAAAGACCTTGCAACCCAGGTCGGTTAATCTTTTCCCAATAGGAAAGTGCAAACAAATACAAGTTTTAACACACAAGGAAATACTACTCCTCATAGTGAGCACGAGACCAAGAGAAATAGTTAAATAGCGTTGATCTCGAAAAACAAAGGACGAGACCACAATTGAGGGCACATGCTCCACAAGAAGGGATTTTCAAGCATTAATAAATCACAATAAAATATTACTTTTGAAACTCAAGAAACACTTAAGCGGCAATGACAGAAAAGTTGCAGATTACAATTTTTATCTCCAACCTCAAATACTTATGGTACTCATTTTCTGTCAACAAATAAAGCAATCTCTTTGATTACAACATTACTTGCCAAACCAAACAAAAAATGCGTTTAATACCAAATCACATTCATCACTTCGGAACCAAACGGAGCCTTTCCATATGTCACATTGCTCAACTAATTTCATCTACTACATAAATCATGAACCCCCAAAAGATCACGAATACAAAACTCCAAATATTTCGTTTAACCATTATTAAAACAATCAACTTACTTTCTCTCTAGAAGAATCATCACCACTCCAACGCGTCACAATCTCTTGTAGGCCTTATTACTAACATCAAAAATAATTCACTCTTAACAAGGTTCATTATCATCAACTCTTCCTTTATAAAGTCCTCAAAAGCTGACCAAGCTGTTACATACCACTTTATCATCTCATCCTCAATTGAGAGTATACCAAATTCTTCCAACCTCACTACAACAACCACTTTATTTTTTTTAGAGGGAACCTACTACACAATATATAGAGTTACACTAAAACTCTTTCATCAAAGGCATACTATTATCCAACAATTTCACCATCATGCAAACACGAGTCACCTATTAAATCCTATCATAAACCATTGATGATTATTAAATCATGGACAAAATTGATGGTCCTTTCTCTATTTGTTTTCCCATGAGCAAAAATAAGATCATCGAATATCCAATTAAAGAAAATTCCATATTATCATCTATTAAGACAACGATCGAACACATCCTTATATTTTTCTTCCTACACAGTTAGATTAATCCATTAAGACCAAATAATCAAACAAGTTTAGCAAACTAAACAATTCTAATGATAAACCTTTTCATCAAAGTTCCACACTTCTTAATAACTCTGTTGATTCCAATTAGGTATAGCCACACCCTTAATCACAGTTCATCAAGAACTACTACATGGCACCATCAAATTAATCAACTTTCCTTCCAGGGATCTTAGTTAGGATCGATTATACACCACACTACAGACCCAACTTGATAACCCATTTCATATCCACTAATTTCTCTGATTATAACCTCTCACTTAACCACGAGACGACAAAACTCCAATACAAAGGTCAATCTTGACAACTAACCAAGTCCACCAGCCGCAAGAATAACTCAACAGTTGGAAAAATAGAAATCGCTTTAAGGGACAAATTAAGCCAATGCAAACACATCAACCCTTCTCAAAGAAACCCATCAATTGCAATGAACTACTAACCCAAAAGAAATTCATCAACCACTACTGGACAAGGGGTGACCAAATTCGAACTTCGGGAAGAGAACAATTTTTTTTTAATATACTCACTATCGACACCTGTACTAAGACATCCAAGGTAACCACTTCCTTATTCTCATACCACGAAAGATGGTGTGACCTGGTAAAGCCTAGGGCCACAACCACGACCTCAACCTCCCAACATCGATTATCTCCACACAACAATTATATAATTAGTTATTAAGCAATCATACTCAATTCCTATCAGCAATCATCAATATGAAATAACAGAAACGTAAATGCAATGCAATAACCCAATCCCACCCACTGTGCACAGTGTGTCAAGTTTAATATTTCAAATACCAAGGACCTACTGACCTCACGATACCAATTGTAACACCCATTTACGAACTGGAATGCTACTAAAGTAACCTTACACAAATATAAGCTAAGACAATTTACTAAATTTGGCAGAACCTTCTTTATATTTCTAACTTCACAGGGGTTTCAACAGATAAAAGTGTTTTATAACTAAATATTGCAACATTCAAAATCATCAATAAGCGAACAGGAACTTGTTAATCAACTAAACAAATCCTCAAGCATCCAACTATGCTATTCATCATCATTACAAATAAATCAATGTGGAAACATAATCATGAAGAATCCTTTAAGCAGTTGCTTAATTATTAAGGCATAGTCTGAGAATTAAGGTTCATGACAGTGTGCGTGAGATCATAATGCTACTCCCTCCCATGCATGCTTTTCTTGCTCTGGGTACCTAAAACAACAAAGAAAGCAAGAGTGAGTCCACAGACTCAGCAAGTACATATAAAAGAACATAATTCAAATCACCACACCAGCATCCATTTTCGGAAGCACGACATTAAATCATTCCACATGCATATGCAATGCTCAAGGATTCCTTCTCTTTATCTCTTTTGCATTTCACGGTAATGCAAAGTATGCAACCGTCATTGCATACCCATGCACGTGCTCATAGCGCGAGGACCAGTGCCCAATACTCATAAGTATTGGGGACCTCAACCCACACTCCACGGTGTGGGGATCTCAAGCCCGTCACGTACATGACGGGGACCTCAAAGATGTGCATGCTTGGTCATCACAAGACCAGGCCTCAACATGATATCAATATGCATACGCACCATCTCTATTCAGCATCAAAGTACCAAAGGCAATAACAACATTCATGAATAAAGCATAGCCATACTTTGAACATTCACCACTCTTATTATGCACACTTGCCAACAGCCATACGACACTAACATGCATCAAACACGCATTTATGTCCAAGCAATCACAAACAAGGTAACAACGATGCACTTGCCTCAACCGTGCGGGAACGAAGGACGCGAAGAGGGTGCCGCCTTCAGAACCAGTCCCACACCTAAATTCATTTAAGAGAATGCTAAGACAACAATAATGGACCAAACAAACTATAAGAGTAAACACGAACTCGCAATAGTTCCTTTAGCGCGAACCCAACTCCAATTCCTAAATACTGTTCTGTCCCCTCTGTGGACAGTCACGTTCTAAAATTCATAACTTTTAGTACAAGAGTCCAAATGAGGTGTTCTTAGACTTCATTGAAAGGTTATAAAATTCCCCAACTAAACCTAGTTGGTGAGCCTTCCTCATTCGGCCATCTAATATCCCTGTTATGCTGATTAACAAAACATCGATTTCACGTCAGGTTCTCTGGACAGTACACTAAAACAACCATAACTTTCAGCTCATTTGTCCAAATTTTGTGTTCTTGTACTTCCCTGAAAGCTACGACAATTATCTACAACTTTAATTATACTGAGATCCTCTAATTCTCCATTTAACTGGTCGCTCAAGTCAGATTACTAAAACCTGTCAAAATACTGACAGATTCACAGAACAGTCGCACTAAAAAATTCATAACTTTTGCTACAGAGGTCCAAATAATACGATCTAGCACTTCATCGAAAGCTATTGACGTCCTCTACAACTCTCTAGGAGAAGCCCAAGATTGAATCGATACTTAACTACATCAAAACGTCTGTCTAACGCAATCTGTCCTGAGGAGACAGAAATACCAACATTGATTAACTATCCAAAAACGCATCGGATCAAAGGGGAATTGAGGTTACCCTTGAAGAATCGCAGGGAGATGACGAACCACCCCTACGAAGAAGATCCTCTCCCTCTTCCCTTTCCTCTTCTTCTTCGTCTTCTTCTTCTTCTTCTTCTTTTTCTTGATCGGCAGCACCCGAAGGAGACAGCGCAAAGAGGCGGGCGATCTTGTTTTATGAAGTCTTTGTGCGAGTGGCGGCTACTGTAGCATGCCGTGCTACAGTACCACCCCTAGGGTTTCCCCCCTCTTTTTATTGGTGGCCATCCCCTCCTGGGCCTCTTGGGCCAAAGCTTGAGGCCCAGGTTGTCAAATAATTGCAGAAACCCCCTCTAATCCTCTGTTAATTCTATTTTTTTCTAGTTGGTTTTTCTCTCTAATTCTTTCTTTTCACTTAAATAGAGTTGGGGTATTACAATTATTTACCCTAAAGATCCGACTAAGCTTCAATTTAGGATCTTTTACTTGGTCTATTTTCCATTAACCTGAAATCTGTAGTCTGCCCTGTTTTCAATTCTTTTCAAAATTTGAAAACTGTAACTTTGACCGAAACTCTAGTTTCTGCCATTTAAAGGCAGTAGATGATAAAATGGGTTATTATCTTTATTAGGGTAATTATGACTTAAGCATATTGTTGATTATCCATTACTTTCTTGATCATACATCTTTTGTTCATTTTTATTTGCTGTCAGTTTTCATATTCATTGGATTTTATTGTCTCTTTTTAGAATCTAGTTCTTCTGAGGTGTTTAATTCTATTTTTGAACAACCCGAGCCTGTACAAGAAGTATATTATTATCAAGGCAAGCATCCTCTTTGCACCATGTTGATCCCAAAATTTTATACCATAGCTTTTCCAAATACAGTGACAACTGTTGCATGCTAATTTTCTGAAAATACAATTGTGATCTGTTAGTAGGTAGTTATGGCCTAACATTGTGGCTTACCTTAAATTTGAAGATACACTCAAAATGTAGAGTAGGCATGAATGTTTGAAATGAAATGAATCTCAATACCCACTCCTATGGGCTAAACATGGAAACTTGGAATGAATGTAATGAAACAAAATGAACACTTCCATATCTTCCAATTGTTATAAGTATTTAACGGAAACAAGCAGTTAGTGGAAAAATACTCATACTTCATAAGATTATCCATATAATAGTAATTCAACCAATTTGTACAAACACAGATCCAAGATGACCCAAAATGTACTTGCCTCAATAGCGAAACGGATGATGATGAAAAGAGGACTCTATACCCGAATTCTCATCACCACCTGGTATTCTAAAAGTGTACTAAGAAAACCATTCAATTGCACATAGAATAGCTATAAAACTAAATGAACTCATTCGCTCCTATTAGCAACCTGAAACAATACCATTACATTGCCATGTCCCAGTTTGTCCAAAACAGACAGCCCTCAAAGAAAAACCATAACTTTTGATTTAAAACTCCAAAAATCATGAAATCAAGTACTTTGGAATCTATACGCACATACCCACAAATTCTCAGGTGACCGAAAGCTCAGATTATTTCATCTAAACCCTTGTTTTTATCTCCGAAGATAGTTCTGCCATCATCGGTACTATAGACTACGAAATTACATATCTTTTAATTGGTACAACTAAACACAATGATCTAACTCATTATGGAATCTACAGAGAACTAGTGTCCATAATAAATTTATTATAATTTTTCCATTGTGCAACAAAAGTTGCTAACAGAGCAATCTTTCCCGACTGTCCCCAACAGAGGGACAAAACTGCAATGAACAATTCAAAATCCCATATCATTCGTTCTACTTGTCCAAAAAATACGAACTTGGACTCTCTGGAATCATTATCAAGTTAACTATCTATGTCATGGAGACCAAAAGTCTAGATTCATCAATTACAAATGTTAATTTGCAAAACTACGTTCGTTGCCCGAATCCTAGAGACTGAATAGGCACTTGGATTGCAAAAAACATAGCTAAATATTTATCCATCCAAAAATTACGAAATAGGACTTTCCAGAAAGCTATCGTAATTACCCACATAACTCTAGGAGACCCTAATCCCTGATTTCACATGGAACTAATTCAATCTTATGGATTATCAGAACTGCAGAATTACCGATCTACAACAGAAGCGTACTAATATGATTTTTTGGCAACAAATGACATCTGAAAGAATTGCAATTACTAATGGGGGACGCAAATTTACCCACGAATTCTCCGCTGGACCTCGCTGAAGTCCTCATGAAGATTCCCCCTTTTCCTCCTGTTCTTCCCCCCTTTCCTGTTCTCCTTGATCAACAACACCCAAATGGCCTTTCCCCGATCTTCCTATTGGCCGGCAGCAGGGAAGAACACAAGGAGGTGGGGAGGTGCTACAGTGGCGGCCGAGCTACAGTACTTGGGGGATGACTAGGGTTTGGTTGCCCTTTGATATACTAGCTATACCAGTATAAGCAGGAGTGCAGTCCGTTCATTTCATTCAATCCATTCATTCAGATATTCATTCGGTGTTATATTCGTATTCTTTAAAGATGTTGTCTTGTTCATAATTGTTGTATGTCCAATTATTCACTGTACTTGCTGAGTCTCGGACTCATTCTTGCTTTGTTTGTTTATTTTAGGTGAACGTTGCTGATGGATCTATTGGGAGGGAGTAGACATGCACTAATCATTCACTTCACCATGTTCCAGTTTTAATAATAGAATTTGGTTATGGCTTTCATTCGTTAAGTGATGAACTATAATAATTAAAGTTAGATGTGCTTAATATCTATCTCTATGTTATGGTTGATTAAGTACAGCTTGTGATCATTGATCACCCCTTTGATATACTTATTTGGATTCAGACTATGTTCCTGCTATTGTTCTATTTAATTTTGATCTCTTTATGTCATTAGATGAGATAATGTTCAAATTCTTCCGCATTATGGTTTGTATGTTAGAATATTTAGGTAACATCTTAGCTTCCAAATAGCCAAGGTCTTACAGTTGGTATCAGAGAGGGCTTTAGGTCCGTGGTAATTAAGTTATTAAAACGACACACTGTGCACAGTAGGTGGCGTTGGGAAATCCATTGTTTCCGTATTTCTGTTGTTATGTTTTATTTGTTGAGTAATTGTTGAATTGCTTTTGTACTATTTTTCTTGTGGTTAATGTAACATCCTAGCTCAGCATTGAGCCTGGAATGCTACTAAAATTAAATTAAACTAGGCTAAACTAAGACCAATTACAAACTCTCGACAAAACCTCCTTTGTATAGTCAGCTATACCGAGGTTCCAACAATTAATCAAGGCATTTATCAATATATTCATAATCAGGTTCATTCAAGCGTGCAGGATAATCTCTTAAACATAACCAAAATTTACTATTCTCATTATTCAGTTAATCGAAACTCAAACCATCCATAAGTAATTCTTAAGATTGAGTGGTAGTGCGTGCATCCAAACATCTACTCCCTCCCATGCATGCAGGTCTTGCAGTTGTACCTAAAACACATCAAAGCAAGAGTGAGCCCAAAGACTCAAGCAAGTACCAACAAGGCTAAGCAAGTTATCATTCATAGCATCAATAATCCAAGATAAACAATGCACCAAAGTATAGCCTTC
This sequence comes from Ampelocalamus luodianensis, assembly GCA_036346255.1. Lineage (NCBI taxonomy): Eukaryota > Viridiplantae > Streptophyta > Magnoliopsida > Poales > Poaceae > Ampelocalamus > Ampelocalamus luodianensis. The sequence goes on from CM070639.1 coordinate 22,431,268, forward strand.
ATGCTCATGTGAATGCAACCAATGCAATGCACCTTTTCAACTTTATCTCTTTCGCATTTTACAGTGTAATGCGGGGTATACAACCGTCATTGTATACCCTTGCACGTGCCCTCTCGCACGGGGACCAAAAGCCTATACACCACATGTATAGGGACCTTTGCCCATCACTTTAATGAAGGGACCTCTTTTATTCATAGCCCACATTCCACGAATGTAGGGACTAACCCGTCATCTACATGACGGGGACCTCAACTCTATGTGCTTGGTCACCACGTGACCGGGGCACTGTATGCTCTCAACATGCATATGCACCATGATAACATATTCATAAGCGAGAATACATCATATTCTCATTATCATGTAAGCAACCTTACTTCGCTATCATATATCAAAACATGCATACACGACCAAGTCTCCAACACGTTTGAAACATGCAAATGCTCCTGCCCGTCTTTCATACCCAAGAATTTAACATGTACATAACAACATGTAAGATTTAGTAACGCTCAAGGAAGCATTAACCATAGCTTGCATTCATCAAGATAAAAGGAAAACTCATTACACTAACATTCGTGCAAGGCTACAACAAGCAATCACAACAATCTTATCATACAACCGAAAATACGCTATAACCGAATACTTGCCTTAGCAGTGCGAGGCGGTGGGCGCAAAGAGGGCGCTACCCTGGGATCACGCTCCTACACGAACATAAAGATAACCGGACTAAGTCCAACATACTGGACCAAAAGCATGAATAACAACACAAATTAACTTGCTAAACTCCCAAGTGTTTCCAATCTTCCAATTTCTAGCGATGAATTTGGTGTTCACTACGGACAGTCAACTTCTAAAATACATAACTTTCTGCTCAGGGGTCCAATTAATATGTTCTCAGACTTTCTGGAAAGGTAACTAAATTTCCCAAATAAACCTAGTTGGGTAGCCATTTTGATTCTGCCAAATACTACCTCTACCAAGCCAAACTACACAACATCAAAATTCACATCGGGTTCTCTGGACAGTACACTAAAACCTCCATAACTTTTGCTACGAACGTCCAAATCTTGTGTTCTTTAACTCTATGAAAAGGTATAAAAATTACCCACATTTTTAGTTATATTGAGGTCCTCTGATTTCGACCTTAACTAGCAGATTCAACCCATTTTCTACAGACTGTTCAAAACTGACAGATTAACAGAGCAGCGATACTAAAAAAATTCATAACTTCCTGACCGTTAATCGGATTTTGGTGATCTTGGTGGACACTGAAAGCTAAGAACAAAATATACATATCTTTAGTAGACCAAACCTCCTAATTCGGCCTCTAAGCACAAGAAACTGGCCGCGCAACATTCTGGACAGAATTGCAACTTTAGAGACCGACTTCAATCTTGCCAAAACTACTCGATTTGGATCTCGACTAAACACACAACAACAAGCGAAGCTAGTTACCCTTGGCGCAGCTGAAGATCACGAACTCGGATGGGATCCCACTTTCTTCTCTTCTCCCTTCTCTTCTCTTCTCTTCCTTCCCTCTTCTCCTCCTCCTTAGCTAGCGCAATGGGGGGTCCTTCTTCTACCTTTGGACAGCAGCAATGGGGACTTGGAGGATGCTTGGGAGGGTGCAAGGGAAGAAACCAGGAGGAGGCGTGAGAGAGGGAGTGGCGGCCACCAAGGGGAGAGGGTGGGGCGTGGGGAAAGTGGGGAGGAGGGGCTGCGATTAGGGTTTGTGGGAGTGGCGCCCCCTTTGGCGGCTGCCCCTTGGGCTCACATGGGCGGGGCCCAAGCCAGTTGGATCTGAAAGCATTTTCCCCTTCTCGATTATAGAATTAAACATTTTCGATTGATCCCTCCCGCAAAACCGATTATTTCTCTCCCGAATAATTATGTTTCCCCGACTACCAGCTTGTCACACTTTTGGGGTATTACAGTTAATCTATGATATGATGTGATATCTTATATCTAGGAATTTATTATATGATTGTCATGAGATGATCCTATATATTCATAATTGATTATAACGGTCATGCATGTTGGTAACGGATGTTAAGAAGTTGAAGTCATGGTTGTTGTCCTAGGTTTCGTCAGCCTACACCACCATTCGGGATAGGGGATTAGAGAAGTACTTACCCTCGTTCTATAGTTATGTGTTGAGCTTGAGATCTTTGGTGAAGTTGTTGTCTTCCTTGAGCATGTGTTTGGTCACCTGTTTGTAATTCCTTGCAGTTGATGAACTTCTTTTGTTTGGTGGTTGTATTGAAGTGGGTCAGCTCCATTTGGTCTCTATTTGTTCTTTGAAATAAATATTGTTCCTCCGACTAGTGTGTTATTTTTGCTACTTGTGAATGTAGTTAACTTGCAAGATTGATCTTTCACGGAAATTCTATTTTATCCTCTGTTGGAAATTGTAACTCATCTGTTCGCTTGGAATTTCGGGAAGTGGAAGATTTCTTTTGTAAGTTCTTTATTAAGTGGGTGCTTTGACCTTTTGGATTATTTCGAGTGTTGAAGTTTAGTGCCTCTTTTTTCTGAAAGAAGGTGTTAAAATCCTTTAGTGATGTCTTGTCATGCCTTACTAAGAGGTTTTAATTAAATGAATTAATTGTTATGGTATGAGTTACCAGGTTGGGATAGTAGCATTGTGCAAACAGATTATTCTAAATTAATATCCATGAAAGTGCAATTGATTAATTTGAAATGTCCTTGTATTTGATACATGTTGTATGTTAAATAAGAGTCTGCCCATATCTGTTCAGAACCTATGGATCTTAAGAAGTGTGGAATGTTAATGCACCGGTTTGATCTGAGGAGTCTGCTAAATTTGTTATATGAATTGGAATTTAGGTCATCTTTCGGTTATTCTAACCGCTCGTGATGGTTAAGTAAAGGATGCGCTCGAATGTTACCTTGGTAAATATTAATCTTGAATCTGTTTTCTATTTAGATACTTGATGAACTTATTCAAATGACAGCTTTACCTAATTCTTGCGATGCTAAAAACTATTGAAATATGTTTAAAGGACTAGATGAATGTTGATGTATTGCCTTGTGAAACCTTGTCTTTTGCATCTTTTATTATTGAAGTTAAAGACCTTTCATTCTAATTTATGAACATAAGTTAGAATGTTGAATCTATCCTTAAAATTGTTGTTGAGTTTGCAAACAGAGGTAGGACCATGATTGTGCCCATGAGTGGCTAAAGAGCATTTAGTGTGTGTTATTTGGGCATTGAGTGTCCGTAAGAGTTAAATGGATGAAATCTATTAAGATATTTTTATTGTACTTTTGTGAGATTGTCATGTTCTAGTATCATCTTGTTGGAAGAGTTTTGTTCAATTTCGAGGCTTGTGCACTAGGCTTTCCCTAGATCAAGTAGATGCAATCTTATTTAGATAATAGAGACATGATGAAGTAATTTATTGTGTCTCTTTTCAAAAGTTTATGAAGTGATAAGAGGTTATGATGATTTTTGCTAAGAGAGTATTATTTCGTTGAAAGTAAAAGAATTTGATCACTTCCGTGATATTGATTTAATGAAAGTGTTTCGAGTTTTGCATTTGCAATCATATATACCTCATGAGTTATGCGGTAAGTGTTGGTGATATGCCCTAGAGGCAATCATGGAGATGATTATATCACGTCTATGTTTATGAGTTCTTGAATAAATGTTATTTTGTTTCTTGAATGAATCGTTAGTTCTGAAGATCAACGAGTATGTGACTTGTTGGTGAAACTCTTCGACTTGTATGAGTCGTTCTCAAAGTATCCCTGGTCGAATGTCACTGATCGGAACACCAGTGACTCTACGACCAGCGCATATATTGATTGATGACCATGTTTCACTGGTTATGGTTATAGGGATATCGAATAAATAAAGTGAACACATGTTAGAGAACATGAGGTTGGATTGACCCACCTTGAGACACTATAGAGATTGTTATGATTCTATATGTCATTAGTTGGTCTCAAGCAATAATGATGCATAATCCTAAGACCTGAGATCAACATGGTTCCCTACATGTGTAATAGCACTCTTAGGGGTTGCCAAACGCTACTCGTAACTGGGTAGTTATAAAGGTAGCTTTCGGGTATGCTATGAAATGTGCGGAGGGATGTGACTGGTCGGATATAGGATTTTCCCCTCCTAACATAACGAGAGAGATGTCTCTGGGCCCCTCGAAGTGGTCGGATAAAGAAAGTGCATGGCCATGCCACTAGTGGTCAAAGTGTTCGACCACATAAGGTTATCCGACAACTCGATCGAGAAAGTACTGAATAGTCCAAGGATGACACATTATCTCACCTGGAGTTCAAACTAGATATCGTGAGGCAAAAAGAGAATACTAGAGTAAGTTGCTTAGTTCGATCAGATCCAAACAAGTCGTATGGTGATATGAGCAAGTCGTAGACTGATCGAACGAAATCACAGAGTGGTCGAAAAGCTAGTCGTAAGGAGTTACGAACTGGTTGTGACCGAGTGCGAACTCGTCGTATAAAGATAGGACCTGGTCGTAAGTAATGAGGACCTAGTCGTAGATCATGTTGCATTAAGGTTCATCCGATATAATTTGTGTGTATTCGGGAATCGTTATGTCCTGCTAGGGACCGCTACGACTCGTGGTCGGAAAGGGTTTCTGAGTCACAACCGATTACACATAAACCTAACGGGTCACACACTTAATTGGATGGAACAAACCAGTACAAATACGATTCGTCAAACGTGTTCGGATAGGATCTGACACGGGGCACTATATATATATAAGGAGATGCTTGTGGCTAGGGAGAGGACGCGAGACAAACACGTGAGTTGTTTCCACCAAAACCCTAGCCGCCATCTTCTTGAGAGAGCCTTCCCATGCGATTTGGTGTTAGCACACCGGCGTACGGTTGTTCCCTCTTTGGACGTGTGGATACCGTAGAGGCGCTACTGCGGTCGCTGTTGTGCTAAGGACGATCCGCAATCTTCACAAGGAACTATAGAGGTTGTTGGAGGAGTCGATCGATTATGAGGACGTTGGATGATCTTCTACGACCACTACATTAGCGCGTTCTTCGTCGGACTAGGCTACTCCGACTCTACTTCCACTTCACTGCGCGTCTGGTGGTAATGATCTGTGATCATCTAACTTTCTTGGCATCTTGGTTTACGTGGTAGAATTTTTTGAATTGTTGCTAGCGTAGCCTACCCGTATCCCATCAGTAAGTGAGTCTGTTTCGAGCAAAGTGAAGTGTTGAAAGATTTTATTGGTTCTTAAATGGCTCATGTGGTTTGGTCTTAAGAGCTTATCTTGTTTGAGCTGGCAAAGTGATGTAGTAATCATAGGAAATAACCTTCTTTGTTAAAGGAAGGAGTGATGTAGAATTATTTGAGATTTAAGTCAAGTTTTGAAACTTGCGGTTTATTGGAGTGTGCCCAAACCTTTTGCTTTTGCCCCATAATAGTTTCCTGATTCTCAACGGCAATACCTTCTTCTCATTGTGGTTTAATATTCTCTTTCTGTGGGACTTGTGTCCTCAACTTTGGACTCCCCTTATGTTTTCCGAGTTCTTTTCCTAACTGACTATTTCCCTTGGTCCTGTGTTTACTGCGAGTGGTAAATATTTTTCTATGTGGTCAAAATTGTTTTCATTTGCCTTTTCTTTTTTGAGGAAGGATCCACCGTTCGTTTCACAGGGGTCTTTCAAGGTGTTTGTTAATTATTGATGTGAGACCTTGGGTTGCAAGTTAGTTGAGGAGCATTGGAGGATGAATTGATTTCGTGTTATAATTCTTGGAGAGAATTTCATCTAAATAGAATGTTGTCTTTTGGGACTAAACTAATTGCATTGTTGCAACTAGTTGGACCTATAGTGATTGTGATCCAAGATCTTTTGTTCACTTTGGGTAGAACATTAGAATTATCGAAAGTATAGAAATCTTGATCAATTTGTAACACCCCAGCTCAGCATTGAGCCTGGAATGTTACTAAAATTAAATTAAACTAAACTAAACTAAGACCAATTACAAATTTTCGGCAAAACCTCCTTTGTATAGTCAACTATACCGAGGTTCCAACAATTAATCATGTCATTTATCATTATCTTCATAATCAAGTTTACACAAGCATGCAGGATGATCGAATAAACATATTCCAGACTTGCTATTCTCATTATCACCATTAACATAATACTCAAAACCATCTATGAGTGATTCTCAAGCAGTTTACTTAATCACGAAATGAAACTAAATGGCAAACGCCTTAAGGTCGTGAGGTAGTGAGTGCATCCAACATCTACTCCTCCCATGCATGTCGTTCACGGTCGGTACCTAAAACACATTAAAGCAAGAGTGGCGCAAAGACTCGTGAAGTATCAACAAGGCTATAAACAAGAACACAAGCATAGCATCAATGAACCACATTAACGTTACACTAAACATAGCCTTTTTAACTTATGAAATCGACCAATGCAATGCTTCTTTAATCTTTATCTCTTTTAGCATATTACAGTGTCTGGAGTATACAACCGTCGCTGTATACCCTTGCCTGTGCCCTCTAGCACAGGGACCAAGAGCCTATACACCACATGTATAGGGACCTTTGTCCATCATCTTAATGATGGATACCTCTTTGCTCATAGCCCACATCCCACGAATGTGGGGACCTCAAGCCCGTCATCTACATGACGGGGACCTCAAATATGCTCTGTCACCACGTGACCGAGCCTCCAATATGATAGCATGATGCACATGAACAAAACTTTAAACCATCATACATATGTATTCACAACAACGTCATGCACGAATAAACTTATTCATACTTCTAGCATCCCTCATCGTTGATATTCATAGCAATCTAGCACCCATGAATAGCACATTTATTCATAATACTAGCAAACTTGAACAATCACTCATGAATATCAATTAATCATTTCTCAAGTATTCACCATCCTTAATCATACATATCACACTATCAACCGTGCATAGTCAAAGTACCAGCACCCCCTATCAAACATTCATAATTATTCTATCAATCAGAGTACTTGCATTCACCAAGATAAATTGGAACTCATCCCCATATCATCCACGCATGGCTATTATGAGCCAAACACAAACAGTCTTTTGCTACGAAGGTCCAAATCTCGCGTTCTTTATCTCTATGAAAAGGTATAGAAATTACCCACATTTTTCGTTATACTGAGATCCCCTGATTCTCCCTTTAATTAGCAGTTTTAATCAGTTTTCTACAGACTGTCCAAAAACTGATAAATTAACTAGACAGCGGCACTAAACAATTCATAACTTTCTAACCGTTAATCGGATTTGGGCGTTCTTTGCGGCCATGGAAAGCTAAGAACAAGACCTACATATCTCTAGGAGACCAAAACTCCTAATTCGGCCTCTAAACACATGAAACTGGCCGCGCAACATTCTGGACAGAATTGAACAATGAACAGAATAAATCTGATCCAATCGATCTATTAGCAATCGCCTCTAATAACTATCACACATCACAAGAAACCCGTCGTTACCCTTGACGACGTGCTGGACGACGACGAATAGGCCCCGAAGAAGATCCTCCTTCTCCTCTCTTCCTTCTCTTCTCCCTTCTCTTCTTTTCCCCTTCTTCTTCCTCCTTGGCCGGCTGCAATGGGGTTTCCTCTTCCCTTTGGCCAGCAGTAATGGGGGTGGAGGGGAGGTGCGCAAGGGGGTGGAGGGGAGGTGAGGGAATGGGAGGGGGTTGTGGCCACAAGGTGGGAGGAGGGGAGGGGGTGTGGGGAGATAGGGAGGGGAGGTGGGGTGCGGCTAGGGTTGGGGGGAGAGGAAGTGGCGCCTCCCCCCTTGGCCGGCCACCCTTGGGCTCCCCATGGGCCGGGGGCCAGGCCCAGGTTCTTAGGTAAAACGCGTTTTCCCCCTCTTGAACTATTGTATTGCGCATTTCCCAATTGGTCCTTCCCGTAAATCCTTTTAATTCTCTCCCGAACAATAATCTCTCCCGACCATTTGCTTAACACAATATTGGGGTATTACATTCTACCCCCCTTAACAGGATTCGACCCCGAATCTAAACGCCGATCTATGCGAAAGAACAACCACAACTAGGAACTAACGACGGTAACCACATACCCGTTGCTAACCACACCGGCAAATGCTCAAGCATGCGAAACTCCAACTTCCCAAGTAGCCTCTCCCTCGGACTAAAGAAACCATAACACAATGACGTAACACGACGTCTGAACTAACACTCAACCCGGTACTTCCAAGTACTCTCTCAGCACCAGAGCAAACCAAAAGTTTTGTACACCGTGTAGGGAACCCGAGACGATCTTAACGATACGTCAACTAACGAAACCAACCCAATGTACCTTGGGTTAACCTTCCCATTGATACCGAACCACACGACAAGCACATAGAACACGAAACTCGTGTTCCACCTCTCAATTGAACTCTTCACTATAGCAAGGATCACCTCTTTTAATTGGAAACACACGACAGAACTCTCTTTAAGCAAACTCTTTTACCAACAAAACCCATCTGAAAATGAAAGATTCACATCGCAACTAAGCGTTACCAGCTCGGTACTAAAGAGTCAAATCCAGAAATCGAAATTTCATCACGAGAACCTTTCCACCTTCCAAGTGGCAGTTTGCGAATAAACATCACGAAAACCAAAGGAGGAATCATTTTAAATGCCCAAATAAAAAACTTCCTTTATTCTTCCTGAACCGATAAGAACCACACATACCAAAATCGGGTCAAACTCAACTTACAAAAGACATTGGTCAACAGCACAAAACTCAAATGAGAATCGAGGAAACGATTCACTTCTTTGATGAAGTATCAATTTCTCAGTATCTCTTTTAAGACCAAAATTTCCCTCAAACTATGGAATTCCAATCGTCTCACAACACACTAACTTATTACTCTTAACTTGGCGATCTCAACGCCAAATCCAAATCGAAACACCTTGTCTACACCTTTGAAGAGGGACTCTAATGATCTCACAAAATATTCTCTAACCGATTTCCTTTACTAACAGACTTCATTTGACAAATGGCACTCAGAAAGTATCCCCAAATTAGATCTCTCACACAATCGTATCACCTCAACCCTTCTGAGAACAAACAACTCAGAATTCACATCACACACTCTCATGCACTACATCAGAAGGGTGTTATCAATGATCATCCCACTGTTCGCAATCCACCCTTATTCTACTTCCTCTGCACATAATCTTTGAGCGACTCAAGGTTCTAGCATAACAATGCAAAGCCCACAATTAACCCCCAAGACTCTTGCAACGAACTTCTCATATAAAAGATAGGGAAATCCTCATATTAAATCCCTAAAATTCCATAATTCCATCGTACTCACTCATTAATATCATCAAGAAAAAAAATATTTTCTTGACTCGTTTACCTCTACAAAGATTACAACTCTCAGAGGGTTACTCATTAAAGCCAAATCATTCTTGGTATTAACTCAACATTTTCCATTATCCCATTAATTGACATGACGATTCGACTACTTTGTATTCTCACTCTCATTAAACCACATCATCAAGAATAACTTTCATAGCCTCGCAATACGACCAAATTGCAATACTCTAATAAACTGATCCAGATTTTCCATACTTGCAAATTCTAATGCTCGGTCAAAAAGAACACCAAATCTTGGACTACGTCTCGCTATAGGTCCTACTAGATGCGACAACGAAATTTGTTAGCTCCAAAGACAAATATTCTTTTTAACTCAAATCCTCCCCAAAGATTATTCTAATAAATCGATTTATTACTCCAGACCTCTCAGACAACCTGACACCTAAGGGTTCACCAAACCATCTATTAGACCACCACTATCTAGATGCCAAATCACAACCGAAGAGACTTTGCAAAACAGTTCGGTTAACCCTTTCTTAGAAGAAAAGGCAAATAGAAATAAATTTCAGCACAAAGGAAAACGTTACCACTCACAGTAGTTACAAGATCAAGAGAAACAATCAGATAAAACTGTTCTCGAAAACCAAAATATATGATCAAAGTTGAGGGCGCACGTCCCACAAGCAGAGAATATCAAACCTCGGACGAGAATAAAACACCGCTTTTAAGATTCGGGAAAACTCTTATGGGCAAGAACAAAAGTTTTAGACAAACTTCAATAATCTGCAAGTTACAAAACTTTACTTCAATCTCAAATACTTCTACTTCACTCGACTTTCGTTGGTTACAACATCACCATGCCAATTCCGACAAAGAGTATTTGAAGATCACAACACATAATCCACTTAGGAACTGATAAAGCCTCTCAACACGTCACTTTGCTCTAAACAAATTCAGCTATCACATCAACATGAGGTCTGAAAGATCACGAACGCGAACTAGAAACATATTCAATTAATCAATATCTGGCGAGCGATCCAGTCCCTTTATACAAAACATTCAATATTATCATCATAATCCCTTACTGACAATCACACTAGTAATGTAACAATACACTCTTAGCGAGACTCATCATAGCCTCTTATCCCATCATAAACTTCTCCAAAAGAAACACAAGTCACAAGGTTGAAACAAACCTATTTTAACTAGTTCATACTATCAAATGATAATTTCGCAAAGTACACTATCAGAGGCCACTTACTCATTCATCCACTCAACCATTAGTGTTACTCACACCCGCTCCAACTATCATTAACAATTGTCAATTGTATGTATCGTGTATGCAAATAGGGTCCTACTTCTGTTTGTAGTCACATAACCATCTATAAGCACAAAGTCAACATTTAATAATCTCATCTCCTGTACAACAGGGTTTCACAACATGCCACCTCAACGTTCGCCTAATCCAATATACATGTTTCAATCTAGTAATTACGTATGATCATCAAGTAACCAGTTTATGAAAATTTCCAAATTTGATATCCTCTAAGTCATCATTCAAACACATTCTTAACATAACCATCACTAATGGGTAGGCTAATCCATAGGGATACATTACTCCATGTTATCCAATAAATCTACCTGATTCCACAATCCTAACGATCAGACCAAGTCATCACACCTCTTAATAACTCTATTGATTCCAACTAAATATTGTCATACTCATAGTCACAGCTCATCAAGAACTACTAGAGGACAACCTCCACTTATTCAACTTTCCTTGATAAGGACCTTAGTTAAGATCGATCATGCACACACAGCGGACTCAACTTGAAACTCATAACACAACCATTAATCTTCAACACTCAAAATACCCAAGAGAGATACATTGAGTCAAAGCCTTCATGTACTAAAGGACTTGCAAAAGGAAACTTTCATTAACCAAAAACATCAAGCGAATAAATAGGTCAAGTTTTCCAATAAGAAAAACAAAACTCCCCTACAAAGGTCAATCTTGACAATTAGCAAAGTTCTGTCAATCGAGAATAACTCAGCGGTTGGGAAAAACAATAATTGATTTACGGGACAAATTAAGCCAATGGAAACACACCAATAATTTCAAAGCAACCCATCAATCGCAATGAACTAATAACCTAAGTGAACCTCATCAATCACAACCGGATAAGAGTTGACCAAATTCAAATTCAAGGAAGAGAACAACTCTTCTAAAGATTCTCACTATCAGCACCTGTACTAAGATATCCGAGATAGCACTTCTCTATTCCCACTCCACGAACGGTGGTGTAACCTGGTAAAGCCCAGGGTCACAACCACGACCTTAACCTCTCAACATCGATTATTCCCACTCATAATAATCATAATAATTAATTAATAAGCAGCCAAACTCAATTCATGTCAGCAATCATCAAAACGATATAACAGAAACGTAAATGCAATGATTGGCCCATCCCCATCCTACTGTGCACTAGTGTGTCAAACTTTTAAGTTGATTAACATTAGCAATTTTTAAATAATCTAGTCACCACGGACCTATAGCCTGCTCTGATACCAACTATAACACCCCAGCACAGCATTGAGCCTGGAATGTTACTAAAATTAAATTAAATTAAACTAAACTAAGACCAATTACAAATTTTCGGCAAAACCTCCTTTGTATAGTCATCTATACCGAGGTTCCAACAATTAATCATGGCATTTATCAATATCTTCATAATCAAGTTTACACAAGCATGTAGGATGATCGAATAAACATATTCCAGACTTGCTATTCTCATTATCACAATTAACATAATACTCAAAACCATCTATGAGTGATTCTCCAGCAGTTTACTTAATCCTGAAATGAAACTAAATGGCAAACGCCTTAAGGTCGTGAGGTAGTGAGTGCATCGAACATCTACTCCCTCCCATGCATGTCGTTCACCCGGATCGGTGCAAAACACATTAAACCAGAGTGAGCCCAAAGACTCGACAAGTATCAACAAGGCTATAAACAAGAACACAAGCATAGCATCAATGAACCACATTAACGTTACACTAAACATAGCCTTTTTAACTTATGAAATGCAACCAATGTAATGCTCCTTTAATCTTTATCTCTTTTAGCATATTACCGGTGTGCAGTATACAACCGTCATTGTATACCCTTGCATGCCCTCAGCACGGGGACCAAACCTATACACCACATGTATAGGGACCTTTGCCCATCATCTTAATGATGGGGACCTCTTTACTCATAGCCCACATTCCACGAATGTGGGGACCTCAACCCGTCATCTACATGGCGGGGACCTCAAATATGCTCTGTCACCACGTGGCAGAGCCACCAATATGATAGCATGATGCACATGAACAAAACTTTAAACCATCATACATATTTATTCACAACAACGTCATACGAATAAACTTATTCATACTTCTAGCATCCTCATCGTTGATATTCATAGCATTCTAGCACCCATGAATAGCACATTTATTCATAACACTAGCAAACTTGAACAATCACTCATGAATATCAATTAATCATTTCTCAAGTATTCACCATCCTTAATCATACATATCACACTATCAACCTGCATAGTTAATCGCATCAAAGTACAGCACCCTATCAAACATTCATAATTATTCTATCAATCCGAGTACTTGCATTCACTAAGATAAATTGGAACTCATCCCCATATCATCCACGCGTGGCTATTATGAGCCAAACACAAACAGTCTTAGCATACAAGCATAATTATAAGATAACCCGAATACTTGCCTCAACCGTGCGAGAACGGTGGGCGCGGAGAGAGCGCTGCCCTGGGATCATGCTCCCACCTGAACATAAAGATAACAATCTAAGACCAACATACTGGACCAAAAGCATAAATAACAACACAAATTAACTCGCTAAACTCCCAAGTGTTTCCAATTCTTCCAATTTCTAGCGATGGATTTGGTGTTCACTACGGACAATCAACTTCTAAAATACATAACTTTCTGCTCAGGAATCCAAATAAGATGATCTTAGACTTTATGAAAAGGTAATTAAATTACCTAAATAAACATAGTTGGGGAGCCCTTTTGATTCTGCCATTTACTGCCCCTAGCAATCCAAACTATCAGACCTCAGAATTCACGTCGGGTTCTCTGGACAGTACACTAAAACCTCCATAACTTTTGCTACGAAGGTCCAAATCTCGTGTTCTTTATCTCTATGAAAAGGTATAGAAATTATCCACATTTTTTGTTATACTGAGATCCCCTGATTCTCCATTTAATTAGCAGTTTTAATAAGTTTTCTACAGACTGTCCAAAAACTGACAGATTAACCAGAGAGAGGCACTAAACAATTCATAACTTTCTAACCGTTAATCGGATTTGGGCGTTCGTGGCGGCCATTGAAAGCTAAGAACAATACCTACATATCTCTAGGAGACCAAAACTCCTAATTCAGCCTCTAAACACATGAAACTGGCCGCGCAACATTCTGGACAGAATTGAACATTGAACAGAATTAATCTGATCCAATCGATCTATTAGCAATCGCCTCTAATGACTATCACACATCACAAGAAACCCGTCGTTACCCTTGATGTGCTGGACGACGACAGACAGGCCCGAAGAAGATCCTCCTTCTCCTCTCTTCCTTCTCTTCTCCCTTTTCTTCTCCCTTCTCTTCTTTTCCCTTCTTCTTCCTCCTTGGCGGGTGCAATGGGGTTTCCTCTTCCCTTTGGCCAGCAGCAATGGGGGTGGAGGGGAGGTAGGGAGGTGCGCAAGGGGGTGGAGGGGAGGTGAGGGAATGGGAGGGGCTTGCGGCCACAAGGTAGGAGGAGGGGAGGGGGAGTGGGGAGATAGGGAGGGGAGTGGGGTGCGGCTAGGGTTGGGGGGAGAGGAAGTGCCGCCTCCCCCCTTGGCCGGCCACCCTTGGGCTCCCCATGGGCCGGGGGCCAGGCCCAGGTTCTTAGGTAAAACGCGTTTTCCCCCTCTTGAACTATTGTATTGCGCATTTCCCAATTGGTCCTTCCCGTAAATCCTTTTAATTCTCTCCCGAACAATAATCTCTCCCGACCATTTGCTTAACACAATATTGGGGTATTACACAATTTTATAGAGTATCGCAATTTGGTAGTATTGCGAGGTTGTGAAAGTTATTCTTGATGATGTGGTTTAATGGGAGTGGAATTACAAAGTAATTGAATCTTCATGTCAATTAATGGGATAATGGAAAATGTTGAGTTAATATCAAGAATAATTTAGCTTTATTGAGTAACCTCCTGAGAGTTATAATCTTTGTAAAGGTAAACTGGTCAAGAAAATATTTCCATGTTGATGTTAATGAGTGAGTACGTTGGAATTGTGGAATTTTAGGGATTTAATCTGAGGATTTCTCTATCTTTTATATGAGAAGTTCGTTGTAAGAACCTTGGAAGTTAAATTTGGGCTTTACATTATTATGCTAGAACTTTGATCGCCCAATGATAATGTGTAGAAGTAGTATAAGGGTGGATTTTGAATAGTGGGATGATCATTGATAGAAATCTTTTGATGAAATACATGAGAATATGTGAAGTGAATTCTGAGTTGTTCATTCTTAAATGATTGAGGTAACGTGATTACGTGTGAAGATCTATTTTGGGATGCATTAGAAGTCATCTATCAAAGTAATTCTGTCGGTAGAGGAGTTGACTAGAGTATTGTTTTAGTGGGGTCGATAGAGCCTCCCTACAGAGGTATGGATGATATATTTCGGTTTGAGCATAGTGTTGAGAATGCCAAGTTAAGAGAGATGGATTAGTGTGTTATGCGATGAATCGGGATTCCAAACAGTTGAGAGAAATTTTATTTCTAAAAGAGAAATTGAGAAAAGAATATTTCCTCGAGTACTGAAACGCTCTCTTGATTCTTGTTTGAGCTATGTGTTTATGCTGGATGTCTTTCGCAAAATGAGCTTGGCTTTATGTTGGCATGTGTGGTTCTTATCAGTTCAGAAAGAATAAAAGAAATGATTGATTTGGATATTCAAGTGATTTCTCTTTTAGCATATGTGGTGTTTATTTGCAAATTTTCTAATTTAAAGGTGGAAAGGTTTTGTGATGAATTTTTTATTCTGGATTTGACTCTTTTGGTACCGAGTTGGCAATATGTGGTTGCGATGAGAACCCTTACTTTAAGTTGACTCTGTTTATGTGAGTTGTTGAGCGAGTTACATTGTGTGTCCTCGTTAAAGGGAGTGATCCTTGTTTGGTGAAGAGTTCGATTAAGAGGTGGACAAAGAGTTACGTGTGCTATGCGCTTATTGTGGTGGTTTGGTACCAAAGGAGAGGTTAGCCAAGGTATTCTGGTTTGTCTTCGATAGGCTGCGAGGAATCGAAAGTGGGCGTATCATTTGGGGCATCTCGGGTCCATACGCGGTGTACTCAACATTTGGTATGCTCACGGTGCCAAATGAGTACCTGGGAGATCCGGAGTTTGAGTTTTCGTTAACGTCTTTGACCATTGAGTAGGATCTTACCTTCGAGTCTCGTCCGATGAGCGTACCTGGAAGGATCTTACGTTCGCAGTCATCGTCCCACCTAAACTTCACATCATTCTATGTGAGCCGAGATAAAGGCTTAGCAATTATGGAAAAATCCTTCACAAACCGCCGATAGTATCCTGCCATACCCAAAAAACTCCTCATCTCCTTGACATTAGTCGGTCTTCCCCATTCAACCACTATAGAAATCTTCCTTGGATCAACTGATACCCCCTTATCATTTATAATGTGCCACAAGAATCCCACTTCAGTCATCCAAAACTCACACTTCTTCAATTTGGCATAAAACTTATTCTCTCTTAGTGTCTCCAACACAAGCCTTAGGTGACGCCTATGATCTGCTTCCGTCTTTGAATAGATCAATATATCGTCAATAAAGACCACTACAAAATCATCCAGATACTCATGTAACATCCTGTTCATTATCTCCATAAAAACAGCAGGGGCATTCGTTAGTCCAAAAGACATAACCTTGAATTCAAAATGCCCATACCTTGTGGAGAACGCCGTCTTCTCAATATCCTCCTTTGGGACAGGAATCTGATTTTAACCCGACTGGAGATCAATTTTCGAAAATATCTTAGCTCCTCTCAACTGATCAAATAAGTCTTCAATGCGGGGCAGTGGATACTTATTCTTGATGGTCAGCTGGTTGAGAGCACGGTAATCAATACACATGCACCAACTACCATCCTTCTTCTTGGTAAAAAGAACAGGAGCCCCCCAAGGAGACACACTGGGACAAATAAGATCTTTAGCCTTCAAATCATCCAACTTCTTCTTTAGTTCCTCTTGGAAAGGACAAGCCAAACGGTATGGAGTCATGGAAACCGAACGAGCACCCGATACTAAATCAATCCTGAACTCTACTGGGCGAGGTGGAGGCATCCCTGGCAACTCCATTAGAAAAACATCCAAAAATTCACGAACCACCAGAATATTATCTGCATTCAAGGATGAGCTTGGCTTTTCCACCAACGACAAGAGAAACCCATTCTTAGGCTGCAGGTGCTAGAAACAAACTAACCCGACACAAAAGTGAGTGAGTGGGGCACTACTGCGAAAACTATCTCCTACCCAGACGGGGCTTGCATGGTTATCGTCTTCCAAAAACAAGAGATAACAGCACGGTAACTGTGCAACTAGTCCATACCCAAAATAACATCAAACGGCTCCATCTTCATAACCATCAGGTTTAGCAATAAATTCTTCTCCATCTAAAGAAATCACACAACCAGGACAGACTATGGAGCTAGAAAGAATTCCCCCAGGAGAATTAACTAGAACCGACTGAGTTATAGCTTCATACTCAAATTTGCTCTGCTAGTGAATTCTAATGATGCAAAAGAGAAAGTAGCCCCTGAATCAAAAAGAACAAATGCCTCCACTGAATCCACTAAGAGCGTACCTATCACCACATCGAGACGACCTCAAGTCTCGTGTCATTGTCGCATAAGCGATGCTAGGGGCGGCGAGCTAACACTACGATATGGTGGTGCGGCGGTGCTAGAGTCTTTGAAGCGCGCAGCGGAAAGCGAGGCCACGAGGTGGCGGCCATGTTTTGGCGATGGGATCCCTCCAGGAGCAGGGAAGTAAGGCTGGCATGGTGCCCAAGTCTGAGTAGGAGTAGCCGCTAACATCTGCATCGACCCACGAGAGGAAGCAGCTAGCGTTGGCGCTGATACTGGAACAGGCTCCCACTTGATGATACCGGTGGGATTCCGCGGACAAACCAACGCCTTGTGGTCCTCCTGACCACAGTGGTGACAAAAACCAGACCAGGTACACTCTAAAGCACGATGATCATTACCACACTTGAAACATTTCATGCCTTGCCCTCAGACCAGACGACGCTTAGGAGCACTTGCTGGCGGTTGTGAAGTAAAGGAAGATTGCGGCTTCATGAACTTGGACCTGAATGAATTCTGTGGGCCTTTGAACTTCTTGGAAACAGGCTTCAGAGTTGGCCCACTTCCTCCTTCAAAACTCCTCTTTTCGACTACCACCTGCACCATGAGGAACACCCGTACCTTGCAACTCTTCCCCAGGCTGCATCTCTAACTCCATGCCCCTGGCTTGATCTACCAGGGAGCTAAAATCGCGCAACTCCAATGCCCCCAGTGTAATATCCCAAAATTTATTCGAATAATTATTCTAGAGAGAATAATTAAATTAGAGAGGAGAACCAATCAGAAAAGTGTTTTAACAGGAGATTAGAGGGTTTTATCCATAATTTGGACAACTTTGGGCTCAGGGCTTGAGACACGACATTTAGGCCCAAGGGAAGGGTAGCTAGTCATATAAGGAGGAGAGGGGGCAACCTAGGAGTTGCTCTGTATGCTGACTACTGATCACGGCCGCCATGCTCTGATACCATGTCATGCTACGATGCTCTCTCACCCCTAGATTTCGCTCACAGGCAAAGAAGGAGGAAAGGAGAAGCCTCCTCATTTCTTTGCGGCCAAGGAAGAAGAAAGGGAGAAGAAGGTGAGGAGGATACCATCTTCGTGGAGAGGGTTAGCTGGTGGGTGCACATCGTGCCCAGTGTCGATTCTTCAAGGGTAACCTCGTTTTCCCCTCGTTTAGATGCTTTAGCATTAATTGTTCTCGTCGGTAATTCTGTCGCCTAAGGGCAGATCGTGTTAGAGGACGTTTTGATATAGTTAAGAGCGGATTCAGTCTCGGACGTCTCCTAGGAAGTTGTAGAGGACGTCAATAGCTTTCAATGAAGTGCTAGAACGTAATGTTTGGACCTCTGTAGAAACAGTTATGAATTTAATGGTGCGGATGTTCTACAACCCTGTCAGTTTCTGGATAGGTTTTAGTAATCTGACCTTTGCAATCAGTTAAATAGAGAATTAGAGGATCTCAGTATAACTAAAGTTGTAGCTAATTGTCGTAGCTTTCAGGGAAGCACAGGAACGCGAACTTTGGATAAACGAGCTGAAAGTTATGATAGTTTTAGTGCTCTGTCTAGAAAGTCTGACGTGAAATCGATGTTTTGTTAATCAGCTTAAAAGTGATTTTATATGGCCGAATCAGGGAGGCTCACCAACTAGGTTTAGTTGGCAAATTTGATTACCTTTCATTGAAGTCCAAGAACGCCTAATTTGGACCACTGTACGGAAAGATATGAATTTTAGAACTTGACTGTTTACGAGAGGCAGTTCGATTACTTAGGAAAGTGGGGTCGGGATCAGCGTTGCAATCTGCTACTTGATGTGTTAAACATATAATTCATGTTTTTCGTTGCCGTGGTCTTAGTTTATATTCTTAATGTATTAGGTGGGAGATTGGTACGGAGGCAGCACCGTCTTCCGTCCTCCATTCTCAGCGGTTAAGGAAAGTGCATTGTTTGATTAGTGGTTGTGATTGATTGGTCATGTTTGTGTGCTTTTGATATGTGATAGCATAGTGAGATTGTTGGCATGATGTTGGTTTAAGATTGGTGGATGCTTCAAATATGTCTATGCTCTATTGTGCGTATGATGTTATCGTCTTGTGGTAATTTGATGATGATTAAATGATGAGCATGCGCATATTGAGTTCATGTTGAGGCTTGGTCACATGGTGACCAGGTATATTTTCCTTTGAGATCCCCATCATGAATGTGGCGGGCCGAGATCCCCACACTGCGTGGAGTGTGGGCTTGAGTCCCCATTACTTGCGGAGTAATGGGCAATTGGTCCACTGTGCTTGCGAGCACGAGGCATGGGTATCTTGGCGGCGGTTGCATACTTTGCATTTTCGGTAAAATGCACAAAGAAAGATAAAGAAAGGATCCTTGAGCATTGCATTTGCATGTGAGATGTTTATTGTTGCACTTCTATCGTGGATCTTTGTTGTTGTAACTTTTACTTTGTACTTCTGAGTGCATGGACTCACTCTTGTTTTATTGTTATTTTAGGTACCCAAGCCAGAAACGACATGCATGGGGAAGTAGTCTGATAGTCAGACACATGCCACATGAACTAAATAAAGTTCAATGATCTTCAGATCGTATTTTTTTAGTAATTGGGCAAGGTGCTCAAAGGTTTATTATGTCTTGTCTCTTGTAGTGGTTTAAGTGTAACAATGATGTGTAGTGGAACTTTTGTACCTCATTGGGTTGCTAGTTACTTAGCATGTCTTTGATTATCATTTGATGTCTCTGGATGATAGTTTAGTTAATTTATGAATTATCTGTATGTTGGAACCTCCGTGTAATTAACTTTACAAGGGAGGTTCTGCCGAAATTTACTAAAATTGCCTTGATTAGAATTATTAGGGTCTGTCTTGTAGCATTCCAGGCTCATGTCGGGTTGGGGTGTTACACCCAGCACTTGACGGAACTCCTGCCTGAGTCCCCTGCAAAATCTCTTGGCCTTCTCTTCATCATTCGTGACCACAGCTGGAACGAAACGAATTAGGTTGTTAAAACCCGCTTCGTGTTCTGACACTAACATCTTACCCTACTTTAAACTGTTCAAGGAAACCTCCATCAAGTAGCTGGTCCATGGGCAGTGATCCTAGCTGATAGGACTCCTTCCCACCAGATATCCATTTTCCCTTTTAGTTGGAAGGCCACAAACTGTGCTCTCATCTCTGAAGTCATCCCCAGGGCTCCAAAGTGCCTCTCCATGTGTCGTAGCCAGTTAGCAGCATCAACTGGTGTGCCCGACTCGTCGAAGGTATCCAACCTCAAAGCGTTCCACTGATGTAGTCCCATGGCAACCACCGCAGGTACTGCTGTAGGGGCCACCATAGGAGTAGCAATAGGCACAGTTGAAGCAACCACCGCAGGTTCTCCTGAGCTGCTGAAGCAACCACTTCTTCTGACCCTATAGGGCTAGCTCCCCTAGCTACGGAGTTCTGAACATTAGGAGAGGGCATTGCCTGGACCCGACTGGCACTCTGCCGTCCACGACCACGGCTTCTACCCCTTGCCATCACTAAACATCACAATAAGATCAATCAAACAATTAGTACAAGATCAACTAGTAGCTACAACACAAGATCAATTATATACTCAACGGAAATGTATATGCAATGCAATGACCCAATCCCGCCTACTATGCATAGTATGTCAAGTTTAATAGTTCTAGTTCCACAGACCTACAGCCCGCTCTGATACCAACTGTAACACCCCAGGCCAACGTGAGCCTAAAATGCTACTAACTAACTTTATATCAATTTAAAACAAAGACATCTTACTGAATTTTGGCAGAACCTCCTCGGTATAGTTAACTATACCGGAGGCCCCAACTATCATTTCTAACATACTTGATCCATACAACATCCAGCATAATCAAAAGGCATCGGAAATTACGCTAAACATCGCTATATCATCCATAGCATGCTAAGCAACTAAAGCATAATCCAAAGAGCATCCATGATCCACTAATCAATTCTATTACAATTTTATTCCACACAAGGAAGAAATTGTGAGGACCCAGGGTATTAAACTCATAATACTTAACCTTTAAATGGTTCTAGTATCACCAATTAAATATCCTAAGCCATAGTGAACATGTACTTCCCAGAATTGCAATACACATACACCTTTACAAAATCATGCATCATTTCCATACAACTTACAATACCAAGTTTAGCAGAAGGCATACACAGTATAGAGTTATTACACAAGAGCTGACCGGCCAAATGACATCAAAGTAACATAAATGACAGCGAAAACAAAAGTGCCATAAGATAGCGATAACAAAACCAACCGGTTAGCAAATAACCCACAAGGCAACCGACCGGACCGCCAAGCTAGTGGCACCCATCGTAGCAAAACTCACAAAAGTTGATCACTTGGGGATCCACTTCCCCCTCTGCAACAATAAAGCAATGCAGATGAGTACAAAAATGTACTCGCAAGACTTACGAGTAACAAGCCTATACATCGCTACATGCAAGCTGAAACAAGGAGATGGTTATATGGTTCATTGGATGCATAAAGCAGTTTTTATTTGCAATAATGTAATAGATTGGAAGCAGTTTGTCAAATCTGTTTTTAGTTATCGAAATAACAGCGAGACAATAATAAGTAACAACCTAGAGGTGACTAACCCAATAGCCACCACAACATAGCACGATTTACCCATTCGTACCACCCAAGTTCAAGTTTTAAGGAAAAAGGATATAGTCTAACTCTGGAAAGACCTCCCCAAGCGTGTCCAGAACCAAGGACTTGGCTATTCGAATAGATTTAACCCTGTAGGGGTGTACCAATGTACCCACACTTCAGACCGCCTTTTTCCCACATGATTAAGCACAATTCCAAAGGTATGCTGGCATGGCTAAGTCCTGCGAGACTTTTTCAATATTTTTCATTAAGTACGAGCTACTCGTATAGATAGAAACCCATACGCTACATTGTAAAGCCGAAAGTCAACTACCCTCTAGGGGCAAAGCCTTCCAACAACTACAATGCCCCCAAACACCTTTCCTCCTACACAACCTCCTGCGACTCGGAGCTAACACACGCCAAATTACTAAGTCAAGAGAGGTCCTATGTCGCTCTAGTGTGGTTAGCACGCAAAAATGCTTGGTTTAGTGTAACAAGATGTTCGGTTCTTGTTGACTCGGGCACCATCCATTCATACTCAAAAGCACACCATCTTACCATCGTGCCCAAGTCTAAAATATTTTATTTTCAGTTTTAGTTTTCTCAATTAACATAGCACAAAGTGCTGAACATAAATCCATAATAAGTATTTGTGTGATCAAGGTTATCGACTAAGTCGACAACCGCCCAATTCTACTGGTAGCTAAGCATGACTAAGATTAACTCGCAAACTACTAAGTGATAGGAGCTCGTCCAACGAACCCTAAATCACAGCAAGGTATCCTAGGCTTAGTAGTAGAGGACAACATTTGCCTACAGATTATGCATCTAAAGGATCATCTACCGACAATAGTTTAACAACAAGATAGCACATGCATACATAAACTTTGCAAGCAAGATATTAGGCTTTGAAAATAATAGGAGCAATATGATCAAATGATGCTACATCTGCTTGCCTTGCTGAAGATCACAATCTTGTTGCTCAGGATCACTCTCGGGTTTAATAAATTCTTCGGAACCTATCGCAAGAACGAGAAAATCTAATGAAAATGATGAACACTGAAAAGGACTCAAAATCCAAAGTCATCCAAAATCCATGAAATTTACACAGCAGGTAGAACATGATTTTAATTGAATTTAGCAACAATAATCAATCAATTTGGACTAAGCATGCAAAAGTTATAACCTAAACAATTTCAATCTGCTGGAAATTCAAATTTAATTGCTTTCTGCCACTGTTCATCGCATAAATTTCCAGAAAGTTTTTGAATATGAAATTTGTATGGTGGGCAGATATTGCTGAATTTGGAGTTACAGGGAAAAACTTATGCAATTTTCAAGTTTTACTGAATTTCTAGTGCACAATTTAATGCTAAACCAAATAATAACCTACACAATTTATTTTGGTACAGAACAAGGTTCAAACATATTTGTAGATTAATGTTTAGTTAAACAGAGATTTAACAAAATTTGAATTATCCAAAAAGAATTTAAAATGAATTATTTACACACTTTTGAAATTTAAATCAATTTACAGTTCAAAAATGAAAGGTAAAAGAGTTTTCTTAATACTAACTCAAAGTGGAGGAACTAGGGCCGCTAATCTGAAAGCGAACGACATAGATCCAAGGGGACGTTCGGACGTTCCAAACGGCCCAATAGATCTAGAGCGTAGATCTAAAAATGGACGGCTCACGATCACCTAAGCTACACGTGTATTCCTAAGAGTTTAAGTGCGCGGCCCACAAGACAGTGGTCGTAGCTAAGGGTGGTCTTTGCAAAAAGGATCACGGGGTGGTCTTTTGCAAAGAGGACCTAGAAGGTGGTCCTGAGGGTGGTTTTTGCAAAAATGACCATAGGGTGGTCTTTTGCGAAACACAGAAGGTGGTCCAACAGAGGGAAGGTCCTGAACAGTCCAGATCTCTAAGGGGAGGTCCTAGAGGTCAAGGTCTAAAAAAGGGGAGATCCTGGACGGTCAAGATCTAGGAGAGGAGGTCCTGGACAGCCAAGATATAGCCTGGGGGAGATCCTAACAGCTAAGATCTTCATAGAGGGAGATCTTAACGGTTAAGAACTAATCCAAAGAGGTCTTAACGGCTAAGATCTAAACCTAAGAGGTCCTGAAGGTTGTCTAAGGGGTGGTCTTACGACAACAAAACTTCAGTACTTCACGGGTTTGCTCAACGGCTCGGCGTAAGCGACTCTAGTCAGCATTTGCGCGCCCAAAGGCGACAAAGGTTTACAATATCATTGCGCTGTCGAGGTACTCTCGGCCGATGGAGGTGGCCTAAAGCAGAGTGGTGAAAAGTGGCGGTGATACGACCAAAATGAAATTAGCAAGAGAGCTCCGTAGCGGTCCAGATAGCGAGTGCCCAAACCACTAGGGACTAATAAGGAGCTACCTGAGCACAAATGAGGTCCAGAGGTGGTCGGAGGAGCTCTGGTGATGATGACCACCGTGGCGGGGCGACAAAGAGGATAAGTGGTCCTGAGCAAACAGAAGGTAAAAGAAAGGTAAGGGCAACTCCAAAAGACCTCCTAGATGGTCCAGGTGCAAGCAATTGAAGCACAGAGGTCCTTACCGGAGTTGGGGATGAAGTGGACCACCTTCGGCCGCAACGATTCCAACCAAAAATTAGATTATTCTTGAGAATAACATCCAAAATTGAGTTAGGGGAAAAGCTTGAGACGATAAGAGGTACCGAAAGGAGCAAAAGATGGACAAAAGAACCACTGGGGTGCTGGCAACGGGGGAGGTCCTCCACGGCCAACAATGGCAACAAGGGGTGTTCTTTGAGTTTTGAGCTCACAGAACAGAGAGGGGGCTAGGGCGACAAAGTAGTGCTAAAGAGGAACAAAAGGAGGAGCTCAAAGGTCCTCAAATAGCTCGAGGTCAACGATTGAGCGAGGACGAGCTCTAATGGCGGACAAGACCTAAAGTTCTGCTAACGCCGAAGGACCGACGGGAGGAGGGCTAAACACTTACAAAGACGAAAAACGGGGCTCAGAGCCATTGAGGGGGCCCAATCGAGGTGACTTGGCATTGCACCCCCTCTGCCATGGCGCACACGTGTACGGGCACGAGGAGGAAAGAAGAGCAGAAAAATGAAGTTTTATGTTGAGTCAAAAGGTCTTGATCGTTGGGTCAGAAATGGGCGGCTCAGATTAAATGTGATGTTCGGACGGTCTGAAGGTTCAAAGTAATCTCAGCGGTCCGATCAAAATTGAACTGCTCAGATTGAATGTGATGTTCGGACGGTCCGAACGGCACATTCAATCTAGAGCGTTGAAATAAAATCCAACGGCCAAAAATGCTCGTGCCCAACTGACCGCGCCCGAGTACAGCTAGGGGGCTGGGTTCAACCAAATCAAGAGGTTGGGCTCGGGTCTGACTCGAGCC
This sequence comes from Ampelocalamus luodianensis, assembly GCA_036346255.1. Classification (NCBI taxonomy): domain Eukaryota; kingdom Viridiplantae; phylum Streptophyta; class Magnoliopsida; order Poales; family Poaceae; genus Ampelocalamus; species Ampelocalamus luodianensis. The sequence goes on from CM070639.1 coordinate 22,456,615, forward strand.
TAGCAGTGACTTGGACTAGGGTTAGAAATAGAACAAAAATTTGGGGGAAATTTTAAATGGAGAAAACTAACTCCAAAAATTCCAAAAATTTTACAGGAGGTTCCCAACTCCAAGATGTACCTTGTGTAAAAATTTCAGAGGTTTTTATGTAGAGCATTTTTCTCCAAATTGTTTTAAGGGACTAATCTAGGGTTTGACCCAAAGTCAAACTTGTTTGACTGGTCTCTTAAAATATTCAAACAATTTCTAAATTTTGTGAAATTTTTCAGAGGAGTCACACAACATCCCTGGAGTCACTCAACATCCCTAGAACCAAGGAAAATTATTTCCAGACGATGATCATGTCAGACCCAGGAGTAACATCCCAGATCTTCTGTGCATAACTGAACTAGTCCCATGATCAGTGGCTAGCTCACATAGTAAACAAATGTGATAACACAACCATAAACGCTAAAATTTATTAATAAACATGAGTTGATTACAAGATAGCCTTACTGGGCAACATTAAATAAACAAGCGGAAGACGATGAAGAAGTAGTGGAGTCAGGTGATGCACCACGAACGTCGGGTAGGGTAGCGGCCTAGTCGTCATGATCCATACCTGAAGCGAAGTCCTTCTTCTCTGAAATTTGTTTGCATAAAGCAAGTATGAGAATAACTACCGTGCTCGCAAGTTACACCCGTCAAATAGCAGAATGACATGCATACATGGATGTAACAAGGGATGACTTATAGGGTTATTTGTGCAAAAACAACATTTGACATTAAATACCATACTAAGTTCAAAAGCTCAAGTTTTATAAAATCCAAAATTGATTTTGAATTGATAAAGATAGTGTAGGCACCAACCTAACACCAACATAAACAAGGACACCAACCCGGGGCTTCAACCTACAACTTTTCTCATGGACACCCATCCATGTCGAAACTGTTTTACAAAAACATTTTGAAATCCAAAATCAAAGTCTAACTTTGAGTGGCTTTGCCAAGCATGTCCATGACCGTGGACACGGCTATTCGAATAGATTGACACTCTGCAGAGGTTGTACAACTTTACCCACAAGAGATAATCAACTTTTAATGTCCGTCTGACACACTTTCGAAGGTGTGCGACTAAGTGATCATCACGAGGCCTTTACAATGCATCATTCCACCATAGTCCTCCCTCGCTAAGGTTTCGCCCCCTTTGGACTACCCGTCCGGGAGTTCGAGCCCCTCTTGCGCGGTGGGACTAACAAAGGTCATAACATGACTACCGCTGCACTAACGAGCGACCATGATGGAACTTTGCAAATTATTCACCGGTCCTGCCCATACAAGACATGTGGTAGTATGATGTGGCTTAGCAAGATGCGGCTCGAGCCGGTCCTTAACTAACACAGGCGACAACCAGCAGAACCACGGGCCTCAATCTACCCGTTGAGCGGTGCATAAACTGCACCCACGGACAACCATTTCCCAAGTCAAACCATCATTTTATTTCATTTTCCAAAGTCATTTATAAAACTCCCATGACACACCAATGCCAAGGTAACATTTAAACAATAGTTGATTTTGGTGAAATTCCCCAACGAAACATATTTGGTCTATAAGCATGGCTAAATCGATATTTTCCAAATGATCCTAGTCCATACTATTGTATCAACTAGGTTTTATCTAGGGTGACAATATGCTCGCTTCAATTATCAAAATTGGCCATACAAAGGATTTTAGGCATAACTATAAATTTAAAAATAGGAATTTAAATTACTGAATATAAATAAGCATGCAGTAATAATTTAAAACAGAATTTAAATAATTTGAAATAATGGGATCGATATGATCAAGGGTGTAACTTGCCTTGCTTGACGAGGTGATGTTGTTTTCCTAAACATGTCACCTAGTACTCACAAGCACTTTCTCCAGGTAGTCCAAGTGTACAATCATGATGATCATACAGTCAAAATCAATCCTCCTATGTGCTCTTCAAATGCCGTCGAAATCTGACTCTCCGAAGTCATCGAAATCTAATCACGAAATAAGCCAAATTCAAATAGCAATTCAAATGAACTCCAAATTAAATAATTTTTGTTTAGTTAGCTAGATCTTAATTTTATACAAAATTTGAAATTTGAATCGATGAAATCAGAGTTCGGATGCAAAAGATATGAGCTCTGGAAGATCAAAATTACATGAAATGATAGAATTAGGGTTTTTCAGAATTATTGGAATTATTTTTCTAAAGGAAAAAGGCTTCATTGCGCAAGATGACATCATCAGAGCTTTTTCGGTTGAAAAGAAATAAAAGAAAAGAAATTTGGTCGTGGGGTCCACGTGTCATAGACACGGTCTATATGGACCAAGTCCATGGGACCTTTGGCTCTAGGCTAGGTGGATCATGCCACGCAGGCGTGCCACGTGGGCGGACACGGGAGCGGGGGTGGCGATGTGCCGCTGAGCTGGCGCCAAGGTGGCAACCACGTGGCGCCACATGGCCACCTACGTCAGCGCCGACGGGGACGGTGCTCGGGGCCCGATCACGGCGGGGCACGGCGGCGAGTTGGACTCCGGTGAGGGTACCAGAAGAAAGAGCAGGGCGTGGCGAACCTGGGGCGCTCACCCGGGTGGTCGGAGGAGGATGAAGGCGGCCGGCGACGAGGAGGAAGCGGCGGCGTGGCTCGGTGGTGTGGCGGCGCGGCGCTCCGGTGAGGTCCTGGCGGAGGCGAAGTGAGCACCGGGTGCGCGAGATCGCAGCGATGCCGATGGTGGCAGCGGCGAGGGTGGCGACGCTAGAGGCAGTGGAAGGAGTGGCGACGCTAGAGGCGGCGGAAGGAGTGGCGGCCGACGGCGAAGAAACTTGATGCAGCGGTGGGAGGAGAGGCTAAATGGGTGGTGGGGATCGGATGTGGGACTCAAGGGCACCTCGTGCTCCCTTTTATAGGCGGAGGAGGCGGTGAGGAGATCGTGCGGGCGGATCGCCGGCGGCGGTAGAAACTGCGTGGGTGTGATGAGGGAAACGGCCGAGTGGCGGCGAGATTAGGGGAAATCGTTGCGCACGCGTGCATGGAAGTTGGGGTAAAAATGGCAGCGATTGCAGAGCTCTGGCGTTGCGGTAATGGTGATAAAGGAATGTGAAGCTCTTGAATCGAACAAAACTGCGGCAAGGCGAGAGTTGACAAGAAGCGTACCCAACACAACGTCAGGTGCCTCCTGCGCATCCTCGGCCGAGATGTGGTTGACTCGACCACTTCTCAAGCCTTGGGTCTTCTGGATGGTCTTCTGGTCGGGGGGATGACCACTTCCTTTCCCATGTCCTCCATTAGGACGAGGGGCTGTGTAGCATCCCAAAAGTTTGAGAAAGAGTTTTGGGAGAGACTTCTCAGAAGTATTAAAAGGATCAAATGGAAATAGTTAGTCCATGCTAGCAAATGGGAAAGCACGCGTTTCACGCCAACTTGGGCTGGGCTCCGGCCCAAGAGACCCTAGGTGGCCGACCAGGGAGGCACCACTTTTCTCCCCAGCCTAGCCGAACCCTCCACCACCCTTTGGCGCGCCCCCATCTCCTGCCCCTCCTCCTCTTGCGCATCACCCACAGCCGCCCACCTCACTGGTTCCCTTCTCCTCTTGTGCCATCTTCACCCAGTGGTGCTCCTGCTCACCGACCTTGGGCTCCCTTGCCGCCATAGGAGGAGGAAGAGAGGCAAGAAAGGAGGTCATCTTCGCGGGAGGATTCTTCTTCTTGCTGCGGTTCTTCAAGGGTAACTTTGGGTATTCTTCGCTATGTCGAATCGTATTAGCTGCTATGGTTGAAGTTTGGTATATCGAGTCCTGTCTTTTGATAGATCTCAATCTGTCCAGAAGTTTGGACGAGGGTTTTCACGTTGTTAGAGGCAGAATCTGGGGACCCAACTTCTTAGAGAAAGTTGGGTTATGTCCTTAGATTTCGGTGGCCGCCAAGTTCACCTAATTCCGACAAACGGATCAAAAGTTATGAATTGTTTAGTGAGACTGTTCTGTGAATCAGCTGGTGTTCTGACAGAATTTAGTAATCCGATTGGAGAGAGATGTTAAAGGGGAAATTAGGGTATCTCAGAATAACAAAAGTTGTGGGTAATTGTCGTAGCTTTCAGGGAAGGGCAGGAACGCGAACTTTGGTTAAACGAGTTGAAAGTTATGGAAGTTTTTGTGCACTGTCCAGAAAACCTGACGCGAGAACGATGTTCTGTTAGAAGGCATATTAGGGGTAGTTAGTGGCCGAATCAGGAAGTCCCACCAACTAGGCTTAGGTGGGCAATTTAATAAACTTTCAATGAAATCTAAGATCACCTCATTTGGACCCCCGTACTAAAAGTTACGAATTTTACAATATGACTGTTTACAGAAGGGTCAATTCAGCATATAGGAAAGTGGTGTCGGCGTCACGTTTCAAGCTTTTGTTATCTCGTGCTTGCTATTATGGTTTATTTGGTATATTGCCATTGTCTTAGAAAGCTTTTAAATATGTTCTTAGGTGGGGGACTGACTCCGGAAGCAGCACCTACTTCGCATCCACCGTTCTCACGCGGTTGAGACAAGTACCCTAACAAGCAGAGTAACTATGGATGGTTGACAATGTTTGCTAGTAGTTGGAAATTGATAGCAGTGATTGATTGATAGATTGATGTGTTTGGTAAAGACATTAAACATGCTTGATACATGTTATTGGTAGTATGGTGTGTTTGTTAAAGATGATGAATGTATTGTTACATGCAATAGATAGTGTGAGATGATGGTTAAAAGTGATGCCAGCTAATGATATGATTGGTTGTATTTCATGTATAGTACTAGTGTTGTTCATGCATCTTACAACCATGTTATGATTAATATGTACATTTGGAGCATACGTAAAGATGCATGATTGAGATCCCCACATTCGCGGAATGTGGGCAATTGAGGAGGGATCCCCATCGTGTATCGATGGGCAAAGATCCCCACACTTGCGGAGTGTGGGCTTGAGGTCCCTATGCTTGTGGAGTATAGGGCAATTGGTCCGTGCTTGCGAGAAACACGGGCATGGGCTCATGGCGACGGTTGCTTGCTCCGCACTACAAGCGTAGTGCAAAAAAGTGAAAAGGGAAAGGTTGCATTGCATGTCTGCATTCATGCTCCATGTGTTAAAGTTTTGTGTGATATGTAGAGTTGAAGGTTGATGTTTCAATTATGTTGTAGTGTCTCATTTGTGGTACTTGCTGAGTTCTTGAACTCACCCTTGTTTTCATTGTGTTTTTAGGTACCGTTGCAAGAACGTCATGCATGGGGGGAAAGTAGGCTTGATCCAGTTGCACACACTGCCACCCAACCATTATATTGATAACATTTGGTCTGTGAGCTAATAAATGAGCAAAATGCTTAAGTTTGGTTTATGGATAGATTTCATGCAATGAGTTTTGTAATAATGATGAGCAGCACTCCTTAGACTTTTGGTTCATGATCTAGTTGTTTATCATAATTATAATGATTAGTGAGGATTTTGGATGAAGAGATTTGGAGTTATGATTCACTTATTTATGTTGGAACCCCCAGCTTGCTACTATTATAGGGGAGGTTCTGCCGAAAATTTAATAAAGTGACTTTGGATTCATTTGTTTAGTATAGGTTGGTAGCATTCCAGGCTCATGACGGGCTAGGGTGTTACAGGCTGCTCCAGTCTTCTTAGGGAAACTATTCGCATAGTGACCCTTGTTGTTGTAGAAGAAACAAGTGGCCTTGGCAGCCGGATTGCGGAGGCAACCTTGCTGAACCGCAGGTGCATGTGCCTAAAACATGGCCCGCAAAGGACAAGGAACTAGTGCCAACGACCTCGGTGGTGGTGTAACCTGAGAATGGGCCACCCGGGTTGGCCCAACACGAGGACGAGATAGGTTGGGCCTTGCTGACTTCTGGGCCTCCCACTTGCGCTTGCGGGACTCGCCTAACGCTCTTGCCTTGTGCTTGACAACAATGGCCTTATCGACCAAGATCTGGAAGTCGGGGAAGTCAACGATCGGGAGCTTGTCCTACAGCTCCTCGGACAAATCCTCCATGAACTTCTCCTACTTGGCTTCATCGGTGGACACCTCCTCAGGAGCATACCGAGCCAAGTGATTGAACTCGTGTAAGAACTCTGTCACAGACCAGCACCCCTGCTTGAGCGCAAGAAACTCCTTCTTCTTGAGCTTCATCAAGCCGGCGGAAACATGAGCCTGACGGAAGGCAGTACGGAACTCCTCCCAAGTGACAACGTGGTGCGCGGGCTGCATGGCGAGAAAGTTCTCTCACCAAGAGAGTGCTGCACCCTCCAGCTGATGGGATGCAAAGAGTGCCTTCTCCTGATCCTAGCACTGAGCAATGTTGAGCTTCCGCTCAACCGGACGCAACCAATCGTCTGCATCAAGTGGGTCCTCCGAACTGGGTGCGAAGGAACTCCGAGATTCCCCCCGCGACTGATGTCCACCTCCTCCCCCTGATCCAGAGGCACCAGAGAGAGTGGAGGTATTCCTTGCAATAACCTCCAAAATCCGCGTCTGGTCCATCCGATTCTACTCGATTTGAGCGAGAACCTCAGCCATGGTCGGAGGAGGTGGGAGCTCCTCATCCCGACCAGCTGGCTGACTATGACTGCTTCAAGTTCTTTCAGCCATCCTGTTCCACTAAAATGGGTTAGCAACAAAGCCCGAGAGCTGGAGGCAAAGAAAACAAGGAACACAACTTAAGAAATCAACTTCAAAGGCTTGAAATTATGCTAAAAAATCAGCACGAAACCTCAAGTCACAAGATCAATTTCCCGATACGACTAACTCGTAGAGAAAGAAACGAGCAATCGGTTTAGGAAGAGGATTTCATAACACAACTCAGATCTACCACACCTAAAGAGCAGGGTAAAACCACTAATAGGGGGGTTAGATACTTAGCCTACTATTATCACTTCTTACCCTTTTTATTCCCACGAGTTTTAGTTGGATTAACCTCTCATTATTAGCCCTATCAACTAACTAAGTGCTTTCTGTCTAGAAATTGGGGCTTACTATCCAGATTTGAATCCAAGCTCCTAGCTAAAATTTCCAACTCCAACAGCTCCTAATCTTCATAAAAAAGGCAACCACACTACAAATTTACAACTATCATTGTTTTGCCAAAACCAATTTAAACGATAACAACTATCTTTTGGAAAAAGAAGAGAGGAAAACAGCTTTTTCAAACTCAACAAGCGTAAGGTGAGATGAGCCATCTAAGATAGGTAAGGAGTAAAATCTGAGGTCTTACTTAAGTTTTCATAAACCATTTGTTATTTTGAAACTAAGTTTTTCAAAACATCCTAGGGCGACCAAGCTAGGGGTTTCTACGGTCAGTATGGCTATGATACCAACTTTGTGAGGACCCGGGGTATTCAACTCGTAATACTTAACCTCCAAATGGTTCTAGTATCACCAATTAAATATCCTAAGCCTCGATGAAGATGTACTTCCCAGAATTGCAGTACACATACACCATTACAAAATCATGCATCATTTCCACACAACTTACAATACCAAGTTTCGCAAAAGGCATAAAAGTATAGAGTTATTACACAAGAGCCGGCCGACCAAATGACATCAAAGTAACATAAATGACAGCGGAAGCAAAGGTGCTATAAGATGGCGATAACAAAACCAACTAGTTAGCCAATAACCCACAAGGCAGCCGACCGGGCCGCCAAGCTAGTCGTACCCACCGCAGCAAAACTCATAAAAGTTGATCCCTTGGGGATCTACTTCCTCCTCTGTAACAATAAAGCAATGCAGATGAGTACAAAAATGTACTCGCAAGACTTACGAGTAACAAGCCTATACATAGCCACATGCAAGCTGAAACAAGGAGATGGTTATATGGTTCATTGGACGCATAAAGCAGTTTTCATTTGCAATAATGTAACAGATTAAAGGCAATTTGTCAAATCTATTTTTAGTTGTTGAAATAACAGCGAGATGACAATAAGTAACATAAGTAACAACCTAGAGGTGACTAACCCAATAGCCACCACAACATAGCACGAATTACCCATTCGTACCACCCAAGTTCAGGTTTAAAGGAAAAAGGTTATAGTCTAACTCTTGGAAGACCTCCCCAAGCGTGTCCATAAGCAAGGACTTGGCTATTCGAATAGATTTAACCCTGTAGGGGTGTACCAATGTGTAATACCCCAAATGTATTCGAGAGAGAAGAAATAAATTAGAGAAAATGACCAATTAGAAAAGTGTTTTAACAGGAGATTAGAGGGCGATTTACGCATAATTTTGACAACTTGGGCTATGGGCTTCCAGCCTGGCATTTAGGCCCATGAGGGGCTGGCTACAAATAAAAAGAGGAAGGAAACCCTAGAAGTGGTACTGTAGCATGGTGTGCTACAGTACCCGTCACCGCTACACTGCCGTGAATAGTAGCCACCCCAATTGGAGGAAGAAGACGATCACCCGAGAGATCGATTGGCCAAGAAGAAGGAGATCACTGGAGGTGCCCGGCTGTTGGAGGAGGAAGAAGGTGAGGGGAACAGGACCATCTTTGGGGGGATAGTTCGCTGGTGGGTGCTTATCGTGCCCGGAAATCGGTTCTTCAAGGGTAACCTCGTTTTCCCCTCGTTTAGATGCTTTAGCGCTTAATTGTTCTTTGCCGGCAGTTCTATCGCCTTAGGGCAGATCGTGTTAAAGGAACGTTTTGTTGTAGTTAAGTGCGGATTCCGTTTCGGACATCTCCTAGGAAGTTGTAGAGGACGTTAATAGCTTTCAATGAAGTGCTAGATCGTAATTTTTGGATCTCTGCAGCAAAAGTTATGAATTTAATGGTGCGGCTGTTCTGCAACCCTATCAGTGTTTGGACAGGTTTTAGTAATCTGACCTTTGCGATCAGTTAAAGAGAGAATTAGAGGATCTCAGTATAACGAAAGTTGTATATAATTGTCGTAGCTTTCAGCGAAGCTTAAGAACTCGAAATTTGGATAAACGAGCTGAAAGTTATGACAGATTTAGTGCTCTGTCTAGAGAACCTGACGTGAAAATTGATGCTTTGTTAACCAGCTTAAAATGGATAGTGAATGGCTGAATCAGGGAAGCTCACCAACTAGGTTTAGTTGGGAAAGTTTATAACCTTTCAATGAAGTCCAAGAAGACCTAATTTGGACCAATGTACAGAAAGATATGAATTTTAGAACTTGACTGTGTACAGAGGGCAGTTCAGCACTTAGGAATGTGGGGTTGGGATCGCGTTGCAATCTGCTACTTGGTGTGCTCGTGTATATAATTCATGTTTTTCGTTACTGTGGTCTTAGTTTATATTCTTAATTTATTAGGTGGGGGATTGGTACCGGGGGCAGCACCGTCTTCACGTCCTCCATTCTCACACGGTTAAGGCAAGTGCATTGTTTGATTCGTGGTTGTGATTGATTGGTCGTGTTTGTGTGCTTTTTCGATATGTGATAGCATAGTGAGATTGTTGGCATGATGTTGGTTTAAGATTGGTGGATGCTTCAAATATGTCTATGCTCTATTGTCGTATGATGTTATTGTCTTGTGGTAATTTGATGATGATTAAATGATGAGCATGTGCATATTGAGATCATGTTGAGGCTTGGTCACGTGGTGACCAAGTATATCTTCTTTTGAGATCCCCGTCATGAACGTGACGGGCCTGAGATCCCCACACTCGTGGAGTGTGGGCTTGAGGTCCCCATTACTTGCGGAGTAATGGGCAATTGGTCCCTGTGCTTGCGAGCACAGGCATGGGTATGCGGCGATTTGCATACTTTGCATTCTTGTGTAATGCACAAAGAAAGATAAAGAAAGGGTCCTTGAGCATTGCATTTGCATGTGAGATGTTTTATTGTTGCTCTTCTATGTATGGATGCTGATGTTATAACTTTTATTCTGTACTTGCTGATTCTGTGGACTCACTCTTGCTTTTATTTTTGTTTTAAGTACCCGATCCAAGAACAACATGCATGGGGGGAAGTAGTCTGATAGTCACACATGCCACATGAACTAAATAAAGTTGAATGATCTTCAGATTGTAATTGTTTTTAGTAATTGGGCGAGATGCTCAAAGGTTTATTATGACTTGTCTCTTGCATTGGTTTAAGTCTAACAATGAGGAGTAGTGGAACTTTATACTTCATTGGATTGCTAGATACTTAGCATATCTTTGATTATCTTTTGATGCCTCTGGATGATAGTTTAGTTAATTTATGAATTATCTGTATGTTGGAACCTCCGTGTAATTAACTTTACAGGGGAGGTTCTGCCGAAATTTACTAAAATTGCCTTGATTAGAATTATTAGGGTTTTATTTAGTAGCATTCCAGGCTCATATCGGGCTGGAGTGTTACAGTTGGTATCAGAGCGGGCTGTAGGTCCGTGGTTAATAAAACATTAATTTTGACACACTAAGCACAGTAGGTGGGATTGGGTTATTGCATTGCATTTACGTTTTCGCATGTTGTATTGATGATTCCTGTTATGATATACATACATACATACGTACATATATATATATATTGTAATACTATGGTTATTATGTGTGAGGATAACCCATGTTGAGAGGTGGAAGAAGTGGTTGTGGTCCTGGGCTATACCAGGCTACACCACCGTTAGTGGTATAGGAATAGCGAAGTATCCCCACCGGAGATTGTAGTACAGGCGTTGGTAGGGAGTATACTTAAAAGAGTGTTCTCTTCCTTGAATTTGAATTTGGTCAACTCTTATCCAGTTGAGATTGATGAGTTTCTCTTGGGTTATTTATTTTTGTGGTTGATGAGTTGCTTTGAGAAAAAAAAAACTTGACCCATTTATTCGTGTGATGTTTTTAGTTAATGGCGTTCTTCACAAGTCCTTTAGTGCATGGGGGCTTTGACTCAATGTATCTCTCTTGGGTAATTGGAGTGTTGAAGCTTGATGGTTCTCTTTTATGAAAGAAGTTGTTAAACCCTTTGGTGGTGTGTTGGCTTGGTTAAGTGAGAGGTTATAATCAAAGCAATTAATGGAAAAGATATGGATTATCAGGTTAGGTTTGTAGTGTGTGTATGATTGATCTTAACTAAGATCCTTGAAAAGGAAGTTGATAAATTTGAAGTGATTTGTAGAAGTTCTTGACGAGCCGTGATCAAGAGTATGGCTATACCTAATTATAATTAATAGAGTTAATAAGAGGTGTGGACATTGATGAATTGAGTTGATCATTAATGGTGATACATTTGGTAAACTTCTTGGGTAAATTGGATTTACAGTCTCAATGGTTTAATCTAACCTTTTGGGAAGGTTAGGTTCAAAGGGAGTTAGAATATTGTCTTAGTTGGTGTTAATCCAGGAGTAACCTTTTTGTGGATACGTAGTGATTATAAGTAATTGCTAGGTGCAAATAATGTCTATTAATGGTTGGTGATGAGCATCACTAAGAGATAAATTGATGGGATTTAACAGATGACCAATGTTTACATGATGGTAGAACAAGTAGATAAAAGTATGTTTTTGATGGAAGGGTTTTGGAATAACCTTTTAAATTGTGTAGTAGTTTCCCTCTAAAATAAAAGGGGTTCTTGTAGTAAGAGTGTAAGAATTTAGTATACATTCATTTGCGGATGAGGTGACAAAAGGGGTATGTAGCGTTTTTGGTGAGCCTTGGGGGCTTTTTAAAGGAAGAGTTGATAATATCGAATCTTGTTAAGAGAAGATTATTCTTGATGTTAGTAAGATTGTCCACAAGGGATTCTGACCTGTTGTAGTGGTGGTGATTCTTCTAGAGAGAAAAGAAGTTAATTGCCTTTCGTAATAACAGTTAAAGGAAATATTTGGAGCTTGCATCTGTGGTCTTTTGGGAGTTCCTAACTTACATAGTAGATGAAATAAATTGGGCAATGTGACGTATGGGAAGGTTTCGTTTGGTTCTTAAGTGGTTAATGTGATTTGGTTTTAAAGGGCATTTCTAGTTTGTGTCGGCAAGCAATGTTGTATTCGAAGAAAATTGCCTTCTTTGTTAATGAAAAAAATTGTGTACCATAAGTATTGGAGGTTGGAGTTAAGTGTGGTAATTTGCAACCTTCCTGTTCTTACCGCTTAAGAGTTTCTTGGGTTTTCCTTTAGCAGTGTTGTATTTTGATTCTTGGGGGTTGAAAGTCCCTTCTTGTGGGACACGTGCCCTCGTCAGCGGACTTGTAGTTTTGTTTTTAAAAATCATTTCCTTTTGATTATTTCTCTTGGTCTCGTGCTCACTTCGAGGGGCATCGTTTTCTTGTGTGTTGAAACTTGTTTTAATTTGCCTCTTCCTTCTTGATAAAGGAATTAACCAACTTGTGTTCTTTGGGTCTTCTAACGTATAATTTGGCGCGGTTGGTGGAGGACAAATATATGATAGAGGTGAGATTTTTGGGAACCAAAGCTATGTGAAGAGCGATGAGACGATGGATTGATTTTAACCTTTAACACTGGAGAGGATTCGATGGAATGCTTTGGCAATGAAATAAAATTCGATTAGTGTTCTGATTGCAATTTTAATCCAAGAACCTTTGTCCATGTTGGAATGATGGGATTATCGAAATGCGAATCTTGATAAATTTATTAGAGTATCGCGATTGGGTGAATTTTAATCATCAGATTTGAGAGTTTTGTATCCGTTACACTGAATTATGTTTATAGGAGCCTTGGGGATTGAATTTAGGGTTTGGTGATCTATACTGGACCCTTAGTTGCTCAATGACTATATGTAGAAGAGTTTTGAGGGTGAAGTTTAATGAGAATAGCGGTGTGGAGAAACCTAAGTGTTGTGCTAATTAATAGGATAGCAGGAATAGTTGAGTATTGTCAAGTATGACTCGGCCTCAGTGACTAACCCTATAGGAGTTAGATTATCTCTAAGGATAGCTTGATCAAGAATTTATATATTTATTTGTTGATGATAGTAATTGAGTATGTTTGAATTCTAGTTAATCAGTTAGGGTATTGTGAATGGGTATGTTGTGGTCGAGTAGCTGCATTTGATTGGTATGGGTTATAGAAGGTCTAAGATTGGTAGGATGAATCGCCTTGGCGATTACTTGATTAATGAGGAATGTTGACATTAATGGTGAGAATATTGTTGAGTATGTGAAATTTTGGTCATCAGATCTGAGGGTTACCTATCAAGTATACCGAAGATTCATTGTAAGAGTCTTAAAGGTTGAATTTGGGCTTTGCATTGTTTTGTGCTAGCATATTGGTTTTCCATGGTTGGGTTCCAAGAGTTAGGGTGGTCTTTGATGGAATCCTTTGGAGGTAGTAAATGAGGGTGTGTGATGTGAATTTCAAATTGATTATCCTTAGCGGATTGAGAGGTGTGATGGTGGGTGAAGTCTATATTGAGTTGCGATGGGAATTAATTTGTCAAAGTAATTCTTTTGGTAGAGAGGTTAGCTAGAGTGTGGAATTGTAGATTGGAAGAGTCTCCGTGCAAAAGTATGGATTTTATGTTCGGTTGAACATAGCTATGAGGTTGTCAATTTAAGAGAAATGAGTTAATGTGCGATGCGATGATTTGGGATCCTATGATTTAAGATAAAGTTAAATTCTTAAAAGGAAAATGGTGGAAAAGGGTGTGATCTTGGATAGTGGGATAATCTCTTAGCTCTTATTTGAACTATGTGCTTATGGCTGATGTCAATTTCTAATTGAGTTGGTTCTTGTCAGTAAGTGTGAATCCTTCCGGTGAAGAAAAAGAAATGGAATGGTTAATCTGGTTATTCGAGTGTTTCGCTTTTGTCTTGTGTGGCATTTATTTCTAAACTGCCTACTTGAAAAGTGAAAAAGTTTTCATGTTAAATCCATTGATTTTGGATTGGGATCTTCTAAGGGAAGATGGTTTTGAGTTGGATGCGTTTTAACTCCGTTGTTTTCAGTTGAATTCTTCGGATAAGTGAGTTGGTAGGCGGGATCTTTGTGCGTCCCTTGTTAAAGGAGATGCTGCTTGCAATGGTATAGTGATCAGCTGGGAGTTGGAACAAGAGTTTTGTATGTTTTGTGTAGACGGTGTAAGTTTAACCAAAGGTGTGTTGGATAAGTTCCGATAGTTACGGGGATTTGTAGAATGGTATATCGCTAGGACCATCTCGAGTACATGCGTGGAGTACGCAATGTCTTGTATATTCTGGTGATGAGGGAGTACATGAGATGACCGGAGCTTGAGATTTTGTTAGAGCTGTTGACCAGCGAGTAAGACCGTGCTTTCGAGCATGTCCGTTCGATGACTCTTGAAAGGTAGGGACGAGTATTAAGGCGTAACAAGTCAGCTACATCAACGTCAAGAAGTCGTAGCGGATCAGAGAGAGACCATCTCTATTTGGGGTCTAGCGTGGGCAATATCCAGAATTATTCACAGCAGATACGTGGTTATATTAGTAAGTTTAGCTGTGCTTATACTTTGGCGTAAGCATGGTTAGAATTCGGGGTCAAATTCAGTTTAAGGGGGGTAGAATGTAATACCCCAAATGTATTCGAGAGAAAAGAAATAAATTAGAGACAAGGACCAATTAAAAATGTGTTTTAACAGGAGATTAGAGGGGGATTTACGCATAATTTCGACAACTTGGGCTATGGGCTTCCAGCCCACAGCATTTAGGCCCATGAGGGGCTGGTTACAAATAAAAAGAGGAAGGAAACCCTAGAAGTGGTACTGTAGCATGGCGTGCTACAGTACCCACCGCCGCTACAGTACCGTGAATAGTAGCCACCCCAATTGGAGGAAGAAGACGATCACCCGGGAGATCGATTGGCCAAGAAGAAGGAGATCGCTGGAGGTGCCCGGCTGTTGGAGGAGGAAGAAGGTGAGGGGAACAGGACCATCTTTGGGGGGAGAGTTCGCTGGTGGGTTCTCATCGTGCTCGGCAATCGGTTCTTCAAGGGTAACCTCGTTTTCCCCTCGTTTAGATGCTTTAGCGCTTAATTGTTCTTTGCCGGCAGTTCTGTCGCCTCAAGGCAGATCGTGTTAAAGGAACGTTTTGTTGTAGTTAAGTGTGGATTCAGTTTCAGACATCTCCTAGGAAGTTGTAGAGAACGTCAATAGCTTTCAATGAAGTGCTAGATCGTAATTTTTGGATCTCTGTAGCAAAAGTTATGAATTTAATGGTGCGGCTGTTCTGCAACCCTGTCAGTTTTTGGACAGGTTTTTAGTAATCTGACCTTTGCGATCAGTTAAATAGAGAATTAGAGGATATCAGTATAACAAAAGTTGTATATAATTGTCGTAGCTTTCAGGGAAGTACAAGAACGCAAAATTTGGATAAACGAGCTGAAAGTTATGATAGATTTAGTGCTCTGTCCAGAGAACCTGACGTGAAAATTGATGCTTTGTTAAACAGCTTAAAATGGACTGTGAATGGCCGAATCAGGGAAGCTCACCAACTAGGTTTAGTTGGAAAATTTGATAACCTTTCAATGAAGTCCAAGAACACCTAATTTGGACCAATGTACAGAAAGATATGAATTTTAGAACTTGACTGTGTACAGAGGGCAGTTCAGCACTTAGGAAAGTGGGGTTGGGATCGCGTTGCAATCTGCTACTTGGTGTGCTCGTGTATATAATTCATGTTTTTCATTACTGTGGTCTTAGTTTATATTCTTAATGTATTAGGTGGGGGATTGGTACCGGGGGCAGCACCGTCTTCACGTCCTCCATTCTCACACGGTTAAGGCGAGTGCATTGTTTGATTCGTGGTTGTGATTGATTGGTCATGTTTGTGTGCTTTTTCGATATGTGATAGCATAGTGAGATTGTTGGCATGATGTTGGTTTAAGATTGGTGGATGCTTCAAATATGTCTATGCTCTATTGTCGTATGATGTTATCGTCTTGTGGTAATTTGATGATGATTAAATGATGAGCAAGTGCATATTGAGATCATGTTGAGGCTTGGTCACGTGGTGACCAAGTATACCTTCTTTTGAGATCCCCGTTATGAGCGTGGCGGGCTGAGATCCCCACACTCGTGGAGTGTGGGCTTGAGGTCCCCATTACTTTGGAGTAATGGGCACTTGGTCCCCGTGCTTGCGAGCACAGGCATGGGTATGCGGCGACGTTGCATACTTTGCATTACGGTGTAATGCACAAAGAAAGATAAAGAGAAAGGGTCCTTGAGCATTGCATTTGCATGTGAGATGTTTTATTGTTGCTCTTCTATGTATGGATGCTGATGTTATAACTTTTATTCTGTACTTGCTAAGTCTGTGGACTCACTCTTGCTTTTATTTTTGTTTTAAGTACCCGATCCAAGAACGACATGCATGGGGGGAAGTAGTCTGATAGTCACACACATGCCACATGAACTAAATAAAGTTGAATGATCTTGATTGTAATTGTTTTTAGTAATTGGCGAGATTCTCAAAGGTTTATTATGACTTGTCTCTTGCATGGTTTAAGTCTAACAATGAGGAGTAGTGGAACTTTATACTTCATTGGATTGCTAGATACTTAGCATATCTTTGATTATCTTTTGATGCCTCTAGATGATAGTTTAGTTAATTGTTGTATTATCTGTATGTTGGAACCTCTGTGTAATTAACTTTACAGGGGAGGTTCTGCCGAAATTTACTAAAATTGCCTTGATTAGAATTATTAGGGTTTTGTTTAGTAGCATTCCAGGCTCATGTCGGGCTGGAGTGTTACACAATGTACCCACACTTCAGACCGTCCTTGTGCCACATGATTAAGCACACTTCCAAAGGTATGCCGGCACGACTAAGTCCTACAAGACTTTTCCAATATTGTGCATTAACTACGAGCCGCTCGTATGGATAGAAAACCATACGCTACATTGTAAAGTCGAAAGTCAACTACCCTCTAGGGGCAAAGCCTTCCGACAACTACAATGCCCCCAAACACCTTTCCTCCTACACAACCTCCTGCGACTCGAAGCTAACACACGCCAAACTACTAAGTCAAAAGAGGTCCCATATCCCTCTAGTGTGGTTAGCACGTAAAAATACTTGGTTTATTGTAACAAGATATTCGGTCCTTGTTGACTCGGGCACCATCCACTCACACCCAAAAGCACACCATCTTACCATTGTGCCCAAGTCTAAAATATTTTATTTTTAATTTTAGTTTTTTCAATTAACATAGCACAAAGTGCTAAACATAAAGTCATAATAAGTTTTTGTGTGATCAAGGTTATCGACTAAGTCGACAATCGCCTAATTCTACCGGTAGCTAAGCATGACTAAGCATTAACTCTCAAACTACTAAGTGATAGGAGCTCATCCAACGAACCCTAAATCACAGCAAGGTATCCTAGGCTCAGTAGTAGAGGACAACATATGCCTACAGATTATGCATCTAAAGGATCATCTACCGACAATAGTTTAACAACAAGATAGCACATGCATACATAAACTTTGCAAGCAAGAATTAGGCTTTGGAAATAATAGGAGCAATATGATCAAATGATGCTACATATGTTTGCCTTGCTGAAGATCACAATCTTGTTGCTGAGGATCACTCTCGGGTTCAATAAATTCTTCAGAACCTATTGCAAGAATGAGAAATTCAATAAAAACGACGAACACCGAAAAGGACTCAAAATCCAAAGTCATCCAAAATCCATGAAATTTACACAACAGGTAGAACATGATTTTAGTTAAATTTAGCAACAAGAATCTATCAATTTGGACTAAGCATGCAAAAGTTATAACCTAAACAATTTCAATCTGCTGAAAATTCAAATTTAATTGCTTTCTGCCACTATTCATCGCACAAATTTCCAGAAATTTTTTGAATACGAAATTTTTATGGTGGGTAGATATTGACATCCTAAGAACAGAGAAAATGGGTTCACTTCGTTTGGTGTTAAATTGAATTACTTATGATTTTTCTAAGTTATAAAACTAGGGCATAGAATTTTTCAGAAGCAAGGACATAATGAAAAACCTATTCTATACTAAAGCATATTAACAGAGGAGCCTAACACTTTTTAGTTTGCTGAATTTGGAGTTACAGGGAAAAAATTATGCAATTTTAAAGTTTTACTGGATTTCTAGTGCACAATTTAATGCTAAACCAAATAATAACCTACACAATTTATTTTGGCACAAAACAAGGTTCAAACATATTTTTAGATTAATGTTTAGTTAAACAGAGACTTCAGTACTTCACGGTTTTGCTCGACGGCTCGCCGCCGGCGACTCTAGTCACGGCGGCGCAGCCCAAGGGCAGCAAAAGGTTCGCAATATCATTGCGCACACTTTGAGGGTACTCTCGACGGCGGAGCTGGCCTAAAACGTTGACGAGCCGGAAAGTGGCGGCGGTGACAACCCCGGCCAAAATGAAATTAGCAAGAGAGCTCCGCAGCGGTCCAGATAGCGAGTGCCCAAGCCACTAGGGACTAATAAGAAGCTTCCTGAGCACGGATGAGGTCCAGAGGTGGTCGGAGGAGCTCTCAGCTTTCCATACATATGTGGAACGTCCAAAACGGAGCCTGGATGCGATCTGGGCGTCCGTTTTAGTGCGGCATGGTCCTGGACTCTGAATTGGATTCGAAGTCGGCTTGAGTTGGGCCTCCAACATGATTCGACCGCCCTTGCTGGACTTGTGCGCCTCGTAGCCCTTCTCCAAGTACTTCCAGGTCCTCTCCATGGTTCCTAATCATAATTAAATCATTAGGTAGCAATCGATTCTCAAATGAACAAAAAGAAGTACTTAGGAACGAGCTCACCTGTAAATTCAATTGTCGGGCGTGAGCTCTAGTGATTGGTCCTTGAATGTTAAGTGGAGGATTGTTGTGTGTATCCGAAAAAGTGATATCCTCATCATCCTCCCCCTCTTGAAGCGGAGTTGTCCTCAACTCAGCCTCATCTTCTTCTCCCAAGTATGGCTTCAAATCTGAAATGTTAAAGGTGGGACTAACCCCAAACTCGGAAGGCAAATCAAGTTTATATGCATTATCATTTATCTTCTCAAATATTTTAAAAGGACCAGCAACTCTAGGCATCAATTTTGACTTTCGTAACTCAGGAAATCTATCATTTCTCAAGTGCAACCAAACAAAATCACCCGGTTCAAGTTTAACTTCGTTTCTACCTTTACTACCAGTAATCCTATATTTTTCATTCATCTTTTCAATGTTTGCCTTAGTAGTCTCATGCATTTTGACAATAAAATCAGCACACTCCTTAGCATCATTATGAACTCTCTCACTAGTAGGCAAAGGTAAAGTATCAAGAGGGGCACGGGGATTGAATCCATATACTACCTGAAATGGACTTACCTTGGTGGTGGAGTGTTCCGCTCGATTATATGCGAACTCAACATGCGGCAAACACTCTTCCCATAGCTTCAAATTATTCACAAAACATCTCTCAAAGATGGTAGACAATGTGCGGTTCACCACCTCGGTTTGGCCATCGGTTTGTGGGTGACATGTTGTAGAGAACAACAACTTTGTACCCAATTTGTTCCATAGAGTGCGCCAAAAGTGACTCAAGAACTTGGCATCACGATCCAAACAATAGTAGAAGGCATACCATGCAAACGAACTATCTTTTTGAAAAAGAGGTCACAATATGAATGTCATCATCGGTTTATGACATGGTATAAAATGAGCCATCTTAGAAAAACGATCCACAACAACAAAAATGCTATCCCTCCCCCTCTTAGTCCTGGGCAATCCTAAAACAAAGTCCATAGAAATATCGCCTTACGGAATAGAAGGAGCAGGAAGAGGCATATACAAACCATGTGGATTCAAGCGAGACTTAGCTTTTGACATGTAGTGCAGCGAGCCACAAACCGCTCAACACTCGCCTCATTTTTCGCCAAAAGAAGTGTGTGGCCAGAACGTCCTCCGTCTTCTTAGCACCAAAATGTCCCATCAAACCGCCTCCATGCGTCTCCTGCAACAACAAAAGACGAACGGATCCAACTGGAATGCATAGGCGGTTAGCTCTAAACAAGAACCATCATTGATCACGAATTTATTCCATGCTTGTCCCTCTTTACAATGCAACAACACATCCTTAAAATCAGCATCTAAAGCATATTGTCCTTTAATGGTTTGAAGACCAAAAATATGACAATCAAGTTGAGACAACATGGTATAGCGTCGAGACAAAGCATTAGCAATCACATTATCCTCCCCTTTCTTGTGTTTAATGACATAAGGAAAAGATTCAATAAATTCAACTCACTTAGCATGTCTACGATTCAAATTGGTTTGACTACGAATATGCTTAAGTGATTCATGATCAGCATGGATGACAAATTCTTTAGGCCACAAATAGTGTTACCACGTCTCTAAAGAACGAACAAGAGCATACAATTCTTTATCATACATGGAATAATTAAGAGCAGGACCATTCAATTTTTCACTAAAGTAGGCAACAGGTTTGCCTTCTTGCATCAAAACACCACCAATACCAATTCCGCTAGCATCACATTCTAGCTCAAAAGTCTTACCAAAATCCGGAAGTTGGAGCAATGGTGAGTGTGTAAGCTTGTCCTTCAAAAGATTAAAAGACTCCTCTTGTTGATGGCCCCCAATGAAACACGACTCCCTTCTTTGTCAACTCAATCAA
This sequence comes from Ampelocalamus luodianensis, assembly GCA_036346255.1. Lineage (NCBI taxonomy): Eukaryota > Viridiplantae > Streptophyta > Magnoliopsida > Poales > Poaceae > Ampelocalamus > Ampelocalamus luodianensis. The sequence goes on from CM070639.1 coordinate 22,477,166, forward strand.
CGGTGTCGCAATGGTGTTGAATTCCTTGACAAAGCGGCGATAAAACCCTGCAAGGCCAAGAAAACTCCGCACTTGGGAGATCGTCATGGGCGTGGGCCAACTCCATATCGCCTCCACCTTGGCTCTATCAACCTCAATTCCCTGTGGAGTCACAACATAGCCAAGAAAAGAGACTCGATCCGTGCAAAAGGTGCACTTCTCAAGGTTACCAAACAAACGTGCATCTCTCAAAGCATTAAAAACATCACGTAAGTGATTCAAATGTTCATCTATGGACTTGCTATAAATCAAGATATCATCAAAGTAAACAACCACAAATTTGCCAATGAAAGGACGTAAAACCTCGTTCATTAATCTCATGAAAGTGCTAGGTGCATTAGTTAAACCAAAAGGCATGACTAACCACTCATACAAGCCGAACTTAGTTTTAAAAGCAGTTTTCCATTCATCGCCAAGTTTCATTCTTATTTGGTGGTATCCACTACGCAAGTCAATCTTTGTGAAAATTATAGCACCACACAACTCATCAAGCATGTCGTCTAGCTTGGGAATAGGATGACGATACCTTATAGTAATGTTGTTAATGGCTCTACAATCCACACACATACGCCAAGAACCATCTTTTTTGGGTACCAAAAGAACAGGAACAGCACTAGGACTAAGGCTCTCACGTACGTACCCACGGTCCAAAAGGTCTTGGACTTGTCGCTGAATCTCCTTAGTCTCGTCGGGATTGGTCCTGTACGCCACACGGTTTGGCAAACTCGCTCCAGGGATCAAGTCAATCTGGTGCTCAATCCCTCGAATGGGTGGAAGTCCTGGAGGTATCTCATCAGGGAAAACATCTCTAAAATCCTACAAAAGGTTAGTGACAGGAGCAGGCAAAGTGCAAGGCATATGATCAAGAGAAAATAAAGCATCTTTGCACACAAAAGCATAGCATGTATCATTAATATCATCAATTTCAGCAAGGTCTGATTTTGTGGCAAGCATAACAGAATGTTTTTCAGATTTATCATGTTCCTTTGGATCATTAGCGTGACAGCTCGCTCCCTATCGGCCTCTATAATCTCATTGGGGTCAAAGGCGTAAAGTAACTTTCTTTCCCTTATGCATAAAAGTGCATTTGTTACTACTACCATGGTGTAAAGCATCATTATCAAATTCCCAAGGTCGACCCAATAAAAGAGAGCATGCTTGCATGGGAACCACATCAAAAGCAACATGATCAGCATAACCACCAATGGAAAAATGGACTCGGCATGTTTGAGTTACCTTAGCTTTTCCAGAGTCATTTAACCACTGAATATGGTATGGATGTGGATGCAGTCGCATGGTCAAGCCAAGCTTCTTGACCAAATCAGAACTCACCAAGTTGTTGCAGCTTCCTCCATCAATGATGACACGTGCGCGCCGGTTCTTGATTGCAAAGAAAGTCTGAAACAAATTATGGCGTTGAAGTTTATCGAGTTGTTGTACACTGTGCTTTGAGGACTCGCTGCACAATGATGCTCGTAGCGTCATTGTGGGCGCCCCACCAAGGAACAGTCGTCATGACCACCGCCATCGTCGTGCGAGGCGGCAGAACGTCATCATCCTCCTCGACATCCGGCGTCGATGTAGCCTCCATCTTCCGTGGCGATATATGCCCGTTGGCTAGGCAATTCCTCCGACATGACCAAGTCCATGGCGGCGGTGGCATCGCATGTCGGAGGAGCAGCCGTGGAAGCCACGGAAGAAGAACTCTTGGCCGGAGCTCGCAAAGAATTTTTTGTAGAATCTGCAGGGCGTGTCGTGGAAGGTGGCTTCGGTGGCGTTGCAGCAATATTGTTCACTGGTGGTGGAGGAGAACGAAAACTCGACGAAGACTTGGGCAGTCCCATCGATGTAGTCGTTCGCGGCGTGTAGGAGGGTCGTCCGGTGCTTGTCGGCCCGATTCCTTGCGTCCCTGCAATTCTTTTTCTGCAAGCATAGCAAGATGGAACAACTGGTTGACAGTAGTAAATTCTTTATAATCAACAATGTCCTGAATTTCACACCATAACCCCCCGTAGAAACGACAAATCTTATCCTCTGTTTCCTCAATAACCCCACAACGCACCATACCCTTTTGAAGCTCAGCATAATAGTCCTGAACAGAACTATCACCTTGTTCTAAGCGCTGTAATTTTTTTTCTCAAATCACGTTTATATGATGGAGGAACAAAACGATTACGCATAGCTTCTTTTAACCGCTCCCATGTATCAGGTTGTAAGCGCATGGTACCCAGTTCATTCCACCAGATAATAGCAAAGTCCTTAAACTCACTAGTAGCTTGTCTAACTCTATGTTGTTCAGGAACCAAGTGAGAATTAAACTTCTGCTCTACCGTCATCTCCCAATCAATATATATTGCAGCATCATAAAGGCCAGAAAAAGATGGGATGGTAAACTTGACTTTACCAAAAGGGTCATCGTTAACATGGCGGTTCGGTTATTACCTCCCATACCATGTCTGCTTATCAAGAAAGCCGACGTAGTCGTGCATCCGTGTCTCCGCCGATCAATGTTGCCAACCGCATCATGCAACGTGTCATCATCATGATGATGGCCATCATTGACAGTGGCGGCGTGCCTCCAATGTGTCCATCGACCGGTGGTCGACCATCCGCCGCTCCACCCGCTCAATGCCTTCGTGGTGTTCAATCGGGCAATGGCGGCGACGATGGTGTCCATTCGCGCGAGATCGATGAATGAAGCATTTTGTTTGTCGAGCGCAGCTTGTAGGCGGCGCGACTAACACACTCGTTGAAGTCGGCGGTGTCGCGTTCCCATCGCCCCCGCCATGGTTAGTGGAAACACAGGGAAAACAAAATGATTATCCCTATCAACTACACAGGATGACAGTGGGAACCCGCAAAGGAAGTGGCTTACCAAGCTCTTACAAGTGTTCTTACTATGGCAAACCGTAGGTGGTACAACCGGTGGCTGGTTCGTGATACCTAGAGATTGTGACCCGGCGATTGCAAGGGTGAAAAGCTGTGCTATCTGGAAGTAGGTATATGGAGCTTGGAAGGCCAAATATGTTAGTGGAACACAAATCAATAACAGATAGTAATGCTGAGTAAATGTCCAAAACACTGGTCCTAGTTGCTGGTCTAAATGTGTCCTATAGCAGGTATGATATGATGAACAAGGAGTCAAGACCAGAATAGTAAAGCAAAGACAGCAACAAGGATGGCCAGGTAAAGACAGCAACAAGGATGGCCAGGTAAAGACAACACAAATCAATATCTGTCACCTAAAACTGTGCTCTCTTTTTTTTTAGGCACGGAGTGCTCTCAAGAAAAACCAGGTGCTGAAAAAAATTTTCTTTTTTTTCTGTTATTTTTTTCACAAAGCGGAGCACATAAATAGGAACCACACAAAGTTTCACCTCAATCTGATGTAAGGTGTGGCCTACAGAAAATGATGAATGTGCTGTAAATTTGGTGATGAAAGTTCAGAGCTCGAGTACTGCACTTTCCAGGCCGAATTTGGGCAAAATAAATTCGCCGAACTCGAACTTAGTGTTCTTTATCAATAACGAAAGCTAAGACCAAGGTCTAAAATAACCTAGTTGGGTGAAAACCCTGAATTTGCCATTAACGTAATCATATTTTAAAAGACAACTTGACAGTTCATTCTCGTCAGGATTCTGAGTAGCAGAGACGAAAACTATCATAACTTTTGAACCGTATGTCGGAATTAAGCAATCTTTACGTCCACTGAAAGCTAGGATCGAACCCCACATAACTCTAGGAGATGGGATCCTCTAATTTGGCTTCTGAGATCGCCAAATTGGCCACGTAACAATCTGGACAGAACTAACTTTCTAATCGCAGCAATTCGATCCAATCAATTCTAAGCAATTTCCCATCTACTACTAATCAATCAACAAAGATCGACATCCGTTACCCTTACAGCACCCAGAAAGATAACGAGGAAATCCCGCGAAGACCATCACTCCTCTTCTCCTCCTCTTCCTCCTCTTTTCTCCTTGGCTGGCGGCACCCGAAGGGTTTTTCTCCCTCCCCCCTTCTTCTTGGACAGCAGCAATAGGGGGGTGTGCACTGTAGCACAGAAGTTACTGTAGCAGTGGCGGCGGCACTATAGCACGGAGATGCTACAGTACATCTAGGGTTATAGGGTGCCCCTAATGGGCCAAGGCTATGGGCCTTTGGCCCAAGATTTAATTCCCCTTTTACAGAAATTCTGAAATTCTATTTTAAATCCCGATAAAATGGTTTGAAATTCAATTGTAATTCTTAGGATTGAACAGGGTATTACATTCTACCCCCCTTAAATAGAATTTGACCCCGAATTCTACTCAAAAGAATACCAACTAAACTTAATGACCATGAACACTTACCCGACGTTAAAAACTATGGTTAAAGCTCATGCATGCGAGTTTCCAAGTCCCAAGTCTCATCACGCTTAGACCATTACAGGTTATCTCAACACATAGGACACAAATGTAAGATCATACTCGCTGGCCAACGGCTCTATCGAAAACTGAAGCTTTGGACCTCTTAGGTACTCACTCAGCACTGGACATACCAGATGTTGCGTACCCCACGTATGAACCCGAGATTGTCCTAGCGGTACGCCAACTTTCGAATCCCCACAACTGGCGAAAACCACCCAATGTACCTTGGGCTAACCTCTCCTTTTAGTACCAAACCACACAACATGCGCATAGCACACAAAACTATTGTTCCACCTCTCAATTGAACTCTTCACTATAACAAGGATCACCTCTTTTAACGATAGACACACAACAGAACTTGCTTTGAACAAACTCTATTATAAACAGAGTCAATTGAAAGTAAAAGATTCTCATCGCAAACACGCAATGCCAATTCCCACAAAAAGGGTCAAATCCAAAATTGAAGATTCATCACGAAAGCCATTCCACTTTCCAATCAGGCAGTTTGCAAATAGACACCACGAAACCCAAAGGAGAAATCACTCGAATGCCCAAATGAAATACTTCTTTTGGTTTGTTTGAATTGGAAAGAATCAAACATGTCAACACAACGCCAACTCTAAATAGCGGAAGTGATCAGTCAACAACACAAAGCTCAAGCAAGAATAAAGAAAATGCTTTGCTACCCAAGAAAACATCATTTTTCTTAGTTTTCTCTTTTAGGAATAAAATTTCTCTTAAACCTTGGAATTTGAATTCATCGCATACCACACGACATCAAACCTCTTAAGTTAACATCCTCAAGTTATGCTCTAACCAAAATACATCGTCCACACCTTTGTGGAGAAGTTCTATTGGTCCCACCGAACACTCTAAACAATTTCTTCTACGAACGAAATTAATTTGATAGAAGGCACCCAAAACACCACAAAATGGATCCCACGCAATAACAGAACCTCCAACTTTCAAGAACAACTCAAAATCCTCAATACAGACGCTCATGTACTACATCAGAAGGGTTCTATCAATGATCATTCCACTGCTCAAGAAACATCATTATCTAATTTCTCTACGCAAAACCATTGGGCGACCAAAGGTCTTGCATAAAAATGCAAAGCCCAAAATTTAACCTCCAAGACCTCTACAACGAACGGAGCGGTACTGGTCCCAGAGGTGGCACCCTCTTCAGATCCTCCGTTCTCGTGCGGTTAAGGCAAGTACTCTGTTTGGTAGAGTAAATATGAATGGTTTGACAGTGCATGCTAGTATTTGATATATATTAGCTATGTTCGATTGATAGTGTGATATGCTGGTTAAAGATGATGAATGCTTATGTTAAATGCTAGTATTTGATATATATTAGTTGTGTTTGATTGATAGTGTGAAATGCTGGTTAAAGATGATGAATGCTTATGATACATGCTAGTATTTGATATATATTAGCTGTGTTTGATTGGGAGTGTGATAAGTTGGTTAAGGATGGTGAATGCTTATGCTACGAATGATTGTTATCCATGTATGGTGTTGATGTTGATTATGCTTAGCGTAAAACTGTAATTGTTCATGTGCATTGTGAGAGCATACATAAGACCTGGTCACGTGGTGATCAGGTGTAACACCCCAACTCCACAAGAGCCAAGAATGCTACTAAAGTAACCTTACACAAAACTAAACTAAGATAATTTACTAAGTTTCGGCAGAGTCTCCTTTGTATTTCTAACATCACATGGGTTTCAACAGTTAAAAGGGAGTTATAACGAAGTACTGCAATATTCATGATCAACAATAAGTACTCAAGAACTTACTAATCGACTGAACAAATCCTCAAACTTCCAACTAGACTACTCATCATTATTACAAATAATCCGATACGGAAACATAAACAGGTCAAATCTTTGATCAGTAGCTTAATTAATAAGGCATGATCCGAGAATTTAAGTTCATGACAGTGTGCGTGCAAAGCATAACGCTACTCCCTCCCATGCATACTGCGCTTGAACTGGGTACCTAAAAACAACAAAAAAAGCAAGAGTGAGTCCACAGACTCAGCAAGTACATAAATAAAAAGACGCATAATTCAATCCATAACATCAGCATCCATATTCAGGAGCACATCACTAAATCATTCCACATGCAAATGCAATGCTCAAGGATTCCTTTTCTTTATCTCTTTGTGCATTTTACCGGTAATGCAAAGTATGCAACCGTCGCTGCATACCCATGCTCGTCTTGACGCACGAGGACAATTGCCCAATACTCGCAAGTATTGGGACCTCAACCCACACTCCAGTGTGGGGATCTTAAGCCCGTCACATTCATGGCGGGGACCTCAAAGATGTGCATGCTTGGTCATCACAAGACCAGCCTCAACATGATATCAAAATGCATATGCACCATCTCTTTTCAACATCAAGCACCAATGGCGGTAACAACATTCATGAATAAAGGCAATAACGACATTCATGAATTAAGCGATAACAACATTCATGAATAAAGGCAATAACAACATTCATGAATAAAGCATATCCATACTTTGAACATTCACCACTTTGATTATGCACACTTATCAACAGCCATACGACATTAACAAGCATCAAACCTGCATTCATGTCCAAGCAATCACAAACAAGGATCAAACGATGCACTTGCCTCAACCGTGCGGGAACGAAGGACGCGAAGAGGGTGCCGCCTCCGGAACCAGTCCCCCACCTAAACATCCAATTAAGAAATGCTAAGACAGCAATAGAGGACCACTCAAACCATAAAAGTAAACACGGACTCACAAAAGTTACTTTAACTCGAACCCAGCCCCAATTTCTAGATGTCGCTTTGTCCCCTTTTGTAATACCCCAAAAGTATACGAAAGGAATTAACAGGGAGAGAATAAATAATCGGGAGAGAGTTATCTGAATTGACGAAGGACCAAATAGAAAATGATTAATTTCGCAGTTAGAGAGGGGGAAATCAGTGTTTGTACGACAACCTGGGCCTGGGCCTTGGCCCAGGTGGCCATGTGGTGGCCGGCCAAGGGGAGCGCCACCCTCCCAAAACCCTAGTCGCCCTCCCTTTCCCCTCCTCCCACTTGTGGCCGCCCCCATCCTCCTCCTTCCTCCCCTTTGGCGCCCCACTTCCTCCTCCCACGCCACCTCCCTGCTGCTCCTCCCGCTGCTGTCCAAGGAGGTGCCCCCCATTGCCGGTGTCATGGAGGAAGAGGGAGGACCGCCGGGAGATCGCTTGGCCAAGAAGACAAGAGAAGAGAAGGGAAGAAGGGGGAGAAGAAGGGATCGTGATCGGGAGTTCATGGTGGACGTCACCTCGCAGCGTGCCTTCCTCGTTCGCAAGGGTAACACGTCGTTCATTGCTTTGGGTCGATTTCTAGTTGTTTTATTTTTGGTTGTCATTAGATCGGTGTTCTGCAGTGGTAAAGATCGACGTTTTGGGTAGGTTAAATGCAGAATTGGGTCTGGACATCTCCTAGAAAGTCGTAGATATCTCAGTTATCTTTTGTTGCCGACAAGAATCAGGTCATTCCGACTTCGGTAGCAATAGTTATGAATTTAATGGTGTGACTGTGTTTCTGGGAAGAAGATGAACAGACAGTTTGGATTAACCTGATTTAATCCCGTAGTTAGAGGATTTCCAGAGGTCTCACCATAACGAAAAACGAGACTAATCCTCTTAGCTTTCAGGAAAACTAAAGATCACTAAATTCGGACGAACGTAGAAAGTTATGGTAGTTTCTTTGTCGCTGTCCAGAAAACCGACGTGAAATGTTTACTCTGATTGAATGGATTGGTAGGACTAGTGGATGGCCGAATCAGAGGGTCTCCCCAACTAGGTTTATTTAGGCAATTTAGTTACCTATCCAGAAAGTCCAAGATCATCCTATTTGGACACCCGAGCAGAAAGTTATGTATTTTAGAAGCTAGCTGTCTGCAGAGACCAATCGCTAGAAATTATGAGAATTAGAAAATGCTAAGATGTTAGCGAGTTCAATTGCGATGTTACTTATGATTTTGGTACAGAATGTTGGTCTTAGAATGGGGTTTTCTTCATGCCCAGGTAGAAGCGAGATCCCAAGTGCAGCACCCACTTCGCGTCCTCCATTCGCACGCGGTTAAGGCAAGTGCATTGTTTGATTCATGGTTGCGATTGATTGGTGATTGTGTGCTTTTTGATATATGGTTGCATAGTAAGATGGTATACTTGATGAATGTTTAAGTTTGGTCATTGCTCAAATGATGCTTATGTTTTACTATGGTTCAATGTGGTAGTCTTTTGGTAAGATTGATGATGAATGAGGGTTGAGCATTTGCATATTGAGAACATATTGAGGCTTGGTCACGCGGTGACCAAGTACGTTTCCCTTTGAGAACCCCGTCATGAATGTGACGGGCCTGAGATCCCCTCACTCGTGGAGTGTGGGCTTGAGGTCCCCGTTACTTGCGGAGTAACGGCAATTGGTCCTGTGTGCGCGCGCTAAAGCATGGGTATGCGGCGGCATGTCGATACTCTGCATTACGTGTAATGCACACGAAAGTTAAAGATAAATGTTCCTTGAGCATTGCATTTGCATATGAGATGTTCTAATGTTGATCTCCTTTATATGTATGTTGATGTTATAGTTTCTATATGTACTTCTGAGTCTATGGACTCACTCTTGCTTTTATTGTTGTTTTAGGTACCGAGCCAAGAGTGACATGCATGGGGAAGTAGACGCTAGTCACACACATACCACATGAACTAAATAAAGTTGAATGATCTTGAACGTGGTTGATTTTAGATTATTATGTTTTGTCTTATGCAATGGATTAAATGTAATAATGATGAGTAGTGGAACTTCATACCTCTCTAGTTATGTTAGACACTTAACATGTCTTTGTTTATCTCTTGATGTCTCTAAATGATAGTTTAGTTAATACATGTATTATTCAGATGTTGGAACCTCCGTGTAATTAATTTTACAAGGAGGTTCGCCGAGATTTACTAAAATTGCCTTGATTAGAATTATTAGGGTTTGTTTAGTAGCATTCCAGGCTCATGTCGAGCTGGGGTGTTACAGTTGGTATCAGAGCGGGCTGTAGGTCCGTGGTGAATAGATTAATAACTTAGGTAACTTAGCTTGTTAAAAAAATTGCTAATGATTAATTAGTGAAAACTGACACACTGGTGCACGTGGGATGGGGTGGGTCAAGCATTGCATTTACGCTTATGTCATGTTGTAATGATGATTCCTGTTATGAGATGATCTTACATACCCATAATATGATTATATGATTATTATGAGTGAGAGCAGCCCTTGTTGAGAGGATTGAGGTCATGGTTGTGACCAGGGCTTTACCAAAGTTACACCATTGTTCGTGGTAAGAGAAAAGGGAAGAGGTTACCTCGGATATCTTAGTACAAAGAGCGTTAATAGTGAGTATCTGTTGAAAAAAATTGTCCACTTCCTTGAATTTGAATTTGATCAACTCTTGTTCGGTTGTGGTCGATGAATTTCTTTGGTCGATGAGTTCATTTCAGTTGATGGGTTTCTTTGAGAAAGGTTGTTATGTTTCTATTGGCTTAACTTGTCCCTTAAAGCAATTATTGTTTTCCTATTGTTGAGTTATTCTTGTGGTGGTTGACTTGGTTAGTTGTCAATCTGACTTTTGTATTGGGGTTTCGTCTTTCTTCTGGAAAACATGACCTATTTATTTATTTGGATGATTTGGATAATGAAAGTTTCCTTTGCAAGTCCTGTAGTACGTGGAGGCTTTGATTCAATGTATCTCTCTTGAGTATTTGGAGTGTTGAAGCTTGATGGTTCTTTTTATGGAAGAAGTGGTTAAACCCTTAGTAGTGTTTTGGCTTGGTTAAGCGAGAGGTTATAATCAAAGCAATTAATGGAAAAGGTATGGATTATCAGGTTAGGTCTGTGGTGTGGTATATAATCGATCCTAACTAAGATCACTGGAAAGAAAGTTGATTAATTTGATGGTGCCATATAGTAGCTCTTGTTGAACGGTGATTAAGGCTATGGCTAAACCTAATTGGAATCAATAGAGTTATTAAAAAGATGTGGAACTTTGATGAAAAGGTTGATCATTAGAGTCGTTTAGTTTACTAAACTTGTTAGAATATTTGATTTCAATGGATTAATCTAACTATGTAGGAAGGGAAATATAAGGATGTGTTTGATCGTTGTCTTAATAGATGATAATATGTAATTATCTTTAATTGGCTATTTGATTATTTTATTTTTGCTTGTGAGAAGGCAAATAGAGAAAGGACCATCAATTTCGTCTAAGGTTGAAAAATCATCAATGGTTTAGGATGGGATTTAATAGGTGACTTGTGTTTGTGTGATGGTGAAATTGTCGGATAATAGTATGTCTTTGATGAAAGGGTTTTGGTGTAATCTTATAAATTTTGTAGTAGATTCCCTCTAAAAAAAGTGGTTGTTGTAGTGAGGTTATAAGAATTTGGTGTACTCTCATTTGAGGATGAGATGATAAAGTGATATGTAACAATTTGGTCAGCTTTTGGGGATTTTATAAAGGAAGGGTTGATGATAACGAACCTTGTTAAGAGTGAATTATTCTTGTTGTTAGTAATAAGGTCTACAAGAGATTGTGACGCGTTGGAGTGGTGATGATTCTTCTAGATAGAAAGTAAGTTGATTGTTTTAATGACGGTTAAATGAAATGTTTGGAGTTTTGAATTCGTGATCTTTTGGGGGTTCATGATTTATGTAGTAGATGAAATTAGTTGAGCATTATGACATATGGAAAGGTTCTGTTTGGTTCTGAAGTGATGAATGTGATTTGGTATTAAAGGCATCTCTTGTTTGGTTTGGCAAGTAATGTTGTAATCAAAGACTTAAGAGTTTCTTGGGATTGCATAGCAATGTGTTATTAAGAGTTGTGGAGGTGGAAAAAAATCTTCATGTGGGACTTGTGCCTCATTTGTGGACTCGTATTTTGTTTTCTGAGATCACTACTATTTGACTGCTTCTATTGGTCTCGTGCTTACTTCGAGAAGCCACGATTTCTTATGCGTTGAACCTTGTATCTTTTTATTTCTTCCTTTTGAATAAGGAAGTAACCAAATTGTGTTGCCAAGTGTTATAAAGAGTAGCATGGTGATTGGTTGGAGGTGGTTAAGTATTTTGAATTTGTTGAGATTTTTCGGGAACCTATCTATTTGAAGAGCAGTATAAAGTGAATTGGTTTCGATTTACAACACCCGGAGAGAATTCTATTTAAATGGAGAGTTGTCGATGAGATGAAAGTGATTAGTATTACAATTAGTGGAACCTATGATGAATTATGATCCAGTAACATTTGCCCATGTTGGAATATTGGGATTATCGAAATTATGGACTCCTAACAAACTTATCAGAATATCGCAATTGGATACTTAGTATGATTGTGCAGAAGTGTTGTGGTGGTGAAGTTTAATGAGAGTAGCGGTGTGGAGGAACCTCAATGTCATCATAATTAGTGAGATAGCAGGAATTGTTGAGCTTTTGTCAAGCATTACTCGGCCTCAGTAAGTAACCCTATGGGAGTTAAATTATTTCTAAGGATGTCTTGGTCAAAGGATATATTTATTTATTGACGTTAGTGATTGGGTATGTTTGAATCTTGGTCAATCAGTTAGGGTTTTGTGAACGGGTATATTGTGGTTGTGTAACTGAATTGGATTGGTATGGATTAGAGAAGGTCTAAGACACGTGAAATAAATCGCCTTGGGATGGTTACTCCATTAGTGAGAAACGTGGATGTTAATAATTGAGGTTATTGTGGAGCTATGTGAAATTTTAGTAAACAATTTGAGGATTTCCATGAATCATACTAGAACTTCATTGTAGGAGACTTCGAGGTTGGTTTTGGGCTTTGCATTCCTAGGTTAGAACCTTGGATGCTAATGATTCTGTGTAGAAGTGGTAGAATAAGAGTGGATTTCGAGTAGTGGGATGATCATTGATAGTATCTTTTGAGGCTAGTATATGAGAGTGTGTGATGTGAATTTCAAATTGTTCATCCTTAACGGATTAAGGAATGTGACGGTGGGTGAAATCTATATTGAGTTGTGTTGGAAATTATTTTGACAAGTATTCATTCGGTAGGGAAGTTGGCTAGAGTACGATATTGCGGATTGGAAGAATCTCCCTGCATAAGTGTGAACTTTGTGTTCGGTAGAGCATAGGTTTGAGGTTGCCAATTTAAGAGAAATGAGTTAATGCGTTATGCGATGATTTGGGATCCTATGGTTTAAGAGAAAGTTGATTTCTTAAAAGAAAGATTGTGGTAAAGGGTGTGATCTTGGATAGTGAGATGTTTTCTTAGTTCTTACTTGAACTATGTGGTTATGACGGATGTCAATTACAAATTGAGTTGGTTCTTGCCGGTATGTGTGATTCCTTTCAGTTAAAAAAAATGGTTAAACTGATTTTTTCGATTGATTTCGCTTTTGGCTTGTGTGGCATTTATTTCTAAACTGCCTATTTGAAAAATGGAAAAGATTTCGTAGTAAATCCATTGATTTTGGATTGCACACTTCTAAGGGAAGATGGCTTTGAGTTGGATGCATTTTTTTGACTCCTTTGTTTTTCGATTGAGTTTTTCGGATTAGTGAGTCGATAGGCGAGTTCTTTGTGCGTCCCTTGTTAAAGGAGATGCTGCTTGCATAGATAAAGTGATCGGCTGAGTGTTGGAACAAGAGTTCCATGTATTTTGTGCTGACGGTGTACTTCGGTAACAAAAAGGAAGTGTAACCAAAGGTGTGTCGGATAAGTTCCCCAGTCATGGGAAGTTGTAGATTGGCGTAACGCTATTACCGTCTCGAGTACTTGCGAGGAGTACGCAGTGTCTTATACTGTTCGGTGCTGATAGAACACCTGAGATCGGGAGCTTGAGATTTTGTTAGAGCTGTTGGCCATCGAGTAAAACCTTACCTCTGAGCCCTGTGTGTTGAGTGTACCAGTAAAAGTTAAGACTAGTGTTGAGGTGCAAGACGTTAGTTTTGGATATCCGTCAAGGTGATGTGGTCCCATAAGTCCGAGAGTGAAGCGACTAGTGAATTGGTGTCTCGCATGCGCATGCAATATCTGGAGTTACTCACAGTAGGCATATGGTATTGTTGGTAAGTTTTAGCTGTGATTATACTTGGGCGTAAGAATAGTTAGAATTCGAGGACGAATTCAGTTTAAGGGGGTAGAATGTAATACCCCAAAAGTATCTGAAAGGAATTAACCGGAGAGAATAAATAATCGGAGAGAGTTATCGAATTGTGAAGGACCAAATAGAAAATGATTAATTTCGCAGTTAGAGAGGGGGAAATCAGCGTTTGTCGACAACTGGGCACAGGCCTTGGCCGGTGGCCATGTGGTGGCCGGCCAAGGGGCGCCACCCTCCCCAAAACCCTAGTCGCCTCCCTTTCCCCTCCTCCCACTTGTGGCCGCGCCCCATCCTCCTCCTTCCTCCCCTTTGGCGCCCCACTTCCTCCTCCAACGCCACCTCCTGCTGCTCCTCCCGCTGCTGTCCAAGGAGGTGCCCCCATTGCCGGTGTCATGGAGGAAGAGGAGGACTGCCGGAGATCGCTGGCCAAGAAGACAAGAGAAGAGAAGGGAAGAAGGGGAGAAGAAGGGATCGTGATCGGGAGTTCATGGTGGGCGTCACCTGCAGCGTGCCTTCCTCGTTTCGGCAAGGGTAACACGTCGTTCATTGCTTTGGGTCGATTTCTAGTTGTTTTATTTTCGGTTGTCATTAGATCGGTGTTCTGCAGTGGTAAAGATCGACGTTTTTGGGTAGGTTAAATGCAGAATTGGGTCTGGACATCTCCTAGAAAGTCGTAGATATCTCAGTTATCTTTTGTTGCCGACAAGAATCAGGTCATTCCGACTTCGGTAGCAATAGTTATGAATTTAATGGTGTGACTGTGTTTCTGGGAAGAAGATGAACAGACAGTTTGGATTAACCTGATTTAATCCCGTAGTTAGAGGGATTTCCAGAGGGTCTCACCATAACGAAAAACGAGGCTAATCCTCTTATCTTTCAGGAAAACTAAAGATCACTAAATTCGGACGAACGTAGAAAGTTATGGTAGTTTCTTTGTCGCTGTCCAGAAAACCGACGTGAAATGTTTACTCTGATTGAATGGATTGGTAGGACTAGTGGATGGCCGAATCAGAGGGTCTCCCCAACTAGGTTTATTTAGGCAATTTAGTTACCTATCCAGAAAGTCCAAGATCATCCTATTTGGACACCCGAGCAGAAAGTTATGTATTTTAGAAGCTAGCTGTCTGCAGAGACCAATCGCTAGAAATTATGAGAATTAGAAAATGCTAAGATGTTAGCGAGTTCAATTGCGATGTTACTTATGATTTTGGTACAGAATGTTGGTCTTAGAATGGGGTTTTCTTCATGCCCGGTAGAAGCGAGATCCCAAGTGCAGCACCCACCGCGTCCTCCATTCGCACGCGGTTAAGGCAAGTGCATTGTTTGATTCATGGTTGCGATTGATTGGTGATTGTGTGCTTTTTGATATATGGTTGCATAGTAAGATGGTATACTTGATGAATGTTTAAGTTTGGTCATTGCTCAAATGATGCTTATGTTTTACTATGGTTCAATGTGGTAGTCTTTTGGTAAGATTGATGATGAATGAGGTTGAGCATTTGCATATTGAGAACATATTGAGGCTTGGTCACGCGGTGACCAAGCACGTTCCTTGAGAACCCGTCATGAATGTGACGGGCCGAGATCCTCACTCGTGGAGTGTGGGCTTGAGGTCCCCGTTACTTGCGGAGTAACGGGCAATTGGTCCTGTGCGTGCGCGCCTGACAGCATGGGTATCTTGGCGGCGGTCGCATACTGCATTACGGTGTAATGCACAGAAGTTAAAGATAAAGGTTCCTTGAGCATTGCATTTGCATATGAGATGTTCTAATGTTGATCTCCTTTATATGTATGTTGATGTTATAGTTTCTATATGTACTTGCTGAGTCTATGGACTCACTCTTGCTTTATTGTTGTTTTAGGTACCCGAGCCAAGAGTGACATGCATGGGGAAGTAGATGCTAGTCACACACATACCACATGAACTAAATAAAGTTGAATGATCTTCAGAACGTGGTTGATTTTAGATTATTATGTTTTGTCTTATGCAATGGATTAAATGTAATAATGATGAGTAGTGGAACTTCATACCTCTCTAGTTATGTTAGACACTTAACATGTCTTTGTTTATCTCTTGATGTCTCTAAATGATAGTTTAGTTAATACATGTATTATCTGTATGTTGGAACCTCCGTGTAATTAATTTTACAAGGGAGGTTCGGCCGAGATTTACTAAAATTGCCTTGATTAGAATTATTAGGGTTTGTTTAGTAGCATTCCAGGCTCATGTCGAGCTGGGGTGTTACACCTTTGTGGACAGTCATGTTCTAAAATTCATATCTTTTCGTACAGGGATCCAAATTAAGTGTTCTTGGACTTCATTGAAAGGTTATCAAATTCCCCAACTAAACCTAGTTGGTGAGCCTTCTTGTTTCGGCCATCTACTACCCCTAACAAGCCAAACTACAGAGCAACAATTTTCACGCCGGCTTCTCTGGACAGTACACTAAAACCACGATAACTTTTGCTACGAAAGTCCAAATCTTGTGTTCTTTATCTCTATGAAAAGGTATGGAAATTACCTACAATTTTCGTTATATTGAGATCCTCTGATTTCGTCTTTAACTAATAGAATAACTCAGATTTCTACAGATTGTCAGGATGTTGATAGATTAACTAGACAGCGGCACTAGACAGCGCCAATGAAAGATAAGAACATTATCTACATAACTCTAGGAGACCAAAACTCCTAATTCGTCCGTTAAACACACGAAACTGACCGCGCAATAATCTGGACAGAACACGATCTATTAAACCGACGCAAATCAATCTACCAAACGACATCAACCGCAACTACTACGCATCAAACAACGAAGAACACGCGACGTTACCCTTGTAGAATCGCAGCAAGAAGATGAACTCTCCCCACGAAGTTGATCTCCTCTCCTTTTTTCACTTGATCGGCAGTAGGGAGCACCGACGGCGAGGAAGGGAGGCACCAATAGAGGGCACCACCATGGAGGAGAGGTGTGCTACGAGAGCCGTGCTACGGTCTTGGCAACACTGTAGCTACTGATGCATCTAGGGTTTTCCCCCTTCCTTTTATTGGTGGCCGACCCTTCATGGGCCTCCTAGGCCAAGGCCCGAGGCCCAAGTTGCCGAAAAACTGCAGAAACCCCCCTTTTTATGTCTAATTTCTCTTTTGAACGCTTTCTTTCGTAGAATAAATCGGAGTATTACATTAAAACCCCTCTTTCTCCTGTTCAATCGCTTTGCTAAAAGAAATATTCTCCCAATCTTAATTATTCTCTCCCGATTTAATTATTCTCTCCCGATTTAATTTTTGGGGTATTACATCAGGAATGCACATTTGAGGTCCCCGTCATGTAGATGACGGGCTTGAGGTCCCCACTTTCGTGGAATGTAGGCATTGAGGAGAGATCCCCATCATGAAAACGATGGGCTTATGGTCCCCACACTTGTGGAGTGTGGGCTTGAGGTCTCCTTTACTTGCGGAGTATTGGGCAATTAGTCCCTACGCTTGCGAGCACAGGCATGGGTACGCAGCGATGGTTGCATACTCCGCATTACCGGTGTAATGCGCAAAAGAGTGGAAAAGAGAAAAGAAGCATTGCACATCTGCATTCATACATCATGAGATATGTTTCCGTGCAAAGTTTTAGAATTGAATGTTGGTGCTGTAATTGTGAAGTTAATGTTTTATTATTGGTACTTGTTGAGTCTTTGGGCTCACCCTTGTTTTTGTTGTGTTTTAGGTACCATTTGCAAGAACGGCATGCATAGGAGGGAGTAGACTTGAATTGGACACACACACTGCCATCCACCTTTAAAGTTGATAAATTTTTAGTTCATACCTTAATAAAAGAGCAAACTGCTTAAATATTGATTATGATTATGCTTCATGCATTGGATTAAGTGTAATAATGATGAATAGTGTCTTTTGGATACCTTTGAATATGCTACTTGCTTTCATGCTTTGAATGCCTATTGATGATTCTAAATGTTGGATTATTTATACATGTTTTATTAAAATGTTGGGATCTCCTAGTAGTTAACAATAGAGGGGAGGTTCTGCCAAAAAATTGGTAATATTTTGGCTTAGAATTGTTTAATGTTAGTTTGGTAGCATTCTAGGCTCATGTTGAGTCAGGTATTCTGATTGGTATCGAGCTAGTGGAGTGCGTGGTATTTGACATATTAAACTTGACACACTATGCATAGTAGGTTGGATTGGGTTATTGCATTGCATTTACGTTTTCGTTATTTCATATTGATGATCGCTGATATGAATTGAGCATGATTGCTTATCAACTAATTATATGGTAGTTATGTGTGGGGATAATCGATGTTGGGAGATTGAGGTCGTGGTTGTGGCTCTGGGCTTTACCAGGTTACACTACTGTTCATAGTAAGAGAATAGTGAAGTGGTTACCTTAAATATCTTCGTACAGGCATGCTAGTGAGTATCTTTAGAAAAGTTGTTCCCTTCCTTGAATTTGAATTTGATCAACTCTTGTCCAGTTATGGTCGATGAACTGCTCTTGGGGTTATTAGTTCATTGCGGTTGATGGGTTGCTTTGAGAAAAGTTGATGTGTTTCCATTGGTTTACTTTTTCCCTTAAAGCAATTATTGTTTTCCCAACTGTTGAGTTATTCATGTGGCTGATGAATTTGGTTAATTGTCACGATTGGCCTTTGTATTGGAGTTCTGTCTTTCTTATTGGAAAACATAACTCATTTATTTCGCTTGATGATGTGGATAATGAAAGTTTCCTTTTGCAAGTCTTTTAGTGTGTGCAAGCTTTAACTCAATGCAACTCCTTTGGGTATTTCGAGTGTTGAAGTTGAATGGTTCTCTTTTATGAAAGAAAATATTAAATCTTTTCTTGATGTCTTCTCGTGGTTAAGATGGAGGTTATAAACAAAGAAATTGGTGGATATGATTTGAGTTATCAAGGTGGGTCTGTAGTGCAGTGCATAATAAATCCTAACGAGTATCCTTGGGAGTGAAATTGGTTAAGTTGATGTTATCCTCTAGTAGTTCTTGATGAACTGTGATCAGGAGTATGACCATACTTAATTGGAACCAATAGAGTTATTAAGAAGTGTGGGACATTGATGGAAAGGGTGATCATTAGAATTGTTTAGTTTACTAAACTTATTAGATTGTTTAGTCTCAATGGATTAATCTAACTGTGTAGGAAGAGGAATATAAGATGTGTTCGACTGTTGTCTTAGTAGATAATAATATGGAAATTTTCTTTGTTTGGCTATCTGATGAGCTTATTTATGCTCGTGGGAGTGCAAATGGATAAAGGACCATCAATTCGTCCATGGTTGAATAATCATAAATGGTTTGTGATAACCCTTAGAATGGAATTAGTGTGTACTAAATTAGTGTGAGCATCCCAAATAAGTGAAGGGTTGGAATTTGGAAGTGAATTAGTCGCATGTGTTTAATGAGGGTGTATTGTGGCGGCGTGCCCTTGTTAAAAGGGGTTGCTCCGATAGTGCGGTTGGTGTATCAGATATACTCTAGAACATGTTGGCTGCTGCAATCTTATTGAGATAACAACAATGTTATGAAATAAAATACCTTGTTTCTTTTGGAAAGGGTTATGATGGGATTTAATAAGTGACCTGTGTTTGCTTGATGGTGAAATTGTCAAACAATAGTATATCTTTGATGAAAGGGTTTTGATGTAACCTTTCAAATTGTGTAGTAGGTTCCCTCTAAGATAGAGTGGTTGTGGTAGTGAGGATGTAAGGATTTGGTATAAGTAGGTTCCCTCTAAGATAGAGTGGTTGTGGTAGTGAGGATGTAAGGATTTGGTATACACTCAACCGAGGATGAGATGATAAAGGGATACGTAATGTTTTGGTAAGCCTTTGAGGACTTTATAAAGGAAGAGTTACATTAACGAACATTGTTAAGAGTGAATTATTCTTGATGTTAGCAATATGGTCTACAAGAGATTGTAACGCATTGGAGTGGTGATGATTCTTCTAGAGAGCAACTAAGTTGAATGCTTTTCACAATACCGGATAAATGAAATGTTTGGAGTTTTTCATTCGTGATCCTTTGGGAGTTCATGATTTATGTAGTAGATGATATTAGTTTGAGCAATGTGACGTATTGGAAGGTTCTATTTGGTTCCTGAGTGATTAATGCGATTCAGATTTAAAGGTACTTCCTATTTGGGTTGACAAGTAATGCTGTAATCAAAGAAAACTGCTTTAATTGTTGATGGAAAATGAGTACCATAAGTATTTGAGGTTAGAGTTGAGAATTGTAATCTGCAACCTTTCTGTCGTTGCAGCTTAAGAGTTTCTTGGGTTTCCTTAGCAATGTTTATTATGATTTATGGAGGTTTGAAAATTCCTTCTTGTGGGGCATGTGCCCACAACTGTGGACTTGTATTTTGTTTTCTGAGATTATTACTATTTGACTGTTTCTCTTGGTCTCGTGCTCATTCCGACAAGAAAAGTTTTCTTTTGTATTGAACATTGTATTTGTTTGTTTCTTCCCTTTTGTAACATCCCAAAGAATGATTTATGTTTCAAATGTAATATTATGAGTATAAATTAAAACTTTTGATGCTTCATGAAGTCATTTGAAAATTTTCTAGAGTTTTCCCCTAGCACTTCCTTTTTCCTAGAACAATGTATCTTTGATGGAAGTCGTTGTCATTAAAAATTTTCAACCTCGCGTCGTCAGTCGCGTCGTCAACCTCGCGATGGCGCTCGCGCAGAGCTCCTGTGCCACGCGGCCGCACCGCTCTGAGCTGCTCCGTCATCGCCGTGACCGCACCGCCCCTCCCGACCTATCCTGGAGCTTCGTTGCCTAACGCCGCTTCCATTCTGAACGTTGGAGCCCTATTACCCTCTCTCCCTCGCCCTCAAGCTCTCACTTTCCCTCTCGGCGACCGAGGGAAAGGAGGCAAGAACTCGACCCCCTCTAGGGTGAGCCTCCTCCGCGTGGTTTCCCCTCATTTCTCTCCCATTGCCATCCTTTGTGCGCCGGTTTAAGCCCTTGTCTTCGTGTGTAGGTCCGAGAGCACGAGGAGCGCCACCATCCTCTCCGGAGCGCACCCGAAGTTGCTCTGCCGTGCCATTTCTCCTCCGGTGAGTCTCCCTCTCCCTTAAGTGCGTCACCATGCGCCTTTCGGTCTAAGGAGGAGAACCCCTCAATCAATTTCATGTTTCGGTCGCAGGGCTCTCGGGATTTGACTTTTCCCCAATTTCGGCTGCCTGTGCCATTTTCTTCTCCGGCGATGGTACGGTGAGTCTCTGTCAAATTACTCTCTCGTACACCATCTGTGGGCCTCACTTGAATTCTCCCGACCATTCATTCCTTGTCTACTTCACCAGGTCGACTCCCCCTCGGTGAAGCCATCGCCGCCGCCTCGGTTCTCGTCGCTGGCTCAACTCCGGCAACCCCTCCACCTCCGGGTCATCGCAGTAAGGTCCCTGACCCTTGCTGTTGGTTATGCTCACGCTAGATCAGTCAAAGCATTGTCGTAGCACCATTTTCGTTTTCCCGTACTGTCACTCCTTTTCACCTCGTCGCGCCGCCGCGTCGGGACACCTCTGACCTCGCTACCGGTGCCGTCGGGTGCGCAATAGCGAGCTGGTTCCATTTTAGTGCTTGGCCGCCGCCGTCGAGTCCCCCTTTGCCGGCAAATCTTGTGGCCGCAGCGAGCTCCCGCGTGGCGCGTTCCGACCGGTGCTGTAGCTCGTCATTAGGAGTTAATGGCGATGATTAGCATTTAAATCGTGATCTTTGTCGGAAATCCACGTTTAGCTGAAGCTCTGTGTGACTTACATGTGGGCCTGAGGCCGTTAAGTGCACAGTTGAGAACTCGTAGACCGGCTGTGGACCAAGAGTCCATGCACTATTCTGTGAACCTAGTGTATGACATGTGGACCCCATATGTCAAGCCGATTCGGAAATTAAACTGGAAAATAGAAAATGGTACTATGCACTAGACCCCCCTTGTCAGTGTCTGTGGCTAGGTTGGATATCGGTGTAAAAAGTTTTGTATGTTTTTATAATTTCCGAAATGCTTTGTTGTTGAACTGAAAAATCAATTAACTTTAAAAATGCATAACTAATTCAGTTTAGCTCCAAAATTGATGATCCAAATTTTGTTAGCTTCTATTTTAAATGTACTTTAATATAAAAATAGGTTGAACCATGTTGCTGCTCCAGAAAATGTTTGTTAATAAAATAACTTTAGGTTAGAATTATTTTGCACTAAAAATTGTTTTAAATTCAAAAATGCATAAGTATTTCTCTGTAACTCCAAATTGAGTGAATTCAATTTTGTCGGCTTCCTCTAATAATGAACTTGCTGATAAAATTGGTTTTAGGCATGTTACTATTTTAAAAGTAATTGCAAATACAATTAAATTGTGCTCATTTTCATGTCTTTGAAAATTCATAGAAAATGCATTATAGCTCCAAATGAGATGAATCCAATTGGGTTGTTCATGTTATGAGGTGCTTGTTTTACTGTAAAATTTTCAAATGCACCACCTTTCCAGAAATTTATGCCAAACAAATTAATTATGTTGAATAGTAACTTTTTACATTTTCAAAGCTAAACATAATTGTTTTGATCATAACTTTTGCATAGAACATTCAAATCAAGTGGTTCTTGTTTCTAAATTCATCATAAATCATGCTCTCACTGCTGTAAAAATTTTAGAGCATTTGGAGAAAGTTGGTTTTTGACTCTTTTCGGTATTCTTCGTTCTTATCGATTCCTATTCGCTTTTTCGTTAGGTGCCGACGAGGGTGTTGATCTTGAGAGTGAGCCTCTGTAGCAAACTGAGCAAATCTAGCAAGGCAAGCAGTTTGATCATGTTAATCCTATTATTTTAAAGTCTAATATTTTGTTTTCAACTTTTGTGTATGCATTGCTTATTTTGTTGTTAAATTGATTAGTTAATCCTTTAGATGCATAATCTGTAGGTAAATGATTATCCTCTACTACCTGAGCCTAGGTTATTTGCTGTGATTAGAGTTCGTTGGTTGGGCTCTTGTCGCTTAGTAGATTACGGGTTCCAATTGCCTAGCCATGCTTAGCTATCGGTAGTATTGGACGATCATCGACTTAGTCGATGATTTTGATCACACAAATGTTAATATTATTCCTTTATGTCCAGCCTTGTGTTTTACTAATTTGCAACTCAAAAACTAAAAATAAAACTTATATCTTGACTTGGGCACAATGGTATGTTGGTGTGATCTGTTGGGTGTGACTTGGAATGGTGCCTAAGTCCCTAAGGACCGAGTTACTTGCGCCACCGTGCTGAGCATCTTTGCGTGCTAACCACACTAGAGGGTATGGGACCTCTCTTGACTTAGTACTTTGACGTGTGTTGGCTCCGAGTCGTAGGAGGTCGCAGGAGGGATGGTGTTTGGGAGCATGGTAGTTGTCCGAAAGCTTTACCCCGGGTGGGTAGTTGTCTTTTCGGGTTTACCATGTAAGCGTATGGGTTTTTATCCATACGAGCGGCTCGTAGTTAATACACAATATTGGAAATGTCTCGTAGGACTTAGCCGTGCCGGCATACCTTCGGAAGTGTGCTTTTTGTGGCTTAAAGGCGGTCTGAAGTGTGGGTACATTGGTACACCCCTGCACGGTTAAAACTATTCGAATAGCCTCGTCCTAGGTTATGGACACACTCGGTTACGCCCTGTGAGGACTAGACTACAACCTTTTAAAACTTAAAACTTGACATGGGTGGTATGAATGTGTAATTCATGCTATTGTTGTGGTGACTATTGGGTTAGTCACTTCTAGGATGTTGATGTTATCTATCTATCTATTGTAACTATTTCAACAATAAAAATGAATTGCAAACTTGCTTTTGAAATGTATTACATTATTGCAAATAAAGTTTGCTTTGTGCTAAAAATGAGTCATACAGCCTCCACTCAAATAAGCTTGCATGTAGCATATGTATAGGTCTGCTAGTCCACACGTCAGTCTTGTGAGTACATCATTGTACTCATTTGCTTTGTTTAATGTTATTTGTTGCAGAGGAAGAAGGTGAGCCCCAAGGGCCTCACTTCTGTGAGTTGTGCTGTGGCGGGGTTTGGGACGACTAGTTTGGCGGTCCGGTTGGTTGCCTTGTGGGTAAAGGCACACTGATTGGCTTTTGTTTATCGCCATCTTGTGTCACTTTCGCTTCCGCTGTTTACTTAGTTATTTGTATGTCATTTAGCCGGTCGGCCCTCTTTTGTAATAACTTATATTATGTATGTCTTTTGGTAGACTTATTATTGTGATGTATGGGACTGATGCATAATTTTGTGAAAGGGGTGTGTATACTGCATTTCTGGGAAGTATACATATCTCGAGGCTTGGTTTATTTGATTTGTAATGCTAAGACTAAGTGGATGGTTAAGCATTACAAGCCAAATAAATTGGGGTCTCACGCCTTTTGAGAAAGGATTTAACCTACTTGTGTTGCCAAGTCTAGTAGAGAGTATTATGGTAATTAGTTGGAGGTGGACAAGTATTTGGTAGTGTTGAGATTTTTGGGGAACCAATCTACTTGAAGAGCAGTAGAAAGTGAATTGGTTTCGACTTATAACACCTAGAAAGAATTCTATTTAAATGGAAAGTTTGTTGATGAGATAAATTTGATTAGCGTTACAACTAGTGGAACTTATGGCAAATTATGATCTAGTAACCTTTGTCCATGTGGGAATGTTGGAGTTAACGAAAGTATGGACTCTTGACAAATTTATTATAGTGTCGCAATTGCATACTTAGTAATATTGTGTAGAAGAGTTTTGATGGTGAAGTTAATGAGAGTAGCAGTGTAGAGAAATCTATTAGTTGTGTTAATTAATAGGATAGCAGGGATTGTTGAGATATTTTCAAGTATGACTTGGCCTCAGTGATTAACCCTATAGGAGTTAGATTATATCTAAAGATAGCGTGGTCAAGATTTTTTTTCTATTTGATGTTAGTGACTGAGTACGTTTGAATCTTGATCAATTAGTTAAAGTATGGTGAATGAGTATATGGTGGCCGTGTAGCTGAATTTGATTGATATGGGTTAGAGAAGGTTTAAGGTTGGTGAAATGAATCGCTTTAGGTGGTATTTGTTTAGTGTGGAATGTTGATATTAATAACTGAGGTTATTGTTGAGCTGTGTGAAATTTTAGTAAACGAATTTGAGGACTTACTATCAATTATACTAGAAATTCAAGATAAGAGTTGGAGGTTACATTTGGGGCTTTGCATGTTATGTCAGGACCTTGGAGACCCAATACTATGTGTAGAGTAGGATGAACAGAAGCGAATTTTGAATAGTGTGTTGATCTTTGATAGAATACTTTGGGTAAAGTAGATGAGTGTGAATGTGGTGAGTTTCACATTGATTATTCATAAAAGATGAAGGTGACATGATTGTGGAGAAAAGCTATATTGAGGTGTGTTGGAAATTATTTGTCAAAGTAATTCCTTTAGTAGAGAAGTTGATCAGAGTATGTTATTATGAATTGGAAGAGTATCTCTACATAGGTGTGGATCTTGCATACAGTTTGAGCATAGCTTTGAGATGGTAAAATTAAAAGAAACGATTTAGTGTGTTATGCGATGATTTGGAATCTCATGGTTTAAGAGAAAGTTAAATTCTTAAAGAAAGTTTGAGAAAAAGGTTGTATTCTCGAATGATGAATTATTCTCTTAGTTTTTATTTGAGCTTGTCCCTAAGTCAGATGCCAAATTATAAATGGAGTTGTTTCTTTTTGGTATGCGTGGTTCTTTTCGGTTAAGACAAAGAAAGGAAATGGTTGTATTGGGCATACAAGTGATTTTTCCTTTGGCTTTTGTGGTGTTCATTGGCAAACTGCCTACTAGGAAGTGGAATGGTTTCATGACGAATCTTGCGGTTTTTGGATTTAACTCTTTTAGTAAGGATTTGGTAATGCATGTTGCGGTGATACCCTTTTATTTTCAGCTGGGTTTTGTTTTAAAAATAGTTTGTTTTAAAACAAGTTTTGTTGTACCTCCCAGGTTAAAGGAGGTGCTCATTGTCAAAGTGAAGAGATCGAATGATACAAGGAACAAGAGTTCTATGTGTCATGCACGGGTTTTGTGGTTTGGTACCAAAGGGAATGTTGGTCCAAGGTACATTGGTTGTTTCTGGAAGTTGCGAAGATTTGGGAGATAGCGTATCACTAGGACCATTTGGAGTCCTGGCGTGTAGCACGAAATGTTTTGTATGACTTATTGTCGAGGGAGTATTGGAGAAATCTGGAGGGTAAAGTTTCCTTAGAACAGTTGACCTACAGGTAACACCGCGCCTTCGAGACGTGTCCGTCGAGTGACTCTTGAAAGGTTGGGACAAGTAGTAAGGCGTAACACGTCAGTACGTCAAGGTGTTTTTGTCGCAGCAGACCGAGAGAGAGGCAACCTGGGAATTTGAGTCTCACATGCGCGAGCAATATCCAGAGTTATTCACTGCAGGTTCGTGGCAATGTTAATAAGTTTTAGCTGTGATCATCTCTTTGGCTTAAACGTGGTTTGAATTTGGAGTCGAATTCAGTTTAAGGGGGGTAGAATGTAATACTCCAAATTAATTCGGAAGAGAATATTCAAATTAGAAGCAGAATCAAATAGAGAATAGTTTAATCAGCAGTTAGAGAGGGGGCTTTCAGCATAATTGGGACAACCTGGGCCTCGGGCCTTAGCCCAAGAGGCCCATGAGGGGCTAGCCACTATTAAAAGGAGGGGGGAAACCCTAATTTTCTCTCAGTGCATGCGTGCTACAAGACACGCCGCCATCAGAGCACCAAAGATGGTGCCTCCTCCCCATGGAAGCCCTTGCCTCCATCCCTCAGCAAGTACCAAAAATGAAACATGAACCTCACAATTATAGCATCAACATTCAATCCCAAAGCTTTACTCGGAAACATATCTCATGTTGTATGAATGCAAATGTGCAATGCATCTTTTCTCTTTCACTCTTTTCGCATTTTACCGGTATTGCGAGGTATGCAATTGTCACTCCATACCCACGCTTGTGCTCGTAAGCGCAGGGACCAATTGTCCAATACTCCACATGTAAAGGGGACCTCAAGCCCACACTCCATATGTGTGGGGACCATAAGCCCATCGTTTTCATGATGGGAACCTCTTCTCAATGCCCACATTCCACGAATGTGAGGACCTCAATCCCGCCATCTACATGACGGGGACCTCAAATATGCATTCCTGATGACCACGTGACCAAGTCTTATGTATGCTCTCACAGCGCACATGAACAATTACAATTTTTTTTACAATAATCATGAACAGTATCAACACCATACATGAATAACAATTATTCGTATCATAAGCATTCACCATCCTTAACCAACATATCACACTATCAATCAAACACAGCTAATATATATCAAAATACAAGCACTCACTGTGAACAATTCATAATTACTCTATTAAACAGAGTACTTGCCTTAATCGCGTGAGAACGGAGGATGTGAAGAGGGTGCTACCTTCGGGACCAGTCCCCCACCTAAATTCATTTAAAAGCATACTAAGACAATAGTAGTGGAGCAAACAAACTATAAGCAAATACGAACTCGCAATAGTTTTTAACGCGATCCCGACTCCCATTCCTAAATGTTGTTATGTCCCCTTGTGGACAGTCACGTTCTAAAATTCATATCTTTTAGTACAGGAGTCCAAATAAGGTGTTCTTAGACTTACATGAAAGGTTATTAATTTCTCCAACTAAACCTAGTTGGTGGACCTTCCTGATTCGGCTTTCTAATACCTCTACCAAGCTAATTAACAGAACATCGATTTCACGTCACGTTCGCTGGATAGTACACTAAAACTGCCATAACGTTCAGCACGGTTATCCAAATTTCACGTTCTTGAGCTTCCCTGAAAGCTACGACAATTATCTACAACTTTTGGTATACTGAGCTCCTCTAATTTGCCATTTAGCTGATCGTTCAAGTCAGATTACTAAAACCTGTCGGAATACTCACAGATTTGTAGAACAGTCGCATTAAAAAAATCATAACTTCTGCTATAGAGGTCCAAATGACGCGATCTAGCACTTCATCTAAAGGTGAAGATGTCCTCTACAATACTCTAGGAGATGGCTAGAACTAAATCCACAGCTAACTACATCAAAACGTCAGTCTAACAAAATCTATCCTGAGAAGACCATAATACCGACATTGCTACAACAATTAAATGTGCATCTAATTGGGGGAAAACCGGGGTTACCCTTGAAGAACCACCGTCGAACGTGATGAACACTCACCCAGGCCATGATCTCTCCCTCCCCCTTTCCTCTTCCTCTTTTCCTCCTTCTTGGCCGATCTGTCTCTCGGGCGAGCGTCCTTCTTCCTCCTCGACACCGGCAGCGGGGAACATCTTCTTGGCCAGCAGCAAGGGGCTTCAATCGAGGAGGAGGTACTGCTGGACATGGGGAGGCGCAACGAGAAAGAGTGGGGTCAGGGCGGCCAAGGGGGAGAGGGAGGGGCTGCGGCCAAGGGGGGAGAGGAGGGACGGCTAGGGTTTTGGGGGTGGGGCGCCTCCCCCCTTATTTGGCCGGCATCCTCACGGCCTAATGGGCCAAGGCCCAGGCCCAAGTTGCCCAAATAATGCTGCAAACCCCTCCGCTACCTGTTTAATTAAGTATTTTCTATTTGATCCTTCTCCTGGATCAATTTCTAAATAGTCCTTTTCTTTGAATGTTTGGCTTTCTCTCAAATTCTACTTTGGAGTATTACATTCTACCCCCCCTTAAACAGAATTTGACCCTGAATTCTAACCACGCTTAACGTTAAAGAATAATCACAGCTGAAAACTTTCTAACGTTACCACCCACCTACTGTGAACAATTCCGTACAGTGCTCGCGCATTCGAGACTCCAATTCACATGTCACTTCCCTCTCGGACTTATATGATCCCATCACCTTGACAGATACCAACGTCTTTCACTTCAACACTAGTCTCGACCCTTACAGGTACACTGAACACACGGGACTCAAAGGTAAGCTCTTACTCATTGGCCAACAGCTCTAACAAAATCTCAAACTCCGGACCTCTCATGTACTCACTTAGCGCCAGAATATACAAGACATTGCGCACTCCGCGTAAGTACTCGAGACGGTCCTAGCGATACGCCAATCTACAAATTCTCATGTCTGAGGAACCTATCCAACACACCTTTGGTTAAACTTCCTTTTGGTACCGAGGTACACCGTCTGCACAAAACACACAGAAGTCTTGTTCCAACTCTCAGCCGATCACTTTACCTATGCAAGCAGCATCTACTTTAACAAGGGATGCACAAAAAACTCGCCTACCCACTCACTTAACCGAAGAACTCAACTGAAAACAAGGAGTCATAATGCATCCAACTCAAAACCATATTCCCTTAGAAGAGCCCAATCCAGAATCAATGGATTTATCATGAAAACTTTTCCACTTTTCAAGTAGGCAGTTTAGAGATAAATGCCACATAAGCCATAAGCGAAATCACTCGAATAACCAGATTAACCATTTTCTTTCTTTTTTTTTAACTGGATGGGACCACATATACCGACAAGAACCAACTCTATTTGTAACTGACATCCACTATAAACACATGGTTGTTCAAATAAGAACAAAGAGAATATCTCACCATCCAATATCACACCCTTTTCCACAATCTTTCTTTTAAAAATTTAACTTTCTCTTAAACCGTAGGATCTCAAAGCATCGCATAACACATTAACTCATTTATCTTAAATTGGCAACCTCAAAGCTATGTTCAACCGAGCATAAAATCCACACTTATGCAGGGAGACTCTTCCAATCCACAATATCACACTCTAGCCAACTTCTCTATCGACTGAATTACTTTGACAGAATAACTCCCAACACAACTCAATATAAATTTCACCCACCACCACATCCCTCAATCCATTAAGGATAATCAATTTGAAATTCACATCACACACTCTCATTTACTACACCGAAAGGATACTATCAATGATCATCCCACTACTTGGAATCCACTCTTATTCTACTACTTTTACACATAACCATTGGCAACCAAGGTTCTAGCATAAAAATGCAAAGCCTAAATCCAACCTCCAGGACTCCTACAACCAACTTTTCGTATAAAAGATCGAGAAATCCTCATATTCATTCACTAAAATTCCCACACTCTAAACATACTCAAACATTATCATTCACATGTAAATATTTTTCTCGACCAAATTATCTTTTAGAAGAATTCTATATCCCAAAAGGTTATTCACTAAAACCAGGGCATACCTGTCGACATATAAACCCTACCTACTATCCCATCAATTGACATTACGATTAGATTACTTCTCTAATCCTACTCTCATTAAACTACACCGTCATAGATCACCTGCCCAACCTTGCAAAATTACCCAATCACTATTCTCTAACACATTGATCAAGTTTCCCAGACTTTCGATAATTCCATCATTCCAATATGGACAATGGTTCTAGGATTATAATTCACCATAGGTTCCACTTGTTGTAACAATAATCAATTGTATTCCAACTCCAAACATTCCATTTACATAAAACTCTCTCCAAGAGTTATACGTCAACAGCAAATCATTTTCTACTGCTCTTCAAGTAGCTTGGCCCCCCAACACTCTCACTACTATCATTTACTTGACTACCACCAACCAATCGCCACATTACACTTTATAAGACCTTACAACCCAAGTCGGTTAATCTTTTCTCAATAG
Organism: Ampelocalamus luodianensis; assembly: GCA_036346255.1. Taxonomy (NCBI): domain Eukaryota; kingdom Viridiplantae; phylum Streptophyta; class Magnoliopsida; order Poales; family Poaceae; genus Ampelocalamus; species Ampelocalamus luodianensis. The sequence continues at coordinate 22,507,501 of CM070639.1, forward strand.
GAAAGAGCAAACAAATACAAATTTTAACGCACGAAGAAACGACACTCCTCATAGTGAGCACGAGGCCAAGAGAAATAGTCAAATAGCATTGATCTCGGAAATCAAAAGACGAGATTACAATTTAGGGCACATGTCCCACAAGAAGGGAGTTTCAAACATCGATAAATTACAATAAAACATTACTTTTGAAACTCAAGAAACACTTAAGCGGTAACGATAGAAAAGTTGCAGGTTATCATCCTAAGCTCCAACCTCAAATACTTATGGTACACCCTTTTTTTCCTTTAACAGAGGAAACAATTTCCTTTGATTACATCACCATTTGTTAACCCAAAGAAAAGGTACTTTTAAAATAATTCACATTAATCACTTAAGAACCCATTAGAACATTCTCACGCCTCGTCTTTCTCAACAATTTCAGCTACCACATTAAGCATGAACTACCAAAAGCTCACAAACGCAAAACTCCAAACTTTCCATTTAACCGATATTACAGGAGGCGGTCAAATTACGTTCTTTCTAAAAGAATCATCACCACTCCTACAAGTCACAATCCCTTACAAACAATCTTATTAACATCAAGAATAATAAACTCTTAACAAGAATCTTTATCGTCAACCCTTTTAACAAGGGCATATAGCCACAAGTCACAATCCTCATGAGACACACCTCAATAAATCATATACTTTTTTTCAACCCTTCACCTATTAGCAATGCTCACACTCATTTTGTACACAACTTCCAATCTAGCGGTTATCGTAAATATTTAACGAATTATACAGTCATGGAAGAATTTATGGTCCTTTCACTATCTACGTTCCCACTAGCAAATATGAGACCATTAAACAACCAATTAAAGGCAATTTTCATATTATTATCCACTAAGACAACAGTCAAATACACCCCTTTCTCTCCCTCCCTACACAATTAAATTTAACCATTGAGATCAAGTAATCCAACCGGTTTAGCAACGTAACATTTTTTTAATGATCAACCTTCTCATCAAAGACACATTATTATCCTACCACTCCACCATCAAGTAAACAAAGATCGCCAACTACATCCCATCAGTTCATCTCTTAGCGATGCTTAACACCATACTTGGATACATTATAATTGCACCTAGCAATTACATATGATCAGTACTTATCCATGAAAGATAACTTCCAAGATGAATATCCACTATGACACTAATCTAACACATTCTGGACTTATCCATCCCAAAGGATTAGGTTAATCCATTGAGTCCAGTAAATCCAATCTACCAGAGAAGCTTACCAAATTTATCACCCATAGTGATCAAACCAGTCTCATCAACGTTCCATACTTCCTAATAACTCTTTTGACCCCAATTAAGTATGGACATACTTTTTGTCACTACCCAACAGGTAATTACCCTATGACAACATCACATTAATCAGCTCCAATTCTAAAGATCTGGGCTAAGACCAATCATGCACCACGCTGCAGATCTGACTTGAGAACTCAAACCTTATCAATGAACTTCTATGTTTAAAACCTCTCGCTTAAACATATTAGGATCTCACAAAAGGATTTTAACTCCCTTCAGGAAAAGAGGCATTGACTTCAAAACTCGAAGTAATCCAAAAGGAATACACAAAGCCAAAGCTTTCACATGATAAAAAACTTGCAACAGAAACTTTCAGCATCCCGGATACCAAGCGAATAAATGAATCGGATTTTCCAATAAGAAGGGCAGAACTCCCAAGACACAAATAGAGACCAAGTGAAATCGTAACAAATTTCACCATCCATATCTATACTCAGAATTGGTCTAAATCAAGCTCAAGAAGAGAACAATTTTGAACAACTTTTCTAAAGGTATTCACCCATAGTACCTGTAGCTATGGTACTCGAGGTAATCACTTCGCTATTCTCATACTACGAACGGTGGTGTAACCTGGTAAAGCCTAGGGCCACAACCACGACCTCAACCTCTCAACAACAACTATAGTTACAGAGCTATCATAATAAAGTCATAAGCATTCGTAATCAATTCATAACAGCAATGATCAATGCGACATAACAGAAACGTAAATGCAATGCTTGACCCATTCCCATCCTACTGTGTACTAGTGTGTCAAGTTTTTAAGTTCATTAACCATTTCAAAATTTTAGCTAATTAAGTTACCTAAGTTGTTAATCCATTCACCACGGACCTACAGCCCTCTCTGATACCAACTGTAACACCCCAGCCCAACATGAGCCTGGAATGCTATCGATGAAACATTAACAAAGCTAATCTAAGATAATTTACTAAATTTCGGCAGAACCTCCTTTGTATAGTTAACGAAATGGGAGTTCCCAAAAGATAAAGGTATAACATAATTAAATATTCCAACATCCAAAATCATCACTAAGCATTAAAATATGCTATTCAGCTTGGACATATTCAAAGATAACCAAAGTACGTTAATCATCATTATTATGAATAATCTCGATGCATGAGGCCTAACCATAAACATTACTTAAGCAATTCGCTTAGTTATTAATGGACACCCCAAAAAGATTAATCAACTTCAAAGATGCGTGGCAGTGTGTGACTCCAACTTAAGTCTACTCCTTCCTATGCATGTCGATCTTGCAAAAGGTACCTAAAACACAACAAAAGCGAGAATGAGCCCAAAGACTCAGCAAGTACCAAAAATAAAACATTAACCTCATAATTACAGCATCAACATTCAATCCCAAAGCTTTACTCGGAAACATATCTCATGTTGTATGAATGCAAATGTGCAATGCATCTTTTCTCTTTCACTCTTTTCATATTTTACTGGTAATGCGAGGTATGCAACTGTCGCTGCATATCCATGCCTGTGCTCGCAAGCACAGGGACCAATTGCCCAATACTTCGCAAGTAAAGAGGACCTCAAGCCCACACTCCACAAGTGTGGGGACCATAAGCCCATCGTTTTCATGATGGGGACCTCTTCTCAATGCCCACATTCCACGAATGTGGGGACCTCAAGCTTATCATCTACATGACGGGGACCTCAAATATGCATTCCTGATCACCACGTGACCAAGTCTTATGTATGCTCTCAGAGTGCACATGAACAATTACAATATTTTTGCAATAATCATGAACAACATCAACACCATACATGAATAACAATCATTCGTATCATAAGAATTCACCATCCTTAACCAACATATCACACTATCAATCAAACACAGCTAATATATATCAAAATACTAGCACTCACTGTCAATAATTCATAATTACTCTATCAAACAGAGTACTTGCCTTAATCGCATGAGAACGGAGGATGTGAAGAGGGTGCTGCCTCCGGGACCAGTCCCCTACCTAAATTCATTTAAAAGCATACTAAGACAATAGTAATGGACCAAACAAACTATAAGCAAACATGAACTCGCAATAGTTTTTAACGCGATCCCGACTCCCACTCCTAAATGCTGCTCCGTCCTATCTGTAGACAGTCACGTTCTAAAATTCATATCTTTTAGTACATGAGTCCAAATGATTTTTCTTGGACTTCCTTGAAAGTTTATCAATTTCTCCAACTAAACCTAGTTGGTAGGCCTTCCTGATTCGGCCATCTAATACCCCTACCAAGCTAATTAACAGAACATCGATTTCACGTTAGGTTCTCTCGAGAGTACACTAAAACTACCATAACTTTCAGCACGTTTGTCCAAATGTCGCGTTCTTGAGCTTCCCTGAAAGCTATGAACATTATCTACAACTTTTCATATACTGTGATACTCTAATTTTCCCTTTATCTGATGGATCCAGTCAGATTAATAAAATCTATCAGAATACTAACAGATTTGTAGAATAGTCGCACTAAAAAAATCATAACTTCTGCTAAAGAGGTCCAAATGATGCGATCTAGCACTTCATCAAAAGGTGACGACGTCCTCTACAATACTCTAGGAGATGCCCCGTAGTTAATTACATCAAAACGACAGTCTAACAAAATCTGTCCTGAGCAGACCATAATACCGACATTGCTACAACAATTAAATGTGCATCTAATCGGGGGAAAAACGGGGTTACCCTTGAAGAACCACTGCCGAACGTGATGAACACTCACCCAGGCCATGATCTCTCCCTCCCCCTTTCCTCTTCCTCTTCTCCTCCTTCTTCTTGGCCGATCTGTCTCCTGGGCGAGCCTCCTTCTTCCTCCTCGACACCGGTAGCGGGGAACATCTTCTTGGCCAGTAGCAAGGGGCTTCAATGGAGGAGGAGGTGCTGCTGGACATGGGGAGGCGCATCGGGAAAGAGGGGGGTGGGGGCGGCCAAGGGGGAGAGGGAGGGGGTGCGGCCAAGGGGGGAGAGGAGGGCCGGCTAGGGTTTTGGGGGTGGGGCGCCTCCTCCCTTATTTGGACAGCAACTTCATGGCCTAATGGGCCAAGGCCCAGGCCCAAATTGCCCAAATAATGCTGCAAACCCCTCCATTACCTGTTGAATTAAGTATTTTCTATTTGATCCTTCTCCTAGATCAATTTCTAAATAGTCCTTTTCTTTGAATATTTGGCTTTCTCTCAAATTCTACTCTGGAGTATTACATTCTACTCCCCTTAAACAGAATTTGACCCTGAATTCTAACCACGCAGTCTGTAGTATGGGCTATTCTTAGTGTAATGGAGATCATACTGTGTTTTATATGCATAGAGGATCACATATCACCATATTAGCAGTTTATATTGATGATGTTGTGATCACTAGAGATGATACCAAGAAAATCAAGTTCTTGAAGAAAAGACTGGAAGAGGCATTTGAGGTGAAAGATTTTGGAACTCTTCGATACTTTCTTGGGATTGAGATTGCCCATTCTTCAAAGGGTATAGTTCTCTCCCAGAAGGAGTATGTTCTTGATCTATTGGCATAAACAAGTATGCTTCGATGTCTCCCTATTGCTTCACGTATTGATAGGAATCACAAGCTATATGTTCAGTCGAGAGATCCAATTGACAAGGAGGCTTACCAAAAGCTTATTAGGTGTCTCATCTATTTGTGCCATACATGACCTGATATTTCATATGTATTGAGTGTGGTGAGTTGATATATGCATGATCTTACAACAGGATACATGGATGCTGTCTATCAAATCTTGTGTATTTGGAGAGTAGTCCTAGGAAAGGCCTTTGGTTTAGGAAGAATCAACACTTGAATGTGGAAGGGTATTGCGATGTTGATTGGACAAATAGCATAAATGTAGGAGGTCTACCTCTAGATATTGTATCTTTGTGGAAGGTAACCTTGTGTTATGGAGGAGTAAGAAGTGGGATGTTGTGGTTCGGTCTACTGTAGAGGTAGAGTATAGAGTAATGGCATTGAGCGTGAGTGAAATGATATGGATGAAGGGTTTATTGTATGAGCTTTGGGTACGGAGGAATAACCCCCTTGGTGTTGCATTGTGGAAATAAATTTGTAATCAACATTTCTAACAACCCGGCACAGCATGATCGTACTTAGGATGTTGAGATTGATATGTTCTTCATAAAGGAAAAGCTCGATGGTAGGATGCTGAAGTTAGAGTATATCAAGTTTGGTGAAAGAATCGGATGACTATTTCACTAAATGTTGGTCGCAGCGAGGGTGCAACAATATGTAATAAGATGGGTATGATTGATATCTTCGGCCATCTTGGGGGGAGTGTTGGTTAGTTAGTATTAGTGTAACAGCCCCAATTTTATGAACAATAATAAAATATTTTATGAACAAGAATGATGTCTTGTTCATACTTGATATCTTGTCTTGTTCATAGCATCACTGTTCATTTTCACAGATTGGGCAAATGAAAACTTTCCTTTTCTAGCCAAAATCCAAAACCCATTTGAAGTTTCAAAGGGAATAAAAGCCAATGCTTGTATTATGACTGGGAGGTATTTTTTATCAAAGCCTAGATAATTTATTTGGCCCACAAATAAATTTTGTTGAATTTTTCTTAGAAATTATTTTGCCGTGGGGAAAAATATTTATTTTTAAATCAACCGATTCGGGTTAAGGGAATTATTTATGAATTTTAAAAGTGAAACCGTGCTTTTTGAAATTTATTTTGGAAATATATCATCCCAGTAGCCTTCCTGCAAAATTTCATGAATTTGCAAATTTATTTACTATTTCTAAAAGCCCGGTCAAACTTTTAAACCTTGAATTTAGGACTGGTCAACTTTTCTGGTCTAAACCCAAACCTTAGCACTGTAGTGACTCGAACCCAATGAGGTTGGGTCCAACCGGTGCAATTTGGTCCGGCTCAGTCACGCTTGGGCGCGAGCCCAACCCCGCACGTGACGCAAGCCGTTGATCTCCCATCGAACGGACGAGATTTGCGAAGCCGCGTGGGCTATCCACGTATGCTAAACAATCTCCACCGTTGGATCTCCATCCCACCGCATCCAGCTTTAGATCAAAATCTTAACACACCTCCAATTTTGTAACCGTTGATGTCCAATAAAAAGGATCAGATTCATTGGGTCGTTTAGATCGCCAAATGCTTCAGTGAACTTGAGCCCTTGGATCTTGATCGGGCGACCGAGAGGGGCAATAACAATCGGACCTCCGGATCTCCTCTTGATCTCCACCGTTAATCTTAGATCCAACCGCACCGCCCTTTTTGTTTTAAACTTAAAGGCGCGCATCCATTTTGGCCGTCGAATTCAAATCCTACGGTACCCCTTTTGACCGTGTGCATTTAGGGCCTGATTTTGTTGGACCGTTGGATTTTAATCGTAGGGTCTATAATGAGATAACATTCGGACCTCCGGATCTTCCTTCAATCTTGACCGTAGAAAACCAATCTGACGGTACCACGTCATCTAATTTAAAGTGACGTGTATCCTTTTTAGATCGATCGTTGGATTCAAATCCAACGCCCCTCTTTGAATATAACCTACGAACTTCCGTAGGGCTCCTTTAAATCTCAATCGTCCACTTGAGATCGCACGGTCCATATTAAACGATCTCGATTAAATTCTTTTAACACCTATTTTCATCGCAGCCGCCCATCTCTAATCGGACGGTCGATGTTCTTTTGGGTTTTAGGAGGTGCGCGCGACTGCGGCTGCCAGCGAGGTCCGCATGTCAGGGAGTCGCCTCTCTTCCACCTTGCCTCTATGCGTCGCCGCCGGCTTCGTGACCGGAGTAGGGGCGTTATCCATGATCGTGCAACTATTTTTCGGATATTTAGCACTAATTGGACACCTCATCAGCTCTAGACAATTCCCCTTTGCCCTGTAGCTCAACCTCTATATATATACCCTAGCTTTTTGCTACTGCCATTGTTGACCCAAGGAGCTCTTCATCTTCCATTGCCGTTCCAGTGGAGTTTCTTGCTCCTACATTTTGCTTATCGATCTTAAACGCTGGTTTGACCTTGTAATAAGGATTTAGCATCTTTTGTAGGTTAAACCAGAGTTTATTTCTCTGTTGATCAAAGCCGATTTTAGGAACCTTCGGTGTTTCTCATACCCTGGTAAGCTAAGGCCTTAGTTCTTGTCATCTTAAGTACACTAAGGACCTCCGTAGCTCACATGAATCATTCACTTGTACATAAGTAGCTCCAACTTTTTTTAAACTAAAAAGTTGTTTTCATAACTTTTCCAGTTCTGGGGTTTCCCTGGCTATCCTTTAGCCTAGTTAGTTCTTAGTTGAACCCTAGTAACATAATAAGTTGTTCTTTTGATTCTTGTTGTCATCTATTTAACTTTGTAGCAAAAGTCTATCTCTGTCATCTGTTGTCGGCCAAACCGACAACTTCTATATTTTGTAATTTCTGTAACCTGACCGGTTAGGGTTAGCCTGGGGTATTATTTACCCTAAAGATCAGACTAAGCTTCAATTTAGGATCTTTTACTTAGTCTATTTTTAATCAACTCAAATCATAGATGCCTGTTTTCCATTCTTTTCAAAATCAAAATGTAACTTTGATGAAACTTTAGTTCTTTGTTATTTTAAGGCGATAGATGATAAAATGGTTTATTATCTTTATTAGGGTAAGTATGACTTAAGCATATTGTTAATTATGCATTACCCTCTTGATCATACATCTTCTATTTAATTTTTACTTGCTGTTAGTTTTCATATTCATTGGAGTTTATTGTTTCTTTTTAGAATCTGGTTCTTACAAGTGTTTGATTCTATTTACGAGCAACGAGCCTGCACAAGAAGTATATTATTATCAAGGCAAGCATCCTCTTTGCACCATGTTGATCCCAAAGTTTTATACAATGGATTTTCCAAATACAGTGACACCTGTTGCATGCTAATTTTCTGAAAATACAATTGTGCTCTGTTAGTAGGTAGTTATGACCTAACATTGTGGCTTACCTTAAATCTGAGTATACACTCATAATTTAGAGTAGGGTTGTATACTACGATATTTAATTTCAGAATTTTGCTTAGCCATGCAGTCCATAGAACGTTAGAGTTTGGCAAGATTCTCTTGTCAAACATGGGAACAACAAATAAATTTCAGTCATTTTAACTCTTTGTCCAGTTTCTTCAAATCAGATTTGAATTCTAAATTTAAATTGATCTGGACAAGAGGAAGCTAGTGGTGGTGCCTTCGTGCATGAGATTGGGAAATATAGTGGACTTGTCTGGACCGAATAAGGACTGAACTCTGACTATTCAATTCAAGTCCCAACGTGCTTCCACACGCGGTGTATGAGCGCCGTTTGGTTAAGTAAAGGGTTAATGCTATTGAGTTGGAGACAGGGGAGTAAGGATATGTGTATTGATCTTGTATGGCATAGATGCTTAGGTCTTCAGGCTGCGTCTTATGCCATGTGAGTTTTATATCAATATCAGATGTTCTTAGAAGGGTGAGGGCGTATTTGTGTTCCATCGCATGTACGTACCTTAAAGATGCCGATTGCAATCTATTATGTGTAGCGAACACAACTTGTATTTCTTTTGTTTGGATCGGCACTCCTGACGCAACATGTGTGCCCCGGTTAAGCAGATGCTATCAGTCGTTGTTTAAGCGAGATCAGTTCACAAATGTTTATCCATCTCAATAGTGTCAGCTTGTTGAAAAATACCAAATCTTAGTTTCCCCGGCCGGCATACCAAAGGTTGTGTGCTATTATTCCGGAGGCTTACGGGCTAACTAAGTCATGTGGGTAAAGTTGTACACCCCTGCAGGGTATTAAACTATTCGAATAGCCGTGTCCACGGTCATGGACGATAACTTGAGTTGATGTCACCTGTATAGAATTTTGTTTTCAACTGCTGTTTGGATTTTGATTCAGCATGAGGGAATTCATGCAATGTACTGTTTACTTTTACATTTCCTTTACTGACTGTTTTACTCAAACTCTGATTTATTAAATTGCTTTATCAAAACCTAGCAATTGTAGGTTAGGATGTATTGCTTTATGCAAAATTTAACCATGATGCCTTCATGTTGTAACCTTATGCATGTACAAATCTAAATCCTTTGTATAGGTTCTAACAAACACTTTCTTTTATTAGTTTGTGTAAGTCTTGTTGAGTACCTTTCATACTGAAGGTGCTATAACCTATTGTTGCAGGTGAGGACGGTTATTTATATGAAGTGCCCGTTAGCGCCGATCAGGGTGACGCTAACGAGTGAAGCTATTTCTTTCCTCCACGCAATAGCCTGCGGGTGATGGGGCCATTGGTGGTTTTGTCGTTTAATCTTTTGTTTCCGCTGCCAACTTTTGTAGTGACCAAGTCACTTATATTGTAGTCCTAAACTGAATTGTAAACTTATGTTTAATTATGTAAATGTATGACTTGTATGTGTATGATGCAATGTTGTTTAAGGATATATGTGCAATGGTCACTGATCCTTGGAACCATTGTAAGACATATATCCGGGAAGCTTGAATATTGGATTTGTTACTTATTAAATTTATGCTTCTAGCATAATCTTTAATAAAGGAGCAGCACTGTTCCTTAATTAAGAATTGTGCTACAGTATAACTTTAATTAAACACATTTCCAATACATAGGGGTCTCCACAGCGTTGGTATCAGAGCATACGTTGCCTGCAGGTTAGGAATAGCATGGCCGTGGTTATTAGAAAGTCTTCTGAGAAAATTATTTTCAAGTCAGTAGTATAATTTCGAAGGTTTAAGTATGACATTTTTATTTCTTATCTTCCCTAGTATCAACTATTGTCCCAACTTTCTGTTGGTTTCTTTCAAGAGTGAATTGTTTTCTTACCTTGTCTTTTTGTCTATAGATGAGCGGGTGGTACTTGGTCAAGGAAACCCGAGCTGAGGATGTGGATGGATTTCCGGCTTTGCTGCGGGACATGATGTGGCGAACTAATTTCACCTACCAGCCGGAGTACGCCATCTATCGACGAGATCGAAGACCAGGGATGGAAGAGTACCGCGCCATCATCAACGTCATCGCTAGGCAGGTGGCGGGCAGTGTCCCATACTGTGTCCAAGCACTTGCCATTTCTGAGTCTATGGCGGTTCAGGAAGTTGCTAGTAGGATGATGAGCCTCCTTCGTCATGATTTGACGGAGTTGTCTCAACCACCCTATGATCACTTCCCGAAGCAAGGTCCTAGTGCAGAAGTGAGCATGTTTGATGAGGTACAGTTTGGGGAAGACCCTCAGGTGCGACAATTGGCGAGGATGGTCCGCATCATGGACCAACTCCATCGCTGCCTTGTGAGGGAGTTGTGGGAAACTCGGCATCATTTTAGCGAGGCCCAGGAGTACCTTAGACTTGGAGTCAACATGAATTGCGTTCCTCGCAACGTGCTTTATGGTGACAACGAGATCTCTCCCGCTGCTGCTGCACCACCAGCTTATCGACTTCCAGATGTAGCCGGGTGTATCCCTATTTATGGACAAGTGTGTCAAACCCGCATGACTGCAGGTTTCCCTCGCACTCTGCGGACTGCACCTCCTGGAGGTCATCAGCCATTACTAGGGTCTCCGAGGCGTCTCATCAGTCCTTTGGATCCTATTGACACGGGTAACCCTGGAGCATATCTTCTGAATGAGTATCCGGTGAACTTTAACTGTGATCTGTACGCTAGTTCCTCGACGACGAACCCTCGTGGATAGGTGTTATATCGACAAGTAGTTGTCCTTAAATAAATGTAATAGGGTAGTGGTATTTTGTAAAGGATATGTAAGTCAGACTTTTGGTTTGTATTATGAACATGGTAGTCAACTTGTATATAGAATGGGACCGAACTCCTTTTGCTGTATTTATGGATTTTATTATTTTGGTGTTGGTTTGAATACATGTCATCATATAATGCATTATAAGTATAGTGTTTGTTTCTTTCCTATTTATAACCATGTTTTTGCTTGCTCGAGTATATCCTTGTTATGTTGTTAACCATTGTGTGGTAACAGGATGACAGGACCCACTACTCGTGCGCAGACACAACAAGGGAAGGGCATTTCAACTCCAATGCCCCACTCTTAGGGAGAGCAGGCTAAACCTTCTGGTTCCCATGGTCCACAAGGTGGTCACCAGGAAGAGGAGCTTCCCCCACCACCCACTATGGCTGATGTGCTCATGCAAATTGAGCGCAATCGAATGGACCAGACGCGCATTTTGGAGCAAATTGCGCGCAATACTTCTTCCACTACTTCTCCAGCTGTGAGAGCAGGAGGCCATCATGTGCAGGGAAGTCTTGCTGACTTTCAGCGGACTAACCCGCCGGTGTTCTCCAGTTCCCAAGATCCAATGGAAGTTGAAGACGGGCTTCGGACTATTGAGAAGAAGTTGTTGATTGCTCAATTTTCTGAGAGGGAGAAAGTCCTGTTTGCCAGTTACCAATTGGATGGGGTGGCTAACATATGGTGGGATAATTGTCTTGCTATTCAGCTGGCTGGACACGTCCCTACTTGGGACGAGTTCATGGAGGCCTTTCGTGAAGCCCATATTCCTAAGGGAGTCATGATGATCAAGCAGCAGGAGTTTCTCGCTCTTAACCAAGGGCGGAAGACTGTTGTAACACCTTGGCTATTCAGAAGCCAATATGCCACCTATTTACTCTAACATTCAACACAATACAGAAGAATATGAATAAAGATAAACATCTAATGGCAATATTAAATCAACAAGATGTGGTGAAGGTATCCTTCCTCCACCATTTAACTTATTTTGTTTAATGTTCATCAATAATGAAGGTTCACAAGTAACAATGATTGAACTGTATCACGGAGAAGGTATCCTTCCTTCTCCATTTAGAGTTATTTATTACAATTCGTCAATAATGAAAGAACGGTAGAGACTAAATCATAAAGTTGAACTGGAATGTGGTGAAACGTATAATGAGTGCGTGTCTACTCCCTCCCGATCGGCCAAAGGCATCAATGGTCACCTAAAATAAACAACAAACAACAAGAATGAGTCCGGACTCAAACAAGTCTGATAAATAATTAAACATACCACAAATACGAATCGGATACTCCTCATTAAAGAAAGCGAAACATATGCAGAAGGATTATAAATGGAATAATGGAATGTATGGATTTAATGAAAGGAATGGACTGCACACAATGCTTATACCGGTATAGCTAGTGAGACACCCGTCGGTGTTCACTTAAGCCCGTATTTATCGAAATACGGGGATCCAAAATACCGTATGAAGAACGTTTCATACGGTTGTCCAAACTGCCCACATTGGAATGATGGGACTTCACATGCCCATACTGGAATTGATGGGACTTTAGACTCCACTCCCGTGGAGCTCCACTCCCGTGGAGCTCCACTCCCGTGGATGGAACATGAACATGGATGCATTAATGAACGTAAGTATTATGAAAAACATCATCTGCACACATATGAAAGAACATACGCAAGGAACATAATCATTGGAACCTCTTGTATTCTTTAATCTCCACTCCCGTGGATATTCCACTCCCGTGGACGGAATATGAATATTGAAGCTTCTCTCATATCAAACAAAACACAATACTAAACATCGAGCATCCAGTATTTACAAATCACACAAAAGTCAATTTACTTGCCTTCGCGATGCGACGCGTTAGGAGTCAACGGTGCTCCTAAACCTGAAGCCTCTCCGCCTACACGTATACTTGAAATAAGAACAACATATAACAGTAGCGCTTTCAATAACGTTCTACAACGCCTTCCGACGACCCACAATATCTAGCTTATTCTAATCTAAAACAGATTACATCAATAATGAACTAGTTCTGGACAACAGCGAAAACACTCATAACTAATAACCTGGGGCCCAAACGAGGTGAGCCCAGATCCTACATAAACTTAACGAACATATCTACAACATTCCAGTTGACGAGATAACCCAAATCGGCCAAATTAATTTGCTAACAGCTAAATGAAACAGCAGAACAGAATCTGTCGAACAGCTAAGACATCAGAATTAAAAGGACCATAACTTTTAGTCTACAACTCCGAATTGGGCGTTCTTTATCAATCTGAAAAGTTTATGAAATTATCTACAATAACCTAGTTGAGAGTAAACCCTGACTTGTCCATTAACATACACATATTTTAGAAGACAACTTAAAAGGTAATTCTCGTCGAAATCTGGACAGCAGAAACTAAAACGATCATAACCTTTGATTAAATGCGTCGGAATCAAGTGTTCTTAGTGGCCACCAAAGCTAAGAACAATACCTACATAACTCTAGGAGATGGAAAACTCAAATTCGGCCTCTAATATCACGAAACAGACCACGCAACATACTGGACAGAACCAAACTAATGCAGAAACAATTCGATCCAATCAATCTATTCGACCATGCATCTAATAAGAACATAGCAGCGAAGAACGCTCTTTGTTACCCTTCAAGACTCGTATGAGACCGCTGAATCCTTGCGAGGTTCTCCTCTCCCCCACTTCCCCTTTTCTTCTTCCTTAGCCGACGGCAAAACTCAGGGCTCTCCCTTCTTCCTTGCTTCGGCCAACGCTTGGGCAGCACCAATGGGGAGGAGGAGGTGGAGAAGATGGGAGGGAGAGGAGGGTGGCGCATGGGGAAGAGGAGTGGCGGCTCTAGGGAGGAGGCACAAGGAGGGAGGAGTTCTAGGGTTTTCAACCGCACCCCACATGGGCCTCCAAGGTTAAAGGCCCGAGGCCCAAGTTCGGAACGTTTCTTTCTGTGCAGTTGTAATATCCCGAAAGTGAGTTAAGGATTGAATCGAGGAAGATTAATTTTATTTCGGGAGAGATCGATTAATCGGGAACGATCAAGCGGGCGCCGGGAGGGACTAATTGGTTTGATTGTCGGTGCTGCAGTTTTAGAGGGGGAAAGAGCTTTTGGCGGCAACTTGGGCTGGGCCAAGGCCCATCTAAGTGGCCGACCAGGGGGCTCCTCCCAAAACCCTAGCCCTTCCTCCCCTCCCCTTTCCCCTCCCACTTGCAACCGGCCGCCCCTCTCCCCTCTCCCCACCTCCCCACCTCTCCACCTCCCTTCCACCCTCCCTTGCGCCCTCCCCATCTCTCATCACCTCCATTGCTGCTGTCCAAGGTGGAGTAGGAGCTCCCTTGCAGCCGGCCAAGGAGGAAGAAGAAGGAGAAAAGAATAGAAAGAAGGGAAGAAGAGAAGGGAAGAAGAGGGAGAAGAAGGATCCGCAGCGGAATCATGGTGGTCTTCGTCCCGCTGTGTGCTCTCTTCGTTTCGGCAAGGGTAACCCATGGTTCTTTGTTTTAGGTCGTTTTCTAGTTGTGTAATTTTCGGATGCCAGTTCGTCGCTATTCTGCAGCAGGGAAGTTTGTCGGTTTTGATTAAGTTAGAGGCAGATTTGGGTCTGGGTGTCTCCTAGAAAGTTGTAGCTATCGTAGTTACCTTTCATTGCCAACAAGAATCAGGTCATTTGGACTTCGGTAGCCAAAGTTATGAATTTATTAGTACTTCTGTGTTTCTGGAGAGAAGCAGATTTGCTAGTGTTAGTTAACCTGATAGAAGCGCGTATTTAGAGGGGTTTCCAGAGGGTCTCACCATAACGAAAAATGAGGCTAATCCTCTTAGCTTTCAGGAAAACTAAAGATCACTGAATTTGGATGATCGTATAGAAAGTTATGATAGTTTCTTTGTCGCTGTCCAGAAACCCGACGTGAAATGTTTGCTCTGATTAAATAGATTGGTAGGTCTGGTAGATGGCCGAATCAGAGGGTCTCCCCAACTAAGTTTATTTAGACATTTCAATTACCTTTTCAGATTGTCCAAGATCATCCTATTTGGACTCCTGAGCAGAAAGTTATGAATTTTTGTAGTCTGCTGTCCGCAGTGACCGATCGCTAGAAATCAGAAAAAAAAACTAGACGTGATAAGAAGATTAGCGATTTCGATTGTAATGTGATGTATGATTTTGGTCCAGTATGCTAGTCTTAGTTTGGGGTTATCTTCTTGTCCAGGTGGCGAGATCCCAAGGGCAGCACCCACTTAGCGTCCGCGTTTTCGCACGGTTGAGGCAAGTATTCGGGTTATAGCGTATTTTGGGTTGTATGATATGATTGTGGTGATTGCTTGTTGTAGCCTTGCACGAGTGTTAGCGTAATGATATTTCCTTTTATCTTGATGAATGCAAGCTATGGTTAAAGTTTCCCTTGAGCGTTGCTAAATCATACATGTTATGTACATGTTAAATTCGTGTATATGAAAGACGTGGCATGGAGCAATTGCATGTTCCAATCGTGTTGGAGACTTGGTCATACGTGCATGTTTTTGATATATGATAGCGAAGTAAGGTTGTTGGCATGATGTTTATATTGAGAGTGGTAAATGCTCCAAGTATGATTATGATTTATTTATGTCCGTTGTTATTGTACTTGGTATATTGATGATGAATAGATGTTGTGCATGTGCATATTGAGATCATGCTTTAGCTTGGTCACGTGGTGACCAAGCATGCATTCGTTGAGGTCCCGTCATGTATTGGCGGGCTTGAGGTCCCACATTGGTGCAATGTGGGCTATGAGCAAAGAGGTCCCCATCATTCGGATGATGGGCAAAGGTCCCTATACATGTGGTGTATAGGCTTTTGGTCCCCTGTGCTGAGAGGCACGTGCAAGGGTACTGGCGACGGTTGTATACCCGCATTACCGGTAAAATGCGAAAAGAGATAAAGTTAAAAGGTGCATTGCATTGGTTGCATTCACATGAGCATGAAGGCTTTACTCGTGCATTGTTTATCTTGGATTATTGATGCTATGAATGTTAACTTGCATAGCCTTGTTGGTACTTGCTGAGTCTTTGGGCTCACTCTTGTTTTGATGTGTTTTAGGTACAACGCAAGGCGCATGCATGGGAGGAGTAGATGAATTGGAAAGCAGCGCACTACCTCACAACATTAAAGCAATTGTCATTTATCTTCATATAAGAATAAATAGATCACGAGAAATACCCATGGTGGTTTTATGATTCGATTATGGTTATGAGAATAGTGTTAATTTGATTACATTCATATGATTATCTCTTATGCATGAGTGAATTGGATTATGAAATTATTGTTAAATGTTATGTTTACTGTTAGAAGCTATGGATAGTTTGAGTTTGGGTTAAGCGTAATAATGAGAATAGAAAGTTTTGGTTATGTTTATGATATTATTCTACACGCTTGAATGAACTCGATTATGATTATATTGATAAATGCCTTGATCAATTGTTGGAACCTCGGTATAGGCGACTATACAAAGGAGGTTTTGTCGAGATTTTGTAATTGGTCTTAGTTTAGCTTAGTTTAATTTAATTTTAGTAGTATTCCAGGCTCAATGTTGAGCTGGGGTGTTACAGTTGGTATCAGAGCGGGCTGTAGGTCCGTGGTGACTAGATATATATAAAAAAAATGCTAATGTTAATCAACTTAAAAGTTTGACACATCGAGCACGATGAGGATGGGGATGGGTCAATCTTTGCATTTACGTTCCATTATATCGTTTTGATTATTCTTGATATGAATTGAGTTTGGCTGCTTATTAATTAATTATTATGATTATTATGAGTGGATTAGTTGTTGTTGAGAGGTTAAGGTCGTGGTTGTGACCACAGGCTTTACGAGTTACACCACCGCTCGTGGAGTGGGTATAGAGAAGTGCTACCCTGATATCTTAGTACAGTGTCGATAGCGAGAATCTTTATAAGAGTTGCCCTCTTCCTGAATTTGAATTTGGTCAACTCTTAACCGGTTGCGATTGATGGGTTTCTTTGAAATGTTTGGTGTGTTTCTTTGGCTTAATTTGCCCAGTAAATCAATTATTGTTTTTCCCACCGTTGAGTTATTCTCGGTTGGTGAATTTTGCTAATTGTCAAGATTGACTTTTGTAGGGAGTTTTGTTTTTCTTATTGGAAAGCTTGACCTATTTTATTCGCTTGATGTTTTGGTTAATGAAAGTTTCTTTTGTAAGTCCTTTAGTTCATGAAGGCTTTGACTCAACGTATCTCTTTGGGTATTTTGAGCGTTGAATATTAATGGTTGTGTTATGAGTTTCAAGTTAAGTTCGCAGTTTGTGCATGATCGATCTTAACTAAGGTCCTTATCAAAGAAAGTTGAATAAGTGGAGGTTGTCCTTTAGTGGTTCTTGATGAGTTATGACTATGAGTATGACAATATTTAGTTGGAATCAATGGAGTTGTTAAGAGGCGTGGTATTTTGATGAATTGGTCGATTGTTAGGATTGTGGAATCGGTAGATTTATTGGATAGCATGGAGTAATGTATCTCTATGGATTAGCTTACCCATTAGTGATGGTTAGGTTAAGAATGTGTTTGAACGATGCTTTAGAGGATATCAGTTGGAAATTTTCAGTAAACTAGTTACTTGATGATCATACAAAATTGCTAGATTAAAAACATGTATATTAGATTAGACGAACGTTGAGGTAGCATGTTGTGAAACCACATTTGTGCTGAGCGATGAGATTATTAAATGTTGACTTTGTGTTTACAGAGATGGTTCGTGACTACAAACAAGTAGGACCCTATTTGTATACATGATTCATACAATTGACAATTGTTAATGACAGCTTGAGCGGGTGTGACTAACACTAATGGTTGAGTTGGTGATTGAGTAAGTGGCCTCGATAGTGTGCTTTGCGAAAGTATCATTTGATAGTATGAACTAGTTAAAATAGGTTTGTTTCAACCTTGTGGCTTGTGTTTCCTTTGGAGAAATTTATGATGGGATAAGAGGCTATGATGAGTCTCGCTAAGAGTGTATTGTTACATTACTAGTGTGATTGTCGATAAGGGATTATGATGATAATATTGAATGTTTTGTATAAAGGGACCGGATCGCTTCTTGGATGTTAATTAATTGAATATGTTTCTAGTTCGCATTTGTGGTCTTTCGGACCTCATGTTGATGTGATAGCTGAATTTGTTTAGAGCAAAGTGACGTGTTGAGAGGTTTTATTAGTTCCTAAGTGGAATAGTTGTTGTGATCTTCAATTACTCTTTGTCGGAAATGCCATGGTGATGCTATAACCAACTAAAATCGAGTAAAGTGGAAGTATTTGAGATTTAAGTAAAGTTTCATAACTTGCGAATATTGAAGTTTGTCTAAAACTTTTGTTCTTGCCATAAGAGTTTTCCAAATTCTAAAAGCAGTGTTTTATTCTCAATCGAGGTTTGATATTCTCTCGATTGTGGGACGTGCCTCAACTTTGATCATATCTTTTGGTTTTAGAAAACGTTTTATCCGATTGTTTCTCTTGATCTTGTAACTCTTTGTAAGTGGTAACGTTTTT
Source organism: Ampelocalamus luodianensis (assembly GCA_036346255.1). Taxonomy (NCBI): domain Eukaryota; kingdom Viridiplantae; phylum Streptophyta; class Magnoliopsida; order Poales; family Poaceae; genus Ampelocalamus; species Ampelocalamus luodianensis. The sequence continues at coordinate 22,526,174 of CM070639.1, forward strand.
TTTGAGTGAAACTTATTTCTATTTGCCTCTTCTTCTAAGAAAGGGTTAACCGATCGTATTGTAAAGTCTCGTAGGTGGTGTCTTGGCATCTAGATAGTGGTGGTCTAGTAGATGGTTTGATGAACCCTTAGGTGTCAAGTCGTCTGAGAGGCTTGGAGTAATAAATCGATTTATTGGAATAATCCTTGGAGAGGAATTGAGTTGAAAGAATATTTGTCTTTGGAGCTAGCAGATTCGTTATGCGCAACTAGTAGGACCTATAACAAGTCAGTAGTCCAAGATTTGGTGTTCTTTTGACCGAGCATTTGAATTAGCAAGTATGGAAATCGGATCAATTTATTAGAGTATCGCAATTTGGTAGTATTGTGAGGCTATGAAAGTTATTCTTGATGATGTGGTTTAATGAGAGTGTTACAAAGTAATCAAATCGCCATGTTAATTAATGGGATAATAGAAAATATTGAGTAACGTCAAGATTGATTTGGCTTTAAATGAGTAACCTTCTGAGGGTTATAATCTTTGTAAAGGTAAACTGGTCTAGAAAATATTTTCATGATGATGTTAATGAGAGAGTATGTTGGAATTATGGGATTTCTGATTTAATCGAGGATTTCCTATCTTTTATATGAGAAGTTCGTTGTAGGAATCTTGGAGTTAATTTGGGCTTTGCAATTTTATGCTAGGACTTGGGGCACCCAATGATTATGTGTAGAGGAGGTAGATTAAGGGTGGGTTTGAACAGTGAGATAATCATTGATAGAGCCCTTTTAGAAAGTATATGACCGAGAGAGTCTGAATTCCAAGTTGTTTATTTCTAAAACATTGAGGAGATGTGATTATGTGTGTAATCTATTTTGAGATGCATTGGAAGTCATCTGTCAAATTAATCATGTAGATAGAGGAGTTGTTGAGATAAAGTTTGTGGCGTCGATAGAACCTTTATACTGGAATTGTGGATGATGTATTTCAACTTGAGTGTAACATTGAGAATGTAAAGTTAAGAAAGATGAGCTAGTGTGTTTTGTGATGAACTGAAACTCCAAAGTTGAGAGAGATTTTATTCTTAAAAGAGATCTTGAGAATTTGATACTTCCTCAAAGGAGTGAATTGTTTCCTCGATTCTCGTTTGAGTTTTGTCTTTGTTGACCAATATCTTTCGTAAGTTGAGTTTGACTCGATTTTGGTATTTATGATTCTTATCGGTTCGAAAGAATAAAAGAAATGATGGATTTGGTTAATTGAGTGGTTTCTCTTTTAGCGATCGTGGTGTTTATTTGCAAATTTTCTAATTGAAGGTGGAAAGATTTTCGTGATAAATCATCGATTTTGAATTTGACTCCTTTTAGTACCGAGTTGGTAACGTTTGGTTGCGTTGAGAGTTCCTCATTTTCAGTTGAGCTTTCTTTGGTAAAGTGTGTTTAGGAAGAGTATTGTTGTTGTGTGTTTCGTTAAAGGAGGTGATTGTTGCTTTAGTAAGGAGTATAATTGAGCGGTGGAATACGAGTTCTGGTTCTATGTGCATGTCGTGTGGTTCGGTATCTTTGGAGGTTTAACCCAAGATACATTGGGTTGTTTTAAGCTAGTTGGCGACGCTGCGAGGTGTCTCGAGTCCGTGCGCGGAGTACGAGTGTACCTGGAATGTCGAGTGGAGCGTTAGTACAGACGTCGATTTACGTCCTGGTGTTGTGGTCTCTTCTTGTGAGGACCCGGAATATTTAACTAGTAACACTTAACCTCCAAATGGTTCTAGCATTACTAATTAACATTCTAAGCCTCGATGGACATATGTTTCCCAGAATTGCAACATATGCACATCATCACAAAATTTCACATCATTTCCATACAACATATATCACTAAGTCAACAACGACATATAGTAAAGTTATTACAAAAGAGAGCCGACCGCCAAATAGATCAATATACAAGAATGACAAATGAAGCAAAGCGCCATAAGATGGCTAGAACAAAAGTCGGCCAGTTAGCCACACACCCACAAGGCAACCGACCGCCGCCAAGCTAGTCGCCCAAGCTACCACAACACAGCTCACAAAAGTGAGGCCCTCGTGCTCACCTCCTTCCTCTGCAACAAAACAATTAAGCATAGCATCGAGCACAAAGATTGTCTTTGTACCATAAGATCGACGTGTGGAATAGAGGACCTATTCATAACTACATGCAAGCTTGTTTAGGTGGAGGTTGTATGTCTCATTTGCATGAAGCCAACTTTATTTGCAATAATGTAATACATTTAAAAGCAAGTTTGCAAATCTGTTTTTAATGTTGAAATATGATAATAAAGATACATACAAGTAACCACACAAGTGACTATCCCAATAGCCACCACAACATATACGAATCACGATTCGTACCACCCATCAAGTTTTAATTTAAAAGGTTGTAGTCTAACTCTTGAAAGACCTTGCCAAGCGTGTCCATAACCTAGGGCGAGGCTATTCGAATAGTTTTAACCCTGCAGGGTGTACCAATGTACCCACACTTCAGATCGCTTTAAGCCAAAACACACTTCCGTAGGTATGTCGACGACGCTAAGTCCTACGAGGCGCTTTCAATATTGTGTATTAACTACGAGCGCTCGTATGGGTAGAAACACCATACGCTTACATTGCAAGCGAAAGACAACAAATCCCATCACGGGTGAAGTCTTTCGGACACTACAATGCTCCCAACACCATCCCTCCTGCGACCTCCTGCGACCGGAGCCAATACACGCCAAAGTACTAAGTCAAGAGAGGTCCCATACCCTCTAGTGTGGTTAGCACGCTAAAATGCTTGGTTTAGTGTAACAAGATGTTCTGGTCCTTGTTGACTTAGGCACCATTCAGTCACACCGAGAATCACACCAACATACCATTGTGCCCAAGTCTAAATCATTTTGCTTTAGTTTTAGTTTTCATAAGTAGACATGGCACAAGGTGGAAATCATAACTCATAATAAGTTTTGTGTGATCAAGGTTATCGACAAGTCGATAACAGCCCATTTCTACCAAGCTAAGCATGGCTAAGCAATTAATTCGCAACTACTAAGTGACAAGAGCCCTCCACGAACTCTTAATCACAGCAAGTAACCTAGGCTCATGGTAGTAGAGGATAATCATTTGCTAAGGAAATGCATCTACTAGGCCACTATTAAAACAAAGTAGCAATGCATACATAGAATTTGTAATCAACATAAATACTTAAAATACTGGGATTAACATGATCAAACTGCTTGCCTTCTTGCTGTTGCTCAATTTGTTGCGGAGGATCGTTCTCGGGGTTACCGCAAATGTCGAACCCTGCGAGAGGCAAAAGAACCAAGAACAACCAATAAGACTAGCAACACTTAAATCAAAGAGCAAGCAAAATTATCCAAATGCGATTTAAACTTATACACAAGGTGAAATACGAATATACCTAGACATAGAAACTGAAAAACCTAATTTGGATTTGTGGTGCAAAGATATTGCCTAAAAACACAATTTCTATAATTATATTCATGCAAAAATATTTTCTAGAAAGATTTTGAAGCTGAAATTTTATGGTAGCTACCTACTGGTATAGAGGTAACCCATATAAAACTTCAGGTCATTTGGAGTTAAAGTGATTTAGTTATGATTTTCTAAGATGCAAAATTAGCATAATACCCTTTCCAGAGCATAAATATGTTCAAAACTAATTTCTGAGAAGTATACCAACAGAGGGTTTTCTAGAATTTATCAAATATATTATGCATTTACAGAGAATTACTTGTGCATTTACAAGTCTTCGAATTTTCTAATTGCTAAAAATAGGTACTAACTCATTAATCAAGGTTTATTACAATCTTGGACCTATCATCATTTTTACATTAACATTGGGTTGATAACAAATTTATCAAAGTTGGAATCATTCATTTTGGATATACACAGAGCAAGATATGCATTTTCTAACGTTTTATCCATTTTCGGAATATTCAAAATGACGAAACCAAGTTATTCCTAGTCATACAATTTTACTCTCATCGAACATGCTTAAATCCATTTTTATAATGAGCTAAAGTGATAACATAATTTATTCGATTGGAATTAACTAAAAGCGATTAAAATGAATTAGTTATGAGTTTCTAAAGTTTTTATATCATTTTCACCGTCGAACAAATACTTACAGAAATACTGAATGCCTAATAGAAGAAAATGACGTGGGCGCCGGCAACCCTTGATCGACATCCCTCGGCTCACGCAGCGGCAGCGCGCAGCGCGAAACCTAACGAAACCACCGTTGGATCAAGATCCAACGGCTCGCCTGAGTGTATGCAACCGGACGGTGCGGTTGCTTGGGCCAATCGGTACGCGGATCGGCGGATGGGCGGCCCGAACGCACCAACAACCGGATTGTCCGATTGCACACGATCTCGACCATTGATCGCAAGATCGACGGCCGATGCGAGGAACCGGATGGTCCGAATGCATGCAAGATCCGGGCGCGGATCACAAAATGGACGGCGCTATAGATCGAAGTTCAAAAAGTGCGGCGAGTGGGACGCATGTCGCTGACTACGAGTCACGACCGCAACGATTTAACCCACGCGACGGTGCACTCGGGCCCAAGTCAGCGACCAGAGGAGGTTTCCGCGGGATTAAGTCTGACATTTTTATTAATCAATGATTAAGCATTAATGATGTCGAGCGTGCGGTGAAAGCAGATTGATTTAAGGAAATTGGGCCCACCGTGGTGGCCCAATAATAATGATTAAGACATAATTAACAGCTAATGATTGGTAATTAATGTGTCCTAATGATCCGACAGCGGGAGCTTACGTGCGGCAAAACCGAGTGGCTTTGACGGCTTGTCGCGGCGACTCGGTCGCGGCGGCGCCACAAACTATCAAAATGGGTTCGCAATAGTGTTGCGGACCCAACGATGTGACCTCGCCATGCGGTGGAAGTGCAACGCCGCGGCCGGAAAACAAAGATGAAGGCCGACACGGCAAAACACGAAAATAGCAAAATGCTCTGCTGCAGGTCAAGGAAGCGAGTGCCATGACTTCTAGGGACTACATAGGAGCTACCTTAGCAGAGAGGAGCTCCAAAGATGGCGGGAAGACTTGAACACGATGAAGTCCACCGAGCCGAAGAAGATGAAGTGGGAAATGAGGTTACGAGCAAAATGAGTGGAACCACATCATTACCACAGCTTCATTATAGCTCAAAGAGGCTCCAAAGCAAGTAATTGCAAAAAGAATCACTACCTGAGTCGAGAAGAAAGGGGTGAAACCAACTGAAAATCTCCAAACTTAAAATTGAGTGATTCTGTGAATGCAACCCAAAATCAAGTTAGGGAAATGTAAAGGAGGTTGAGGGGTTCAAAGGGTGCAAGAAATATTGAGGATGAACCACTTTGGACACCAAGGCTGCCATTGGAGCTCTACGACCAACAATGGTGTTTTGAGGTGAGAGGTGTTCTTGAGCTCAAACACGAGAATAGCTAAGTGTGGTGCAAAGAACACGGGAGGACCTAGAGGGCTTATTTATAGGAAAGGAATTAGGGTTTCGAGCAAGAACATAAACCCATGGTGAGCTCGGTTCATGGCGCGGTCAAGGACCAAGAAGTGATGGGAGCAAGTGAGCACGGTGACCATGGAGGAGAAAGCTCAGTGCGCATTAAATGCATTGCGAGAGACGTTGGCAAAAGCAAGCGTGGAGGTGACACATCAAGCCCCCATGCTCTCTCTTTCTCTCTCGCCATGAGCCGCGCGCCGGAGAAGCCGAGGAGGAAGAAGAACAGAGAAGGCGAGCCACGACCGTAGGATTAGAAATGGGCGGTCACGATTAAACGAGTTCGCGGACGGTCCGATTGCTCTCAGGATGCGGACGGTTGGATTGAGATCCAACGGTCCCTATTGACCAATGCAACCGGAGGGTCCAATGCTTACGAACATGGGCCACGCGATCTGAATCAACGGCCGATATCGCACACGCGCTTTTAAACCGCGCTTCGGTGCGATTAGGTGGTTCAACCAAGTCAAGTGGCTCGGACTCGAGCCCGACTCGAACCCAATGAATAGTGAATTTGGTTTTTAGGTTTTTAATTAAGCTGAGACTTTTGAGGATTTATTTGGGGTAGCAAATAACTCCAAAAATTCTGAAATTTTTACAGGAGCTTGCTGACTGAGACATTGACCTTGTGTAAAATTTTCAGAGAGTTTTATGCCATGAATAAATCTCCAAAATTCTACAAGGCTCTGTTTTAATGTTTGACCGAGAGTCAAACAGGTTTGATACCTCTAAAAATATTCAAACAATTTCTAAAAATTGTGGAATTTTTCAGAGGGTCACATACCACCAGAGACTTAGGAAAAATATATCAGAGGATGATCATAAGATTTGACAAGATTGTTTTTGAAGGAACAGATTTGTATCAAAGACTTGTGACTTTGCATTTCCATAAGTCTTGTACAATACTTGTGCAATACAAACAGAAACACATGATGTAAGAAAAAGTTTTAATTTCTACTCATTTTCTTACATTTGAAACACAAGCCCAAAATTTGGGATGTTACAACTCTCCCCTTACAAGAATCTCGACCGAGATTCCGTTTACTCGGAGAAGAAAGAAGGAAAATCTGCACGAAGGCGATCTTCGCTCCCAAGTTGCTTCATCTACGGAATGGTTTGACCATGAACCTTAGGAACTTGATGACACGGTTCCTTGTTCTCCGTTCGATTCCTCAAGAATACGAACAGGATGCTCGCTGTAGGTCAAATTCTCCCGTACATCGAGAACCTCCAATGGAGCTTCCTCGGTTGGGACACGGAGGCACTTCTTGGTGTGAAACATGGAACACATCATGCACACCTCAAGTGCAGGTGGTAGCTCCAATCAGACGCGGCGCGCCAACTTTCTCGATGATACGGTAGGCCCAACATATCGAGGAGCCAACTTGCCTTGATGCCAAAACGCCGATGGCCCTTCAAGGGTGAGACTTTGAGATACACAAAGTCATTGGGCTCAAAGCTCAACTCACGGCGGCGACGATCGCATAGCTCTTTCTCGCTGGGGTGGGCGTGCGCAGATGCTCGCGGATCAATCGAACGACTTTCGGCCTCATTAATCGAATCGGGCCGAAAAGCGCGCTCACCGCTCGACCGGTTCAATGGGGTTCTACATCTCCTTCCATACAAAGCCTCAAATGGTGCCATGCCAAGACCGCTGAAAGCTTTGTTGTAGGAGAACTCAGCAAAGGTAGGCATTTCTCCACTTCTTCCCATAGGAAAGAACACAAGCAGACATATCTTCCAACACTTGGTTGACTCGCTCCGTCGGCCATCGTCCCGAGGATGAAAGGCATCTTGAAATGAAGGCGGGTCCCCATAGCCTCTTGCGACTATGCCAAACCGCGAGGTGGCGCGCATCACGATCGAAATAATCGCTCTTGGTACACCGTGAAGACTCACAATCCTCGAGACATAAAGTTCGGCCAAAGGCCCCACACAAGCCCGAGTCTTGGCGGAAGGAAATGGGCCACTTTAGTCAACACAGCCGATCACGACCCAAATAGCATCATTCCCTTTTGACGAAGCGGGCAATCCGGTGATGAAGTCCATGCCAATGAATCCACTTCCATTCTCGCACCGCAAGGGCTGAAGAAGACTGCTGACGGGCCGATGCTCGGCCTTTACCGACAAACACACGTCGCACTCGACAACGAACACGGCAATCTCGCGCTTCATTCGGTCCACGGAACCTCGGCGAAGGTCACGATACATCTTGGTAGCCCGGGATGAATAGACAAGGAGAATCATGGGCTTAGCGGAGAATCAAATTCCGCAATTCCATGACCTTAGGAACCACAAGACGCTGTCAGAACCACACAACGCCATGCTCGTCCTCCGAAAAGCACTTGGCTATCCATCCTTGATGTTACGCGATTTGGCGCACACCAACATCATGTCATTGTGCGCCTTGATTTGGTCCACCAAGGTTGGTTGCACCACCAATGTAGCAAGAGAACCGTGCTCGGTCAAACCCAAATTAAGGCGCTGAAATTACGATGAGAGCGGTCTGCTGCTCTTGGAGCATCAACATGTTGCAATACACCTTCCGTGAGTGCATCCGCAACGACATTGGCCTTACCGGATGGTACTGAATACCCATGTCATAGTCCTTGATCAATTCCAACCATCTCCTTTGCTGAGGTTCAGATCTGGTGGGTGAACAAGTACTTCAAACTCTTGTGGTGAATACACCACAACGGTTACCAATCGGTAATGCCGCCAAATCTTGAGTGCATGGACCACGACCAACTCAAGTCATGAGTAGGATAGTTGAGTTCATGAGGCCTTAACTGCCGCGATGCATAGGCCACAACCTTGCCCTCCTGCATAAGAACACAACCGAGACCCTGACGAGAAGCATCACAATAGATATCGAAACTCTTGTGAATATCAGGGAGAACAAGCAGCAATGAGGTCAACCGCTTCTTGAGTTCCTGAAAACTCACATTACAAGCAGCGGACCACTCAAACTTCTTGTCTTTCTTGAGCAGTTCAGTCATAGGCTTGGCAATCTTGGAGAAATTCTCGATGAAGCGGCGATAGTAGCCAGCCAAACCAAGGAAACTCCGCACATCGGTGACCGACTTGGGCTGACCCCAAGATAGCACATCACTGACCTTGCTAGGATCCACAGCCACACCTCCTGCTGAAAGAACATGGCCCAAGAACGCCACTTCCTTCAACGGAACTCGCACTTCTTGAATTTGGCATACACCGGTGCTCACGCACTGCCCAACACAAGCTTAAGATGCTCAGCATGCTCTTCTTCACTCTTGGAGTAGATAAGGATATCATCGATGAATACCACCACAAACCTATCCAAATACTCCATGAATACTGAGTTCATTAGGTTCATGAATAAAGCAGGAGCATTAGTCAAACCAAAAGACATGACGGTTGTACTCGTAAAGGCCATAACGAGTAGCAAAGCCGTCTTAGGAATATCCTCGCCACGATCTGACTTGATGATAGCCAGTCTCAAGTCAATCTTGAGAAGACTCGTGCTCGGTCAATTGATCGAAAAGATCATCAATACGGGGCAAAGGATACTTGTTCTTTACGTCACCTCATTAAGCGGACGGTAATCAACACACATGCAAGGTCTTGTCCTTCTTCTTCACAAAGATAATGGACAACCCCAAGGAGATGAGCTAGGACGGATAAAACCCTTCTCTTGCAGCTCACCCGATTGCTTCTTCAGCTCCTCCAACTCATTAGGAGGCATGCGATCGGCCTCTTAGAAATAGAGGCGATGCCGGGCAGCAACTCTATCACAAACTCCGGATCGCGACAGGAGGCATCCTCGGTAAATCTTCGGGAAAGACATCCGCTGCCACACACGGTGGGGCGTCGCGAATCTCCAATCTTGGCTTTGCTTCAAGGACATAGAGATGGGGCTCTACTTAGCTGCGGCGAAAACCAACTGTTCACTGAAGGGTGGTGAGATAGACAATCTTCACGGCACTGTCGATTTGCCCCAAGTGTTGGGACAACCAATCCATGCCAAGAATCACATCCAAGCGCGCTGAGTCGAGTAGAATAAGATTCGCCAGAACCCTACGCCGATGTGGATAGGAACATCCCGACATACAGTCGACTCTCATTTCCGAACCGGAGAGCGAATCAGCGCGGAATCCCAGAGGAACACGAAGAAGCCCACAATCAACGACAAAGACCTCGAAATAAAAGAATGCGAGGCCCAGTCAAATAAAAGCGCGCGGGCCGCAAATTAACAAGGAGCGTACCCAACACAACGTCGGGCGCCTCTGTGCCTCCTCGGCCGAGATGTGGTTGACTCGGCGCTCCCCAAGCCCGGGTCTTACGGTCGGTGGTGACCACTCCCTTGCCGCGTCCTCCATTAGGGCGAGGCCGCTCTTCCATCTTCTTAGGACAACTACTCGCGTAGTGGCCTTGTCGTGGCGATGAAGCGGTGGCGTCGGCGCGGGGTTACGGGAACACCTGCTGGCTGGGTCGCGGCGCGCGTGGTGAGTCACGGCTGCGGAGGACGTGGGGCTGGTGCCAAGGCCTCGGCGATGTAGGGAAGCTCGAGGGCGGGCCACGGTGCGGGTCCAACACGGGGCGAACGAGGCGGCTGTGCGGCACGCTGGGCCTCCACTTGCGCTTGCGGGACTCGCCACGCTCTCGCCTTGTGCTCGGCGATGATGGCCTTGTCCACCAAGGTGCGGAAGTCGAAAGTCCACGATAAAAGCTTGTCCTCAAGCTCCTCGAGACAAACCCTCCATGAACTTCTCTGCTTGGCCTCATCGGTGGCCACCTCGGCGGGCGCGTACTCGCCAAATGGTTGAACTCATGGAGTACTCGATCCGATTTGCGCCCTGTTTGGCGCAGGAACTCCTTCTTCTTCACTTCATCGGCCGGCGGGGACATGGGCCCGACGGAAAGCTGGCAGGAACTCCTCCCACGAGACCACGTGTCCCGCGGCGCATGGCGAGGAAATTCTCCCACCATGAGAGTGCCGCACCCTCCAACCGATGGGATGCGAAAAGTGCCCGCCCGCTCACGGCATCGAGCAGCGTTGAGCTTCCGCTCAACGGGCGCAGCCACTCGTCTGCGTCAAGGATCCTCGGACCGGGAGAAGGTAGGAGGCTGCGTGCGGAGGAACTCCGCAAGCCCCACGAGCACGTGTCCACCTCGGATCGAGGCACGGAGGAAGTGGAGGTGTTCTGGCGATGACCTCCAACACCCTACGGTCCTCCGAACGATTCGTTCGATTTGCATGAGGACTTCCGCCATGGTCGGAGGAGGAAGCTCTCATCGGGACTACGGTGATTCGGCCTTCGTGTCCCACCGGCCATCTGATTCACTAAGATAAGTTAGCTACAAGCCGAGATAAAAAGAAGCAAAGAAATGCAAACTCAATAAAAAGGGCTCAGAATAACCACCAAGAGTACAAGACCAAAATCACCAAATCGACTTCAAAACGACTAACCCGTATGGAAGAACAGTAATCGTTTGAAGACCCAAAATTTCAGAACTAAAACCTGGCTCAAAACAGCCCAAAAATCGGGTATAACCACCTAATAGAGTATAGGCATTAGCTAGTTTCATATCACTTCTTACCCCTTTCATTCCCACAAGTTTTAGTTGTATTTACTTCTCATTGCCTACCTTATTTACTCACCACTAGCTAGCTGTCCAAATTCCTTCCTCCAAGCTCTCATGTTTCTCCCAAAGCCAAGTTAATCGATAAAGGCTAATTTTTGAAAGGAAGAGAGGAACAACTTTTTCAAACTTAAGTGAGAGTAAGGTGAGATGAGCAAGCTAAGACAGGTAAGGAATAAAATTAGAGAACTTACTTAAGTTTTCATAAACTATTTGAAAGTAAGTTTTCAAAATATCCTAAAGCGACCAAGCTAGGGTTTCTCACGGTCGATGGCTCACGATACCAACTTTGTGAGGACCCGGAATATTTAACTAGTAACACTTAACCTCCAAATGGTTCTAGCATTACTAATTAACATTCTAAGCCTCGATGGACATATGTTTCCCAGAATTGCAACATATGCACATCATCACAAAATTTCACATCATTTCCATACAACATATATCACTAAGTCAACAACGACATATAGTAAAGTTATTACAAAAGAGAGCCGACCGGCCAAATAGATCAATATACAAGAATGACAGCGGAAGCAAAAGCGCCATAAGATGGCTAGAACAAAAGTCGACCGGTTAGCCACACACCCACAAGGCAACCGACCGGGCCGCCAAGCTAGTCGCCCCGCAAGCTACCACAACACAGCTCACAAAAGTGAGGCCCCTCAGGCTCACCTCCTTCCTCTGCAACAAAACAATTAAGCATAGCATCTGAGCACAAAGATTGTCTTTGTACCCGCAAGACTGACGTGTGGAATAGCAGACCTATTCATAACTACATGCAAGCTTGTTTAGGTGGAGGTTGTATGTCTCATTTTGCATGAAGCCAACTTTATTTGCAATAATGTAATACATTTAAAAGCAAGTTTGCAAATCTGTTTTTAATGTTGAAATAACAGTAATAAAGATACATACAAGTAACCACCTGGAAGTGACTATCCCAATAGCCACCACAACATAGCACGAATCCCTGATTCGTACCACCCATCAAGTTTTAATTTAAAAGGTTGTAGTCTAACTCTTGAAAGACCTTGCCAAGCGTGTCCATAACCTAGGACGAGGCTATTCGAATAGTTTTAACCCTGCAGGGGTGTACCAATGTACCCACACTTCAGACCGCCTTTAAGCCAAAACACACTTCCGTAGGTATGTCGGCACGGCTAAGTCCTACGAGACGCTTTCCAATATTGTGTATTAACTACGAGCCGCTCGTATGGGTAGAAACACCATACGCTTACATTGCAAGCGAAGACAACAAATCCCATCACGGGTGAAGTCTTTGGACACTACAATGCTCCCAACACCATCCCTCCTGCGACCTCCTGCGACCAGAGCCAATACACGCCAAAGTACTAAGTCAAGAGAGGTCCCATACCTCTAGTGTGGTTAGCACGCTAAAATGCTTGGTTTAGTGTAACAAGATGTTCGGTCCTTGTTGACTTAGGCACCATTCGATCACACCGAGAATCACACCAACATACCATTGTGCCCAAGTCTAAATCATTTTGCTTTTAGTTTTAGTTTTCATAAGTAGACATGGCACAAGGTGGAAATCATAACTCATAATAAGTTTTGTGTGATCAAGGTTATCGACAAGTCGATAACGCCCATTTCTACCGGGCTAAGCATGGCTAAGCAATTAATTACGCAACTACTAAGTGACAAGAGCCCTCCACGAACTCTTAATCACAGCAAGTAACCTAGGCTCATGGTAGTAGAGGATAATCATTTGCTAAGGAAATGCATCTACTAGGCAACTATTAAAACAAAGTAGCAATGCATACATAGAATTTGTAATCAACATAAATACTTAAAATACTGGGATTAACATGATCAAACGCTTGCCTTCTTTCGCTGTTGCTCAATTTGTTGCGGAGGATCGTTCTCGGGGTTACATGAAATGTCGAACCCTAAGCGAGAGGCAAAAGAACCAAGAACAACCAATAAGACTAGCAACACTTAAATCAAAGAGCAAGCAAAAATTATCCAAATGCGACGAAACTTATACACAAGGTGAAATACGAATATACCTAGACATAGAAACTGGAAAAACCTAATTTGGATTTGTGGTGCAAAAGATATTGCCTAAAAACACAATTTCGGCCATAATTAGCACTGTAGCAAAAATATTTTCTAGAAAGATTTTGAAGCTGAAATTTTTATGGTAGCTACCTCTGGTATAGAGGTAACCCATATAAAACTTCAGGTCATTTGGAGTTAAAGTGATTTAGTTATGATTTTTCTAAGATGCAAAATTAGCATAATACCCTTTCCAGGAGCATAAATATGTTCAAAACTAATTTTACAGAGAGTATACCAACAGAGGGTTTTCTAGAATTTATCAAATATATTATGCATTTACAGAGAATTACTTGTGCATTTTACAAGTCTTCCGAATTTTCTAATTGCTAAAAATAGGTACTAACTCATTAATCAAGGTTTACATTACAATCTTGGACCTATCATCATTTTTACATTAACATTGGGTTGATAACAAATTTATCAAAGTTGGAATCATTCATTTTGGATATACACGAGCAAGATATGCATTTTCTAACGTTTTATCCATTTTCGGAATATTCAAAATGACAAAACCAAGTTATTCCTAGTCATACAATTTTACTCTCGGAACATGCTTAAATCCATTTTTATAATGAGCTAAAGTGATAACATAATTTATTCCGTTGGAATTAACTAAAAGCGATTAAAATGAATTAGTTATGAGTTTCTAAAGTTTTATATCATTTTCACCGTCGAACAAATACTTACCAAATACGAAACGACCTAATAGAAGAAAATGACGTGGGCGCTCGGCAACCCTTGATCTCGACATCCTACGGCTCACGCGCGGAAACAGCGCGCGCGCGCGAAACCCTAACGAAACCACCGTTGGATCAAGATCCAACGGCTCGCCTGAGTGTATGCAACCGGGACGGTGCGGTTGCTTGGGCCAATCCCGCCGCGGATCGGCGGATGGGCGGCCCGAACGCACCAACAACCGGATTGTCCGATTGCACACACGATCTCGCCATTGATCGCAAGATCGACGCCCCGAGCGGCGAGGAACCGGATGGTCCGAATGCATGCAAGATGCGGGCGCGCATCACAAAATGGACGGCGGCTATAGATCGAAGTTCAAAAAGTGCGGCGAGTGGGACGCATATCGGTGACTACGAGTCACGACCGCAACGATTTAACCCACGCGCAGACGGTGCACCGGGCCCACAAGTCGGCGACCGGAGGAGGTTTCCGCGGATTAAGTCGCGACATTTTTATTAATCAATGATTAAGCATTAATGATGTCGAACGATGCGGAGTAAACAGATTGATTTAAGAAATTGGGCCCACCGTGGTGGCCCAATAATAATGATTAAGACATAATTAACAGCTAATGATTGGTAATTAATGTGTCCTAATGATCGACAGCAACGGAGCTTCGTGTCGCAAAACCGAGTGGCTTTGACGGCTTGTCGCGGCGACTCGGTCACGGCGGCGCCCACAAACTATCAAAATGGGTTCGCAATAGTGTTGCGGACCCAGCGATGGTGACCTCGCCATGCGGTGGAAGTGCAGGCCACGGCCGAAAACAAAGATGAAGGCCGACACGGCAAAACACGAAAATAGCAAAATGCTCTGCTGCGGTCAAGGAAGCGAGTGCCATGACTTCTAGGGACTACATAGGAGCTACCTTAACCGAGAGGAGCTCCAAAGATGGCGGGAAGACTTGAACACGATGAAGTCCACCGAGCCGAAGAAGATGAAGTGGGAAATGAGGTTCGAGCAAAATGAGTGGAACCACATCATTACCACGCTTCATTATAGCTCAAAGAGGCTCCAAAAGCAAGTAATTGCAAAAGAATCACTTACTGGAGTGGAGAAGAAAGGGGGTGAAACCAACCGAAAATCTCCAAACTTAAAATTGAGTGATTCTGTGAATGCAACCCAAAATCAAGTTAGGGGAAATGTAAAGGAGGTTGAGGGTTCAAAAGGGTGCAAGAAATATTGAGGATGAACCACTTTGGACACCAAGGTCGCCATTGGAGCTCTGACCAACAATGGTGTTTTGAGGGTGAGAGGTGTTCTTGAGCTCAAACACAGAGAATAGCTAAGTGTGGTGCAAAAGAACACCGGGAGGACCTAGAGGGCTTATTTATAGGAAAGGAATTAGGGTTTGAGCAAGAACATAAACCCATGGTGAGCTCGGTTCATGGCGCGTCAAGGACCAAGAAGTGATGGGAGCAAGTGAGCACGGTGACCATGGAGGAGAAAGCTCGTGCGCATTAAATGCATTGCGAGAGACGTTGGCAAAAGCAAACGTGGAGGTGACACATCAAGCCCCCCATGCTCTCTCTTTCTCTCTGCCATGAACGCCCGCGCGCCCGGAGAAGCCGAGGAGGAAGAAGAACAGAGAAGGCGAGCCACGACCGTAGGATTAGAAATGGACGGTCACGATTAAACGAGTTCGCGGACGATCGATTGCTCTCAAGGATCTCGGGCGGTTGGATTGAGATCCAACGGTCCCTATTGACCAATGCAACCGGAGGTCCGAATGCTTACGAACATGGGCCACGCGATCGAATCCAACGGTGATATCGCACGCGCGCTTTAAACCGCTGCTCGGTGCGATTAGGTGGTTCAACCAAGTCAAGTGGCTCGGACTCGAGCCCACTCGAACCAATGAATAGTGAATTTGGTTTTAGGTTTTTAATTAAGCTGAGACTTTTGAGGATTTATTTGGGGTAGCAAAATAACTCCAAAAATTCTGAAATTTTTACAGGAGCTTGCTGACTGAGACATTGACCTTGTGTAAAATTTTCAGAGAGTTTTATGCCGCGAATAAATCTCCAAAAATTCTACAAGGCTCTGTTTTAATGTTTGACTGAGAGTCAAACAGGTTTGACTTACCTCTAAAAATATTCAAACAATTTCTAAAATTGTGGAATTTTTCAGAGGGTCACATACCACGACAGAGACTTAGGAAAAATATATCCAGAGGATGATCATAAGATTTGACAAGATTGTTTTTGAAGGAACAGGATTTGTATCAAAAGACTTGTGACTTTGCATTTCCATAAGTCTTGTACAATACTTGTGCAATACAAACAGGAAACACATGATGTAAGAAAAAGTTTTAATTTCTACTCATTTTCTTACATTTGAAACACAAGCCCAAAATTTGGGATGTTACACTTCTGTTGGAGAGAGAGGTCACTTGAGAGTTGAAGTCTCACGTGAGCGAGTTTAGTAAGAGTTGATCGCATTGGTATCTGTTGTTAAGTTCTAGTCGTGGTTTTCTTTCGGGAAGATTGGCGTTTAGATTCGGGGTCGAATCCTGCTAAGGGGGGTAGAATGTAATATCCCGAAAGTGAGTTAAGGATTGAATCGAGGAAGATTAATTTTATTTCGGGAGAGATCGATTAATCGGGGAACGATCAAACGGAACGTCGGGAGGGACTAATTGGTTTGATTGTCAGTGCTGCAGTTTTAGAGGGGGGAAAGAGCTTTTTGGCGGCAACTTGGGCCTGGGCCAAGGCCCATCTAAGTGGCCGCCAGGGGGCTCCTCCCCAAAACCCTAGCCCTTCCCCTCCTCCCCTTTCCCTCCCACTTGCAACCGGCCGCCCCTCTCCCCTCTCCCCACCTCCCACCTCTCCACCTCCCTTCCACCCTCCCTTGCGCCTCCCCATCTCCCCATCACCTCCATTGCTGCTGTCCAAGGTGGAGTAGGAGCTCCCTTGCAGCCGGCCAAGGAGGAAGAAGAAGGAGAAAAGAAGAGAAAGAAGGGGAAGAAGAGAAGGGAAGAAGAGGGAGAAGAAGGGATCCGCAGCGGAATCATGGTGGTCTTCGTCCCCGCTGTGTGCTCTCTTCGTTTCGGCAAGGGTAACCCATGGTTCTTTGTTTTAGGTCGTTTTCTAGTTGTGTAATTTTCGGATGCCAGTTCGTCGCTATTCTGCAGCAGGAAGTTTGTCGGTTTTGATTAAGTTAGAGGCAGATTTGGGTCTGGGTGTCTCCTAGAAAGTTGTAGCTATCGTAGTTACCTTTCATTGCCGACAAGAATCAAGTCATTTGGACTTCGGTAGCCAAAGTTATGAATTTATTAGTACTTCTGTGTTTCTGGAGAGAAGCAGATTTGCTAGTGTTAGTTAACCTGATAGAAGCGCGTATTTAGAGGGGTTTCCAGAGGGTCTCACCATAACGAAAAATGAGTCTAATCCTCTTAGATTTCAGGAAAACTAAAGATCACTGAATTTGGATGATCTTATAGAAAGTTATGATAGTTTCTTTGTCGCTGTCCAGAAACCCGACGTGAAATGTTTGCTCTGATTAAATAGATTGGTAGGTCTGGTAGATGGCGAATCAGAGGGTCTCCCAACTAAGTTTATTTAGACATTTCAATTACCTTTTCAGATTGTCCAAGATCATCCTATTTGGACTCCTGAGCAGAAAGTTATGAATTTTTGTAGTCTGCTGTCCGCAGTGACGATCGCTAGAAATCAGAAAAAAACTAGGCGTGATAAGAAGATTAGCGATTTCGATTGTAATGTGATGTATGATTTTGGTCCAGTATGCTAGTCTTAGTTTGGGGTTATCTTCTTGTCCAGTGGCAGAGATCCCAAGGGCAGCACCCACTTCGCGTCCGCCGTTTTCGCACGGTTGAGGCAAGTATTCGGGTTATAGCGTATTTTCGGTTGTATGATATGATTGTGGTGATTGCTTGTTGTAGCCTTGCACGAGTGTTAGCGTAATGATATTTCCTTTTATCTTGATGAATGCAAGCTATGGTTAAAGTTTCCCTTGAGCGTTGCTAAATCATACATGTTGTTATGTACATGTTAAATTCGTGTATATGAAAGACGTGGCATGGAGCAATTGCATGTTCCAATCGTGTTGGAGACTTGGTCATACGTGCATGTTTTTGATATATGATAGCGAAGTAAGGTTGTTGGCATGATGTTTATATTGAGAGTGGTAAATGCTCCAAGTATGATTATGATTTATTTATGTCCGTTGTTATTGTACTTGGTATATTGATGATGAATAGATGTTGTGCATGTGCATATTGAGATCATCTTTGAAGCTTGGTCACGTGGTGACCAAGCATGCATTCGTTGAGGTCCCGTCATGTATTGACGGTTGAGGTCCCCACATTGGTGCAATGTGGGCTATGAGCAAAGAGGTCCCCATCATTCGGATGATGGGCAAAGGTCCCTATACATGTGGTGTATAGGCTTTTGGTCCCTGTGCGGAGAGGCACAGCAAGGGTACACAATGACGGTTGTATACCCGCATTACGGTAAAATGCGAAAAGAGATAAAGTTAAAAAGGTGCATTGCATTGGTTGCATTCACATGAGCATGAAGGCTTTACTCTGGTGCATTGTTTATCTTGGATTATTGATGCTATGAATGTTAACTTGCTTAGCCTTGTTGGTACTTGCTGAGTCTTTGGGCTCACTCTTGTTTTGATGTGTTTTAGGTACAACTGGCAAGACTGGCATGCATGGGAGGGAGTAGATGAATTGGAAAGCACGCACTACCTCACAACATTAAAGCAATTGTCATTTAGCTTCATATAAGAATAAATAGACTCTTGAGAAATACCCATGGTGGTTTTATGATTCGATTATGGTTATGAGAATAGTGTTAATTTGATTACATTCATATGATTATCTCTTATGCATGAGTGAATTGGATTATGAAATTATTGTTAAATGTTATGTTTACCATTAGAAGCTATGGATAGTTTGAGTTTCAGGTTAACTGTAATAATGAGAATAGAAAGTTTTGGTTATGTTTATGATATTATTCTACACGCTTGAATGAACCTGATTATGATTATATTGATAAATGCCTTGATTAATTGTTGGAACCTCGGTATAGGCGACTATACAAAGGAGGTTTTGTCGAGATTTTGTAATTGGTCTTAGTTTAGCTTAGTTTAATTTAATTTTAGTAGCATTCCAGGCTCAATGTTGAGCTGGGGTGTTACAGCAGTGAATACCTCGGAGGTCATAACTTTCTCTCCAAAACTCAGAATGGAGTGATTCTTGTCTTCAAATTTAGCTAACTTATAGTACTTCAACTTCCTAGTTGTGGAGTTGTTCTGAAAATTCAGTCTTCATTATGAAATTTGCCTTGGAAGTTGACTCAGTTGCGGACCTTGATTCTCTGTACAGCCTGCCTTGCGGGCCCCATATCTCAAAGCTCAGAACTCCAAATTAGGTCAATGAGGACTCTAAATTGTACTATGAGAATCGATCTACAACTTTGTAGTTATAAGGTTTTCCAATCGAAGCCGTTCCAGTCGCGAAAATCACGCTGCAAGATGATTACTGATTCTGTCCCGTTTCTTTGCGAGGTAAATAAGGAATCTTTCAATCTCCTTATTTTCTCTGTAACTAAACGGGATATTACATTCTACCCCCCTTAAACAGAATTCGACCCCGAATTCTACACGAAAGAACACCAACTGAACTTAATAATCATTAACACGTACTCGACGTTAACAACTCTAGTTAAATCTCGCACATGCGAGTTTCGGAGTCCGAAGTCTCATCACGCTCAGATCGACGTGACCACACCACCAAAACGTATACCAGCGTCTTACACCTCAACACTCGTCTCGATCTTTACAGAGTTCTCTCAACACACAGACACAAATGTAGGTCTTACTCATTGGCCAACGGCTCTAACGAAAACTCAAGTTTTGGACCTCTCGCGTACTCACTCAGCACTGAACATACCAAATGTTGCGTACACCGCGTATGGACCCGAGACGGTCCTAGCGATACGCCAACTTTCTCTTCCCCGCAATTAGCAACAACCCAATGTACCTTGGGCTAACCTCCCCTTTGGTACCAAACCACACAACATGCGTATAGCACACGGAACTCGTGTTCCACCTCTCATTCGAATTCTTCAGCGAAACGAGGATCACCTCCTTTAACGAGGGACACACAACAGAACTCGCTTTGAACAAACTCTATTAAAAACAGGGTTAACTAAAAGTAAAGGATTCTCATCGCAACGACGCAATGCGAACTCCCCACCAAAAGGGTCAAAACCAAAATCGAAGATTCATCACGAAAACCATTCCACTTTGTAATTAGGCAGACGAAAGCCAAAGGAGAAATCACTCGAATAACCAAATCAATCATTTCTTTTCCTCTTTCTGAAGTGATAAGAACCACATATGCCAACATAAAGCCAAGCTCAAAATGCGCAAGACATCCGTCATAAAACACATGGCTCAAACAAGAAACAAGAGAGTGTTTTAATATTCGAGGAAACATCACTTCTCAATTTCTCTTTTAGGAATAAATTTTCTCTCAGATTTTGGAATTACAATTCATCGCATAGCACACTAACCCATCTCTCTTAACTTGGCATTTTCAAAGCTACGCTCAAATCGAATTACATCATCCGCACCTCTGTAGAGAGGCTCCATCGACCCCACAGAAACAAACACTCGACATCTCCTCTACCGACGAAATTAATTTGACAGATGAATCCCAATGCATCTCAAATAGATCTCACGCAAACATATCACCTCAAACTTTTAAGAATGAACAACTCAGAATTTTCAGCACACACACTCATGTACTATCTCAAAAGGGTTCTATCAATGATAATCCCAACTTCAAAATCCGCAGTTACTCTGTTTCCTCTACACAATCGTTGGGCGACCAAAGATCTAGCATAACATATGCAAAGCCCAAATTTTAACCTCCAAGACCCCTACAAAGAACTTCTCATACAGAAGATAGGGAAAGCCTTAGATTAAATCCCTAAAATTCTCACAATCCAAACATACTCACCA
Organism: Ampelocalamus luodianensis; assembly: GCA_036346255.1. Lineage (NCBI taxonomy): Eukaryota > Viridiplantae > Streptophyta > Magnoliopsida > Poales > Poaceae > Ampelocalamus > Ampelocalamus luodianensis. The sequence goes on from CM070639.1 coordinate 22,547,143, forward strand.
ACATGGAACATTTTCTCCACCAAACTGTCTTTAGAACAATCCTAACTCTTAGAGAGTTAGTCACTAAGTCCAAGTCATACCTGACATTAACTCAACAATTCCTCCCAACTCAATAGTTGTCATAACAATGAGATTTCTTCACAATTCTATCCTCATTAAGCTATACCGTCACAATTCTCCTACACAACCTCGTGAGGTACCCAATCAGGATACTCTACTAAACTGATCAAGATTTCTATTCTTTCAACACTTCTAATGTTCCACTCAACATGAACAAAAGATCTTGGACCACAAATCACTATAGGGTCTACTGGTCGCAATCAAAGCAATCAGTTTAGTCTCCAAATATAACATTCCATTTAGGTGAAATTCTATCCAAGAATTATATCACGAATTCAAATCATCCTCAAATACTCCTCAATTACCTTGCAACCCAAGGTCTCACAACAACAATTAATAAACACTTTGAAAGACCCCTGTGAAACGAATTGGTGGATCCTTTCTTAAAAGAAAAGGCAATCAAAACAATTTCGACCTCATACAAAAGAAACATTTACCACTCATGAAAAACACAGACCAAGAGAAATAATCATTTAGGCAATGAACGCGGACAACAAAAGGGAAAGTGAACAGTTGAGGACATAAGTCCCACAAGAAGAGAATTCCAAACCTCAACCAATAAGAATAAAGAATTTGTTTTGAACCTTGAGGAACTCTTAAGCAGCCAATCAACAAAGCTAAGCACGCTTCGAATAACTGCAAGCTACAAAACTTGGATACAACTCCAAATAACTCTACCCCACTCTTTACTTTAACAAAGAAACAATTCTTTTTAACTACCACCTCACTTGCCATATCTAACAAGAAGTGCTTGTAAAACCAAATCACCTCAATCACTTAAGCACCAAATAGAACCTTCCAATACGTCACTCGCTCAAACTGATTCTAGTTACAACATAAATCATGGAGCCAAAACATCGTGCACACAAATATCAAAACCTTTAATTTAAACTGTATCACGAAAGTTTTCAAGTTCTTTTATTTAGAGAACATTCAACAATATCATCACATCCACATATTGATAATCATACTAACAGCAAAGTAATACACTCATTTAACAAGAACATACTATCATATAACAATTTCGCAAAAATACGCATGTAGACCACTTATTAAATTTATCCATTCACCTAATAATGAGGATCAATATTCCACCTTATGTTCAGAAATTAGAACATAGTATCTTTAATCTTCAATAATATAGGATACATAAGACAAGGTTTCACAAGTCAATACATCTACCTTCATTCATTTCTTAATATATATAACATCAGTTTAGCATGGCCAAATTAGGTGAATCAAACATTTGAATAAGTTCATCAAGTATCTAATTAGAAGACAGATTCAAGCTTAATGTTTACTACATCAACATTTTAACACATCCATGTCTTAACCACCTCTAGCGATTAGAATAACCGAAAGATGGCCTACATTCCAATTCATCTAATAAATTTAGTAGATTACTCGATCATAAAGATCAAATCGGTTCAACAACATTTCCACCCTTCTTGATAACAATAGGTTCTTGAACAGATATGGACAAACTCTTATCTAAATTTTTCATCATGCACCAAATACGACGACAATTCACAGTAATCAATTTCACTTCCATGGATACTAGTTAAGAATAAACTGCTTGCACAAAGCTAGTAACCCAATCTGATGACTCTTACCACAACGATTAGTTTATTTAATTAACATCCCTTACTTAATCATGACACGACATCACTTAAGAATTTTAACACATTCTTTCAAAAAAGAGGTATCACACTTCAATACTCGAAACAATCCAAAAGAAATACATAAATCCAAAGTTTTCACATGTTAAAGAACTTACAACAGAAAACCTTCAGTATCCAGAATACCAAGCGAATAAAGGAATCATAATTTCCAATAAGAAGGGCAGAACTCCCATGAAAAGATCAACCTTGTTGATAACCAACGTTGACACCAAAATCAACAATGGATCAGCAATCGAAGAACAAGTAGTCGACTTATGGAACCAAGAAAGACTAATGAAAGCTCATCATGAGAACTATAAGCCATTACTCAAGAAATCTTCATCAGCCGTAACTAATACCAGAACTGGCCAAATTCAAGATCAAGGAAGAGAATAACTTTTCTAAAGAAATTCGCCTCAACACCCAACTACGAATGGGGTAAGTACTTCTCTAATCCCTACCCAACAAAGGGTGTTGTCCGCGAAACCGGTGACAACATCTATGACTTCAACTTCTCAACATCCGTTACCAATCCGCATGACCGTTATAATCAATCATGAATATATAGGATCATCTCATGACAATCATAGAACAAATTCATAGATATAAAATATCACAACATATCATAAATTAACAAGAAAAATAGCATGTATAATTCAACAATTGCTCAACAAGTGGAACATAACAAAGGAAATGCGGAAGCAATAAATTTCCCAACCCCACCTACTGTGCACAGTGTGTCATATTAATATTTTTATTAACCACGGACCTAAAGCCCGCTCTGATACCAACTGTAACACCCTGGCTATTCGGAAGCCAAGATGCCACCTATTTACTCTAACATTCAACACAATACGGAAGAATATGAATAAAGATAAACATCTAATGGCAATATTAAATCAACAAAATGTGGTGAAGGTATCCTTCCTTCACCATTTAACTTATTTTGTTTAATGTTCATCAATAATGAAGGTTCACAAGTAACAATGATTGAACTGTATCACGGAGAAGGTATCCTTCCTTCTCCATTTAGAGTTATTTATTACAACTCGTCAATAATGAAAGAACGGTAGAGACTAAATCATAAAGGTTAACTGGAATGTGGTGAAACGTATAATGAGTGCGTGTCTACTCCCTCCCGATCGGCCAAAGATCAATGATCACCTAAAATAAACAACAAACAACAAGAATGAGTCCGGACTCAAAAGTACAATAAATAATTAAACATACCACAAATACGAACGAATACTCATCATTAAAGAAAGCGAAACATATGCAGCAGGATTATAAATGGAATAATAGAATGTATGGATTTAATGAAAGGAATAGACTGCACACAATGCTTATACCGGTATAGCTAGTGACACACCTGTCGGTGTTCACTTAAGCCCGTATTTATCGAAATACGGGGATCCAAAATACCGTATGAAGAACGTTTCATACGGGTGTCCAAACTGCCCACATTGGAATGGTGGGACCTCACATGCCCATACTGGAATTGATGGGACTTTAGACTCCACTCCCGTGGAGCTCCACTCCCATGGACGGAACATGAACATGGATGCATTAATGAACGTAAGTATTATGACTAACATCATCTGCACACATATGAAAGAACTTACACAAGGAACATAATCATTGGAACCTCTTGTATTCTTTAATCTCCACTCCCGTGGACGGAACATGAATATTGAAGCTTCTCTCATATCAAACAAAACACAATACTAATCATCGAGCATCCAGTATTTACAAATCACACAAAAGTCAATTTACTTGCCTTCCACGATGCGACACGTTAGGAGTCAACGGCGGTGCTCCTAAACTTGAAGCCTCTCCGCCTACACAGTATACTTGAAATAAGAACAACATATAACATGGCGCTTTCAATAACGTTCTACAATGCCTTCCCGACGACCCACAATATCTAGCTTATTCTAATCTAAAAACAGATTACATCAACAATGAACTAGTTCTGGATAGCAACGCAAAAACACTCATAACTAATAACCTGGGGCCCGAAATGAGGTGAGCCCAGATCCTACATAAACTTAACGAACATATCTACAACATTCCAGTTGACGAGATAACCCAAATCGGCCAAATTAATTTGCTAACAGCTAAATGAAACAGCAGAACAGAATCTGTCTGAACAGCTAAGACATCAGAATTAAAAGGACCATAACTTTTAGTCTACAACTCCGAATTGGGCGTTCTTTATCAATCTGAAAAGTTTATGAAATTATCTACAATAACCTAGTTGAGAGTAAACCCTGACTTGTCCATTAACATACACATATTTTAGAAGACAACTTAAAAGGTAATTCTCGTCAGAAATCTGGACAGCAGAAACTAAAACGATCATAACCTTTGATTCGTACGTCGGAATCAAGTGTTCTTAGTGGCCACCGAAAGCTAAGAACAATACCTACATAACTCTAGGAGATGGAAAACTCAAATTCGGCCTCTAATATCACGAAACAGACCACGCAACATACTGGACAGAACCAAACTAACAGCAGAAACAATTCGATCCAATCAATCTATTCGAATTCGCATCTAATAAGAACATAGCAGCGAAGAACGCTCTTTGTTACCCTTGAAGGCTCGTATGAGACCGCTGAATCCTTGAGAGTTCTCCTCTCCCCACTTCCCTTTTCTTCTTCCTTAGCCGACGGCAAAACTCGTGGCTCTCCCTTCTTCCTTGCTTCGCCAACGCTGGGCAGCACCAATGGGGAGGAGGAGGTGGAGAAGATGGGAGGAGAGGAGGGTGGCGCATGGGGAAGAGAGAGTGGCGGCTCTAGAGGAGGAGGCACAAGGAGGAGGAGTTCTAGGGTGTTCACCGCACCCACATGGGCCTCCAAGGTTAAAGGCCCGAGGCCCAAGTTCGGAACGTTTCTTTCTGTGCAGCGAATACCTCGGAGGTCATAACTTTCTCTCCAAAACTGAGAATGGAGTGATTCTTATCTTCAAATTTAGCTAACTTATAGTACTTCAACTTCCTAGTTGTGGAGTTGTTCTGAAAATTCAGTCTTCATTATGAAATTTGCCTTGAAGTTGACTCGCCATGCGGACCTTGATTCTCTGTACAGCCTGCCTTGCGGGCCCCATATCTCAAACCTCAGAACTCCAAATTAGGTCAATGAGGACTCTAAATTGTACTATGAGAAACGATCTACATCTTTGTAGTTATAAGGTTTTCCAATCGAAGCCGTTCCACCCGCGAAAATCACGCTACAAGATGATTACCCATTCTGTCCCGTTTCTTTGCGAGGTAAATAAGGAATCTCTCAATCTCCTTATTTTCTCTGTAACTAAACGGGATATTACAACTGTGACCGAGTATTTGCATGAATTTAACTTCCTTGCCAGGTATGCTCCTGATGATGTTTCGACTGACCTCCGTCGTCGAAACCGATTCTTGAATGGGCTGTTTGAAGAATTGCAGATGGCTGTAGCTTTGCATGACTTCAGAAATTTGTCCCATCTTGTCAACAAGGCCATTGTTTCTGAAAAAGAGCACGGCTTTGGAGGAGTCACGCAAGCAACAGAGGACTTCTCAGTTTGTTCCTAGTGGTAGTTCGCCAAGGCCTCGTATGTGGTTGCCTAGACCTCCGTGAGCACCAGCTCCTTTTTCACCCAGGCCACTAGTGTTTGCTCCTCGTCCATCTCCTCCCCCTGCTCAGCCGAGGCCTAGTGGAAATCGGCCACGTGCGGTTGTCAATGTCATCCGGGAATGATTTGTTATCACTATGGACGCCCAGGGCATTTCGCCAACCAATGTTATGCCAAGGCACGTGGGATACCACCTATTCGACCGTGGTCAAGTCTGACCCAGTTCCAGTCCGAGGCCATGTGAATCGACACGAGGAAGCGATCGATACTCCCGTTGTCCTTGGTATGCTCCTAGTTAATTTCAGCACCGCTACCGTTTTATTTGATTCTGGAGCATCACATTCTTTTGTTAGTAGGCTGTTTGTTGCTCAACAACGATTGGTTGTGCATCATCTTCATCCACCCCATAGCATCCACTCACCTGGATCAGTCTTTTTGACTGATCAAGTCTGCCGTAATGTCAATATAAATATTGAAGGGGTAGACTTTTGGGCGGACTTGATTTTGATAGATTCTAAAGGGTTGGATGTTATTCTAGGAATGGATTGGTTGTCCAAGAACCTTGGCCAAATTAATTGTGCCCAAAAATCCATCTCTTTAACTAATGAAAGCGGCACCTCGGTCGTTTTTCAATCCAGAACAGTAGATTCTCGCCTTTATGTTCACCAAGTTGATGCCACTCCTTCTTTGGAGTTAGTACCAATGTGAGTATGTTGATGTCTTTCCGGAAGACCTTCCCGGAGTACCACCAGATCGGGAGGTGGAGTTCGTAATTGACCTAGTTCCTGGAACTGCTCCCATTCACGAAGCCCTTATCGAATGCCTCTCAATGAGTTGGTTGAATTAAAGAAACAGCTTGGAGAATTGCTTGACAAAGGATTTATTCGACCAAGTTCCTCACCTTGGGGATGCCCAGCAATTTTTGTCAAAAAGAAAGACAATACTTTACGGATGTGTGTGGACTACCGTCCGTTAAATGAGGTCACCATCAAAAACAAGTATCCTTTGCCTCGAATTGATGATCTTTTTGATCAATTAGTTGGAGCCCGAGTCTTTTCAAAAATTGATTTACGATCGGGCTATCACCAAATCAAAGTTCGAGCTGAGGACATCCCAAAAACAGCTTTTTCTACTCGGTACGGGTTGTACGAGTATACCGTCATGTCCTTTGGTCTAACCAATGCTCCAGCTTATTTCATGAATCTTATGAATTCGGCGTTCATGGATTTCTTGGATAAGTTTGTTGTCATTTTCATTGATGACATTCTTATCTATTCTAAGTCTGATAAGGACCATGAACAGCATTTGAGACTTCTGCTGGAAACACTTCGCAGCATCGACTATATGCTAAGTTTAGCAAGTGTGCTTTCTGGCTCAAGCAGGTTGCATTTTTGGGGCATGTATTATCCGAAGGAGGTATCGCTGTTGATCCAAGCAAGGTACAAGACGTACTAAATTGGAAGCAGCCCAAGAGTGTTCCTGAGATCCGAAGTTTTCTTGGACTTGCGGGTTATTACCGTAGGTTCATTGAAAACTTCTCCAAAATTGCAAGATCTCTGACTCAGCTTTTGAAGAAGGAAAAGAAATTCGAATGGTCAGCTAAATGTGAGGAGAGTTTTCGGCTTTTGAGAAATCTCTTGACTAAAGCTCCAGTTCTCACCCTCCCAGATATTCATAAGAGCTTTGATATTTATTGCGATGCATCTCGCCATGTACTTGGTTGTGTGCATATGCAAGAAGGCCGAGTTGTGGTATATGCATCCCGGTAATTGCGACCCCATGAAGTCAATTATCCTACTCATGATTTGGAATTGACTGCCGTGGTTCATGCATTGAAGATTTGGCGACATTAGCTTCTCGATAATCGTTGCGAGATCTATACTGATCATAAAAGCCTGAAGTACATATTCACTCAAGCTGATTTGAATATGAGCAGAGAAGATGGCTTGAATTGATTAAGGACTATGATATGGGTGTTCATTATCATCCAAGCAAGGCCAATGTTGTGGCTAATGCTTTGAGTAGAAAGTCACAGTGCAGCTGCATATCCTCCGTGCCTATGACTAAGAGCTTGTGTGCTGATTTTCAACGCCTAAGTCTTGAAATGGTGGGAGAAGGTTTTCTCACTACATTAGAAGTGGAGCCCATGTTAGAAACACAGATTCTAGCAGCCCAGAAAACTGATGCCGAGGTAGCTGAGATCAAGGAAAATTTGAAGGTAGGTAAAGCAAACGAGTTTTCTGAAGATGACCGCAGTGTCCTTCGGTATCGCAATCGTTTGGTGGTACCTGCAGATCCTCAACTGAAGGGTCTAATTCTTAAAGAGGCTCATAATTCTAAGTTTTCTTTACATCCTGGGAGTACCAAGATGTACCAGGATTTGAAGAAGACATTTTGGTGGAGTCAAATGAAAAGGCAGATTGCTCAGTATATTGCTGAATGTGACATTTGCCAAAGGGTTAAAGCCGAGCACCTAAAGCCAGCCGGTACCCTTCAACCTTTGCCTATCCCACAGTGGAAATGGGAAGAGATCGGCATGGATTTTGTTACCGGTCTTCCAAAAACTCCGAATGGATCCGATGCCATTTGGGTAATCATTGATCGTCTAACGAAGGTAGCTCATTTTATTCCTGTCAAAACCATCTTCTCCGACAAACAATTAGTAGAGCTTTATATTGCTAAGATTGTTTGTCTTCACGGCGTTCCGAAGGTCATTGTTTCTGACCGAGGTCCTCAGTTCACTTCCCATTTTTGGAATTGTCTTCATCAGGCTATGGGGACTAAACTCTCTTTCAGCACTGCGTATCATCCTCAAACTAGTGGTCAAACCGAGAGAGTAAATCAAGTAATGGAGGACCTCCTTCGAGCTTATGTGCTATCCCATGGCAAAGACTGGGAGAAATCTTTGCCATATGTGGAGTTTTCCTACAATAATAGCTACCAAGCAAGTATTCAAATGTCACCTTTTGAAGCTTTATATGGGAGAGCTTGTAGGACTCCATTGAATTGGTCAGAATCGGGTGAAAGACCATTCTATGGTCCTGACTTGGTGATAGAAGCAGAGGAGCAAATTCGCCTGATTCGAAACCATTTGAAAACCGCACAATCACGTCAAAAGAGCTATGCCGACCATCATCGTCGTGAGTTAAGCTTTGAGGTGGATGACCATGTCTATCTTAAAGTGTCACCAATAAAGGGCACTTGTCGTTTTCAGGTGAAAGGGAAGCTAGCACCTCGTTATATCGGACCCTTCCGAATCATTGCAAAACGAGGAGTCGTGGCTTATCAATTGGAACTACCTGAATCTCTCTCAGTAGTGCATGATACTTTTCATGTTTCTCAATTGAAGAAATTCCTTCGTGTTCCTACTGAGGCAACTGCTTATGAGGATCTTAATCTTCAACCCGACCTTTCCTATCAAGAGCAACCAGTGCGTATCCTCGACGAAATGGAACGCAGGACAAGAAATCGCACTATCAAGTTCTTAAAATTTCAGTGGGCTAATCATTCTGAGGATGAAGCCACTTGGGAGTGTGAAGATCTGATACAGATTGAGCACCCCCATCTCTTTGCTGTTTGGAACTTGCCTTTGAATCAAGAAAGGCAAGGTTAAACAAAGCAATGTAAAAGAAGATGTAATCACAACCCAATGTTATTATGTAAAAATTTTCTTTGCTGCCTTTGAAGGAAATAAAGACAAAAGTTGTCGGATTTCTATAAAGATCACTTCAATTTCACTTTTTCCCAACTTCTATCTTTTCTGAAATCTCGGGGACGAGATTTTCTTAAGGGGGGTAGGTTTGTAACAGCCCCAATTTTATGAACAGTAATAAAATGTTTTATGAATAGTAATGATGTACTGTTCATAACAGTAATGCGGTGCTGTTCATAGCATCACTGTTCATTTTCACAGATTGGGCATTATGTTGCAAAGGAAAACTTTCCTTTTCTAGCCAAAATCAAAAACCCATTTGAAGTTTCAAAGGGAATACAAGCCAATGCTTGTATTATGACTGGGAGGCATTTTTATCAAATCCTAGATAATTTATTTTTTTCACAAATAAATTTTGTTGAATTTTTCTTAGAAATTATTTTGCCTTGGGGAAAAATATTTATTTTTAAATCAACCTATTCGGGTTAAGGTAATTATTTATGAATTTTAAAAGTGAAACCATTGTTTTTGAAATTTATTTGGGAAATATATCATCCCAGTAGCGTTCCTGCAAAATTTCATGAATTTACAAATTTATTTACTATTTCTAAAAGCCCGGTCAAACTTTTAAACCTTGAATTTAGGATTGGTCAACTTTTCTGGTCTAAACCCAAACCTTAGCACTGTAGTGACTCGAACCCAATGAGGTTGGGTCCAACCGGTGCAATTTGGTCCAGCTCAGTCACGCTCGGGCGCGAGCCCAACCCCGCACGTGACGCAAGTCGTTGATCTCCAATCGAACAGACGAGATTTGCGAAGCCGCGTGAGCTATCCACGTATGCGAAACAATCTCCACCGTTGGATCTCCATCCCACCGCATCCAGCTTTAGATCGAAACCTTAACACACCTCCAATTTCGTAACCGTTGATGTCAAATCAAACGGATCAGATTAATTGGGTCGTTTAGATCGCCAAATGCCTCAGTGAACTAGAGCCCTTGGATCTTGATCGGGCGACCGAGAGGGGCGATAACAATCGGACCTCCGGATCCCCTCTTGATCTCCACCGTTAATCTTAGATCCAACCGCACCGCCCTTTTTGTTTTAAACTTAAAGGCGCGCATCCATTTTGGCCGTCGGATTCAAATCATATGGTACCCCTTTTGACCGTGTGCATTTAGGGCCCGATTTTGTTGGACCGTTGGATTTTAATCATAGGGTCTATAATGACATAACATTCGGACCTCCGGATCTTCCTTCAATCTTGACCGTAGAAAACCAATCTGACGGTACCACGTCATCTCATTTAAAGTGACGTGTATCCTGTTTAGATCGATCGTTGGATTCAAATCCAATGCCCCTCTTTGAATATAACCTCCGAACTTCCGTAGGGCTCCTTTAAATCTCAATCGTCCACTTGAGATCGCACGGTCCATATTAAACGATCTCGATTAAATTCTTTTAACACCTATTTTCATCGTAACCGCCCATCTCTAATCGGACGGTCGATGTTCTTTTGGGTTTTAGGAGGCGCGTGCGACTGCGGCTGCCATTGAGGTCCGCATGTCAGGGAGTTGCCTCTCTTCCTCCTTGCCTCTATGCGTCGCCGCCCGCTTCGTGACCGGAGTAGGGGCGTTATCCAATGATCGTGCAATTATTTTTCGGATATTTAGCACTAATTGGACACCTCATCAGCTCTAGACACTTCCCCTTTGCCCTGTAGCTCAACCTCTATATATATACCATAGCTTTTTGCTATTGCCATTGTTGACCCAAGGAGCTCTTCATCTTCCATTGCCGTTCCAGTGGAGTTTCTTGCTCCTACATTTTGCTTATCCATCTTAAACGCTGGTTTCACCTTGTAATAAGGATTTAGCATCTTTTGTAGGTTAAACCAGAGTTTATTTCTCTGTTGATCAAAGCCGATTTTAGGAACCTTCGGTGTTTCTCATACCCTGGTAAGCTAAGGCCTTAGTTCTTGTCATCTTAAGTACACTAAGGACCTCCGTAGCTCACATGAATCATTCACTTGTACATAAGTAGCTCCAACTTTCTTTAAACTGAAAAGTTGTTTTCATAATTTTTCGGTCTTTCATATTGTTTTCCAGTTCTAGGGTTTCCCTGGCTATCCTTTAGCCTAGTTAGTTCTTAGTTGAACCCTAGTAACATAATAAGTTGTTCTTTTGATTCTTGTTGTCATCTATTTAACTTTGTAGCAAAAGTCTATCTCTGTCATCTGTTGTCAGCCAAACCGACAAATTCTATATTTTGTAATTTCTGTAACCTGACCGGTTAGGGTTAGCCTGGGGTATTATTTACCCTAAAGATCAGACTAAGCTTCAATTTAGGATCTTTTGCTTAGTCTATTTTCAATCAACTCGAAATCTGCAGTCTGCCATGTTTTCCATTCTTTTCAAAATCTGAAAACTGTAACTTTGACCGAAACTTTAGTTGCTGTTATTTTAAGGCAGTAGATGATAAAATGGGTTATTATCTTTATTAGGGTAAGTATGACTTAAGCATATTGTTAATTATGCATTACCCTCTTGATCATACATCTTCTATTTAATTTTTACTTACTGTCAGTTGTCATATTCATTGGAGTTTATTGTTTCTTTTTAGAATCTGGTTCTTCTGAAGTGTTTGATTCTATTTCTGAGCAACCAGAGCCTGCATAAGAAGTATATTATTATCAAGGCAAGCATCCTCTTTGCACCATGTTGATCCCAAAGTTTTATACAATGGATTTTCCAAATACAGTGACACCTGTTGCATGCTAATTTTATGAAAATACAATTGTGCTCTGTTAGTAGGTAGTTATAACCTAACATTGTGGCTTACCTTAAATATGAGTATACACTCATAACTTAGAGTAGGGTTGTATACTACGATATTTAATTTTAGAATTTTTCTTAGCCATGCAGTCCATAGAACGTTAGAGTTTGGCAAGATTCTCTTGTCAAACATGGGAACAACAAATAAATTTCAGTTATTTTAACTCTTTGTCCAGTTTCTTCAAATCAGATTTGAATTCTAAATTTCAATTGATCTGGACAAGAGGAAGCTAGTGGTGGTGCCTTCGTGCACGAGATTGGGAAATATGGTGGACTTGTCTGGACCAAATAAGGACTGAACTCTGACTATTCAATTCAAGTCCCAACGTGCTTCCACACACGGTGTATGGGCGCTGTTTGGTTAAGTAAAGGGTTAATGCTATTGAGTTGGAGATAGGGGAGTAAGGATATGTGTATTGATCTTGTATGGATAGATGCTTAGGTCTTCGGGCTGCGTCTTATGCCATGTGAGTTTTATATCAATATCAGATGTTCTTAGAAGGGTGAGGGAGTATTTGTGTTCCATCGCATGTACGTACCTTAAAGATGTTGATTGCAATCTATTATGTGTAACGAACACAACATGCATTTCTTTTGTTTGGATCGGCATTCCTGACGCAACATGTGTGCCCCGGTTAAGCAGATGCTATAAGTCGTTGTTTAAGCGAGATCAGTTCACACATGGGTATCCAACTCAATAGTGTCAGCTTGTTGAAAAATACCAAATCTTAGTTTCCCCGACCGGTATACCAAAGGTTGTGTGCTATTATTCCGGAGGCTTACGGGCTAACTAAGTCGTGTGGGTAAAGTTGTACACCCCTGCAGGGTATTAAACTATTCGAATAGCCGTGTCCACGGTCATGGACGATAACTTGAGTTGATGTCACCTGTATAGAATTTTGTTTTGAACTGCTGTTTGGATTTTGATTCAACATGAGGGAATTCATGCAATGTACTGTTTACTTTTACATTTCCTTTACTGACTGTTTTACTCAAACTCTGATTTGTTAAATTGCTTTAACCAAACCTAGCAATTGTAGGTTATGATGTATTGCTTTATGCAAAATTTAACCATGATGCCTTCCTGTTGTAACCTTATGCATGTACAAATCTAAATCCTTTGTATAGATTCTAACAAACACTTTCTTTTATTAGTTTGTGTAAGTCTTGTTGAGTACCTTTCGTACTCAAGGTGCTATAACCTATTGTTGCAGGTGAGGACAGTTATTTATATGAAGTGCCCGTTAGCGCTGATTAGGGTGACGCTAACGAGTGAAGCTATTTCTTTCCTCCACGCAATTGGTGGTTTCGTCGTTTAATCTTTTGTTTCCGCTGCCAATTTTTGTAGTGACCAAGTCACTTATATTGTAGTCCTAAACTGAATTGTAAACTTATGTTTAATTATGTAAATGTATGACTTGTATGTGTATGATGCAATGTTGTTTAAGGATATATGTGCAATGGTCACTGATCCTGGGAACCATTGTAAGACATATATCCGGGAAGCCTGAATATTGGATTTGTTACTTATTAAATTTATGCTTCTAGCATAATCTTTAATAAAGGAGCAGCATTGTTCCTTAATTAAGAATTGTGCTACAGTATAACTTTAATTAAACACATTTCCAATACACCGGGGTCTCCACAATTAGAGTCTAATGAAAAGTTGTGTTAGAGTTGGATTGTAATTCTTGGCACTATGAATAAAAGGAGCGGGGGTCCTAAAGGACAACACACAATTATTCCTAAAATCCACAATCTCTTAGGCTCGTATTACCACTAAATACATACATATATTAGCAAGAATGACAAATTGTCCATATAGTTACAATTAATTATCCATATTCCAATTAATTGCTTGGTGCTACCCTGTCCGTCTGACTACTGTATTCCAGTTTTCATAATATTAACACTGGTAGAAGTACATGTTAGTTGGTATGATGCCTTTCTACTATTAGGTTTCGTAATAACACTCTTAGTCATTTTAACATGTGTGTACTATATTTATTGGTCCCAACTGTCAAAAAAAAGTTTTGGATGTCAGTCTTCTGGTTGATCTAGAGAGACAATTAATATCCAAAGAGGATTACCAATTAAAGATGACTATTAAAATCAATGTAAATTCTTATGTGAGTTGCTCGATCAATGTGAGTGCATAATCATGTCACTTATGTTTGTTTTAACAAAATGATGATGACATGCTAATGGTTCCATGTGCACATGTTTAGTTCATGTACAGCAGCTCCTACATATGATTGAATAGCTCCTACACATCAAACAAGCATTGATACGATGAATTCTTTACTTAATCTTGATCGTTCATGTGGTTTAATTAAATAAAAGGACATTAGTGTTGCCTAATTGTTCACGTGTTAATTGTAGGTGTATAAATGCACTAGTGCATGGGAAGAAGATGGCAACAACGTATGACAATGCATGCGGTTCAGGGAAAAGCAAGTAGGAAGAAACATCATGAAAAACACAAGGTTAAAGCTAAAACTAATCACCCCTTTTGGCAACGTATCTATGCATTGCTAAAATATCAAATAAGTGTTGCTACGGGTTTCACCATTGCTTCTTGGATGCATTGCCTAAACTGGACGATGCGAGGGTCTATGGGAACACTTCGAAGTGCATTGGTAAGGCCAAACATAAGCGTTGCAAGTAGGCAACGCTTCAAGAACAACGCTTATTTTGTGTTGCCAAGGATGTGTATAGACAAGAATTTACTACTACCATATTTTGTAAGAATGTGCATAGATTTCAATAAATTTTCCAATTTTTATATCTTCATTATTCAACTGAGCGACACAATAATAGAAATCGAGTGCACATATATCAAAATAGCTCTTGAGAAGCTTTTCATTAATAATGTAAGAGAAAATTGCCCTGTAGGTCTCTGAACTTACGAGGTTGTGTCACTTAGCTCCCTGAACTTGCATTTTACTTTCTCAGCCCCCTAAACTTGCGAGGTTGTGCCACTTAGCTCCTTGAACTTACGTTGAAGCGAAGTTCGTTGAATGTGATGTCGACGACTTCGTCCCCTCTGAGTCCAGTGGACTCGTCACTGCCCCGTTCTGGCTATGTTCATCATCCCCGTCACCTCCTACCGACAAAACAAATTCTTTAGGCCCGAGAACACACTGTGCTCACATCTTCACCGAAGCTCCACCGCCGCAGCTTGCCGCTGCCCTCGCCCTTGTCTCCTCTAAGTCGGCCATGAGAGAGAGAGAAGTATATTCTTAATGCCAAAGCTGGGCATAGTACTTCTCTCTCTCTCAGGTGATTCGTCAGCTCAGCCTTTTCTATTAGCAAACAGTCAATGGACTTCATGCAGGGTGAGTAGGTTCTACTCTAGCATTGGGAATGTACCTCTAGAGGAGGCAAGGGCAAAGGTGGTGGCAAACTGCGATAGTGGAGCTCCGGCGAAGACGCGAGCACGTTGCGTTCCCAGGCCCGAAGAATCTATTTTTGTCATCCTGAGGTGATCGGGGCGATGACCACGTTTGGAACAAGACAGTGATGAGTCCACCAGACTCGAAGGGGACGAAGTTACTAGCATCGCATTCGACGAACTTTGCTTCAACGCAAGTTCAGGTAGGTAGGTGGCACAACCTCGCGAGTTCAGGGGGCTAAGAAACTAAAATGGAAGCTCGGGCAACTAAGTGATACAACCTCGCAAGTTTAGGGAGCTGAGAAAATAAAATATAAGTTCAGAGAGCTAAGTTGCACAACTTCGCAAGTTTAGGGACCCATAGTGTAATTTTCTCATAATGTAAATATTATGCATCATACAACTTCTCACTACAATAAACTCAGTTGGAACCATCCACCAAATGGTGTACAATTTATGACAATACAATCAAATAAAACATGTTGATCTGCCACTTTCTCGAACCATACAACGTACATTACTTTCAACAAAATCTGGTCAACTTCTTCAATCAGTTATTTCTTCATCCATCCCTTGAGCTGTTTAAGAATCGTTCATCTACGTTATCTGCAATTGTGATATGCGTATTTTCAGTAAGATAACTCAGTAAAAAGGTTATGTAGACTACAACCAAAATTACCTAGCATGATAAGGGAGCTTCGTATACACTTTACCATCAATTTTAAATAAGAACGTGTAGAAATGATATGTGTACTCTCATTCAAATTCAAAAGATAAATCTTGCACCTTAGCATTCTCCCATATTTGACAATCCAGGAAGCATCTTCTACAAGCAGAATGTTACAATTTGTAGCTTAGTGCTGTGAAAATTCAAATGATTATATATGCACGCCCACCTAAAACTAAAGATTCATCAATATTACAACACAATAATGAGGTGAAGATGTTAGTTCAAGAAGTAGAACAACACAAAAATCTGAAGGTCTCCAGTCCTAAACTTTCTTCAATTGAAAAAAAGGAATCCTAGAGACAAAAATTACTTGGGATTATACTGGCTAGAAAATATTCTGTTATACTAATTAGAAAATAAATTTCATTATGTTCGGTTCATTTCAATGAGTTATGTGAAGTACAATCAAGGTGACACAAACCTAGCTTGTACTTCACATAGCCTTACTAATTGGTCGTGATCTAAATTTTGTTCAGCATAGCCCCTAACTGATCTAAATAGGCATGAGAAAATTTTGGGATTACCTTACATGGAATTAACTGAGAGGACAAGGCCATTTAATTAGAGATGTTGATGTAACTGTTCAGTGCTGCCTCCATCTATGCAAAAAAAAAAAAGATTTCCCATTGTGTGGTCATTAAATGGTGATTCAAATGATCGAGACTGAGGTTAGCTTCTGCAATTTAGATAGCGTGACTCCATCACTCAGAAGGTGAATAGACCAAAATCCACATAATGTGCAAGACTGAAAACATACAAGGTTCTGATCCTGAAGCTGTTTAGAAAAGTTTAGACAAATGCAACACAAGTTGTACATATGTACAAAATCCTACTTACTTCATATTTTCTAAACATCACAAGTAAGATCAAACCTTTACAAACCTTACTTGGATCGAACAATTTAGGAAACTTTACTGTTACATCTGAAGAATGATGTGGCAAATATTCAACAAAATTACATACTTACATGTTCTGATTAAAAAAAAGCTAAATCAGATCTACGCATCCCATCTAGTCTTGCATAAGCCATCTAAATAATCTGCAAACAAAATATGTGTTTTATTGGTATAATTTTTCAAAATTTGAAGAAAGGAGAAGCGTACTAATGGGAAAAAATTGTCTATCTGTGTGAAGCATTCTAACATACACATGGTGGGAAGGTTAAAGCTTGTCCATCCCTGTAAAGCATTTTAACAAACACATGGTGGGCAAGTTGCTTTCCTCACACAAACCGGTGAGAGG
This sequence comes from Ampelocalamus luodianensis, assembly GCA_036346255.1. NCBI lineage: Eukaryota > Viridiplantae > Streptophyta > Magnoliopsida > Poales > Poaceae > Ampelocalamus > Ampelocalamus luodianensis. Next base: position 22,564,387 of record CM070639.1, read on the forward strand.
AAGGAAGGAAGGAGGCGTGTATGTAGATTGTGTAATATGCCATTTATTTAAAGAGAATATAAAAGGTTTGAGGCATTCCTTATTTGCTTCGTCAAGAAACAGGATAGAATCTGTCACCATCTTGCAACGTGATTTTCTCGACTGCAAATGGAAAACCTCATAACTACAAAATTGTAGACATCTTTTCATAGTCCAATTAAAAGTCCTCATTGACCTAATTTGGAGTTTCAACGTGTGAGATATGGGGCCTGCAAGGTAGGCTGCACAGAGAATCAGAATCTGCATGTAATACCCCGAATATCAATTTGAGAGAATGTATTATTCGGGGGAGAGAAATTTATTCAATTTTCGAGTGCAATATAGTTTAGAGAGAGATTTCTCCTAACAAGGAAAGTATCCGTCAGCGATTATGTAATATCCTGTTTAACATTAGAGAATTAATTGAAATGAGAAAGGTATTTAACAGGAATTAAAAAGAGAAATCAGATTTTTAGAGGAGAATTAATCTTGGGCTTTGCCCACGTTATCCGCCCAAGTAGGAAGTTGGTTTAAGAAGGGCCAACCAAAACCCTAGGTCTTTTTCTGTAGCACGCAGCTACGATGCATGCGCCTGCTGTAGCAACCCTCCTCCCCTGCTGCCTCGCCCTCCATGTCGCCCCCTTTGCTGCTCCTTGCTACCGGCCATCGGGAGGTAGAAGAAGGGAGAGAAAGGAGGAGGAGGAAGATCGTCTTCTCCAACGCTCATCCTCCTACTTCCTGGTTGCTGCAAAGGTATCGGATGCCGACCCTCGTCTTTTGATTAGTGGTAGAGGCGATTTGATTCATCTTTGGTTAGAACGTTTTGCTGCGAGTAGAAAGTTAAATCTGTCCAGTATGTTGTGAGGTCTGTTTCGTGGTTTTAGAGGCCGAATTTGAGATGTTCATCTCCTGGAGTATTGTAGGTCTTGTTCTTAGCTTTCGGTGGCCGCCAAAAACACTAAAATCCGACGAACGAGTCAAAAGTTATGATAGATTTATTATCTGCTGTCCAGAATCCTGACGAGAATTAGCAGTCTCTGTATAGGTTGATATATGGCCCAGTTAGAGGGTGATTCAGAGGTCTTGCCCATAAAAAATTTTGAAGGTGATATCACTAGCTTTCAGGATTGATAAAGAACACCTCATTTGGATTTATAGATCAAAAGTTATGCACTTTTCTTTGTGACTGTCCAGATTGTATGTCAGTCTGTCCAGATTGTATGTTAGTTTTTATCTCTAGTTTTGACCCGTGTGCCACTTTTTGTTAAAAGCAAAATTTGAATGTCGTGCCAACTAGGTTAGTGTAGGTAATTTCATAACCTTTTCATATTGATAAAGAACGTCCAATTTGGAGTTGTACAACAAAAGTTATGGATATTTTATTTTAGCCGATATTTCTGTCAATTAATTCAGTCAACAGATTTGAGCCGTGGGCCAAATTTTATTAGAGGCAAAATCTGAACTTTTGCCCAACTAGAGTATTGTAGATATGTCAGTTAAGAATCCATGGAAATTGGTCTCACCTCATTCCGAGTTCCAGACCAATAGTTATGTCAATTACCGTGCTGCTGTCCAGAATTAAGTTATGTAAGAAATTGTTGATTTCAGTTTAAGCTTTGTTTTAATGACTAGAGTCATCAGGGAAGCAGTGTTTAACGTCGATTAGTAGTGTTGGGTATATTATGTCCTTATTGAAATTATTTTACTTGTTTAGGAGGTGAAGCCTCGGGTTTATGAGTATCACCTTTGCCGACTAACGCGTCGCATCGCGGAAGGCAAGTACATTGCCACCCTTAATGATTGTGATTGATGAATGTTTTTATGGTCATGCTGTGATTTTGTATGATACGAGAGAAGATGGATTGTCTATGTTCTTTCATATGTGTTGAATCCATGTTTTGTTATCATGTCTTTCAATATTCGTATTTCATTCTATGCATTCATTATGCATGTTTCATCCACGAAAGTGGATTGCAAGTCCCACCATTCCAGTGTGGGCAGTGTTGGACATTGTCATGTCCGTCCACGGAGTGGATTTGAAAGACCCATTAATTCCGAATGGGCATGTAAGACCCATTAACTCCAAGATGGGCAATGTTAGACACCCGTATGAAACGTTCTTCATACGGAAGTGGATCCCGCATTTTTGTTAAGATGCGGGCTTGAGTGAACACCGACGGGTGTTTCACCGCTATACGGTATATGCATGTGTGCATCCATTCCTTTGATTTTGAGCATTCATATCATGTCTTCATATGTAGTCGATTGTGATGTGATCGAACTCGATGATGAGTTTGTCTTATTCATATTGAATGATTATCTTATTGATATATGTACTTGCTGAGTCATGGACTCACTCTTGCGTTGTTTGTTTATTTTAGGTAACCCCTGATGTTGGCTCACTTGGGAGGAAGTAGACACGCACTACTCGTTCACATCTTCCTATTCATGTTCAAAATTAAATTTAGTTCTATCTTACATTCGTTAATGATGAACTGTAATAATTAAATTATAATTGGTGAAGGAAGGATACCTTCTCCACATTGAGGTTGATTTATTACTGCATATGAACTTTCATTATCAATGAACTGAAATAAATAGATTAGATGGTGAAGGAAGGATACCTTCATCATGTCTTGGTTGTTTTGATACTATCATTAGTTGATTTTATTCGTATTCTTCCGCAATATGGATGTATGTTAGATGTTTTAGGTGACATCTTGGCTTCAATAGCGAGGTGTTACAGCTTGGTATCGAGCGGGCTTTAGGTCCATGGTTAATAGAAGAACATTAAAATGACACACGTGCACAGTAGGTGGGGTTGGGAATCCATTGCTTCCGCATTTCTATTGTTATGTTTCATTCGTTGAGCAATTGTTGAGTTGCTTCTGTATTATCTTTCTTGTTGTTAATCTATGATCTGCTATGATATTCAATATCTATGAACTAATACTATTATTGTCATGAGATGATCCTGTATATTCATAATTGAGTATTTTGGTGAAGCGTGTTGTTAACGGATGATAAGAAGTGGAGGTCGTGGTTGTTACTCTGGGATTCACCAGGTTACACCACTGTTCGCAGTACGTGGTTAGAGGAGTAGTTACCCCGAATACCATAGTTTCAGATGTTAAGCGTGAGTTGCTTTAGAAAGTTATTCTCTTTCTTGATTTCTGAATTTGCCAATTCTTGTCCTGTGGTGGTTGATGCATTTCTCCTGAGTTTGTGGTTCATGATAGTTTATGGTTTTCAATAGATCCCTCTTGGTTCTCTGAAACAAATATTGCTTTTCAACTGTTGAGTTGCTTTTACCACTTGTGGTCGTTGTCAATTGGCAAGATTGATGTTTTCATGGTTGCTCTTTCTTTCTCATTGAAGAAGAATGACTCATTTAATCGTTTGATAGCTTGGTTAGTGAGAGTTTCCCGTTGTAAGTTCGTTTGCATGGGAGAGTTTTGGCTTTATGTGTTTCTTTTGGATTACTTCGGGCGTTGAGGTTTGAAGTCTCTCTTTTGCTGAAGTAAGGCGTTAGAATCCTTTTGTGTTGACTTGCCATGCTTAAAATGAGAAGTTATAACTAAACGAATAAATTGTTACGATATGAGTTACCAAGTCGGGTTATTAACATGGTGCAAATCAATTATTCTTAATTACCATCCATGAAAGTGAAATTGATTAATTTGAAATGTCCTTGTATATGATACTTGGTGTATGTTAAATAAAGACTGTCCATATCCGTTCAGAACCTATAGATCTTACTTAAGAGTTAGATTTATCTATTTCCTGGTATGCTAAAATTGTTGAAACTTGTATAAAGTACCAGATGGGTGCTGGTGTATCGACTCATGAAACCTTGTTTATAGGAAATTATGTTAGTGAATCTTTAATCATGTTTTGAAATGATTTCTGAACAAAGGTGAAATGTGAATCTATGCTTATATATGGTGATATGATTGCAAATGAAATTAGTAATCAGTATGAACACACATGATTAGTACAATCATCATTTGTTAATAAGTTACCAAGAAGGTGTTGAGCAACACCAACGGTTGAGTAGATGAATTTCGTAAGTAGTCTTTGATAGCGTGCCTTGTGATATTGTTATTGCTTAGCATAATCTTGTTATGATAAATTTGTTTCAACCTTGTGGTTTGTGTTCCCTTTGGGAAGTTTTAGGATGGAGTAATAAAGTTTGATGACTCTTGGTACTAGTGTATGTTGTCGATATTATTAAATAGTCAAAATGTGAGAATGTGGTTAATTCTCGTAGTAATTTGATCACCCATGGTGATATTTTTCTAAATGATCAAATTTCAAGTTTTGTATTCATGATCTTTTGAGGGTTCAGGCTTTATGTGTTAAATGAAGTTTATTGAGTAACGATATGTTGCAAAGTTGCAATGGTTCTTCAGTGATGCAAGTGCTTCGATTTTGAATACTTATTTGTTCTTATATGTTAAGGTTTGATATTCTCTTCTTGTGAGGCTTATGCGTTCAACTGTGGACTCCACTTATGTTGTATGAGTTCGTTGCTCAATTGGTTTCTTCCTTGGTCCCGTGTTCAGTGCGAGTGGTAGATGAGTTTTCTAGTTGGTGAAAGTCGTTTCTATTTGTCTCTTCTTTTGAGAAAGAATCAACCCATTCTTTTCACGTGGGTCTTTCGAAGTGTTTTCTAATTGTTGCTGTGAAATTGATGTTAATACCCATAGTAAATTTGATCGCCTTTGGTGATATCGTTTAGATGAGAATATTTCCAGTTTAGCTTTCGTGATATTTTCTTTGAGCTATTGAATCACCGGTAGCTGAAATTATTTTAAATAAATTGAGGTATTGAATTGTCTTGTTGCTTCTTAAGAGATTCATGTGATTGAATCTTAACGGATTTCTCGTTTGAGTTGGCAACGTGAAGCTGCAATTAAAGAAAATTATGTTGGTTCCTTAAAAGGAGATTAATCGCTTGCTTTTCATGAATTCCCGTAATTGGAAAAGTTTCGAGTTTGGTGATTGAGATTATTTGGATCTCATGTTTCTTGTGTAGTTGAACGGTTCGAACAAATATGACGTATTGAAGAATTTCATTGGTTCTTAATTAGTCCTTGTGGTTTGGACTAAAGATTTTATCTTGTGCGTTGCGGCAAGCGATGTTAGTCAAAGAATTAATTTCAGTGTTAAAGGAAAGAGTGCAGTAGGAATATTTGAGAATTTGAGTCAAGTTTTGTAACTTGTAGTTATTCGAATTGTTCATAAACTTTTTGCTCTTTTCACTCAAGAGTTGTCGAGTTTCAATCGCAATGCTATTTCTCTTAATGGTGGTTATTTGCTATTCCCTTTTCGAGGGATGCGTGCCCTCCGCTATGAACTCAACCTTCGTTTTTCCGTTTTCATTACAGTTATTTCTTTTGGTTTCGTGCTCACCGTGAGCAAAGAACTTTTTCCTGTGCGGTGAAATTTGTTCTTGTTCGCCTCTTTCTTTTGAGAAAGGATCAACCGTTTTGTGCTGTAAAGTTTTACAACTCGTAAGTTGTTTGGTGGTGGTTAAGTGATTGTAGGGGTGAGATTTTGCTACCCAGCTATTGGAGGAGTAATAGAAGATGAGTTGGTTTTGACCTGAACCTCTTGGAGGGAAGTTGATTCATATAGAATGTATGGTTTCGAAGTAAAATTGTATATTGTTCGACTAAGTAGGACCTATGGTATAGTGTAGTTCCAGAACCTTGGTTCATGTTGAAATGTTGGGGATTATCAAATGTATGGAAACCGTAATCAATTTTATAGAGTAACACTATTGAAAGTATCGCGATGTTGTATGAGTGATTCCTGATGATGTCAATGAGTGAGTATGTCGGAATTGTGGGGATCTTAGAGATTTAATCCGATGATTTCATTATTTGTTATAAGAAGAATTCGTTGTAGAGGTCTCAGAGGTTAAATTTTTGGGCTTTCCATTTTCATGCTAAACTTTTGTCGCCCAATGATTTTGTGTAGAGAAATTAGATAATGACGTTTCCTAAGCAGTGGAATGATCGTTGATAGAACATTTCTGATGTGGTACATGAGCGTGTGTACTGAGGATTTTGAGTTGTTATTCTTGAAAGTTGGAGGTGATGTGATTGCGTGGGATCTTTTTTTTTGTTTGTGGTGTTTTGGGTGCCTCCCATCAAATTAATTTCATTAGTAGAAGAAATTATCTAGAGTGTTTGGTGGGTCCAATAGAACTTCTCCACAAAGGTGTGGACGATGTATTTCGGTTGGAGCATAACTTGAGGATGTTAACTTAAGAGGGTTGATCTCGTGTGGTATGCGATGAATTCGAATTCCAAGGTTTGAGAGAAATTTTATTCCTAAAAGGGAAAACTGAGAAACAAGGATGTTTTCTTGGGTAGCGAAGCATTTTCTTTTTTTCTCGCTTGAGCTTGTATTGTTGACTTATCTCTTTCGCAATTTGGAGTTGGTGCTGTGTTAGCATGCTTGATTCTTTCCAATTTAGACAAACCAAAAGAAGTATTTGGTTGGGCATTCGAGTGATTTCTCCTTTGGTTTTCGTGGTATTCAATTGTAAAGTGCCTATTTAGAAAGTAGGATTGTTTTCGTGATGAATTGTCCAATTTGGGGTTTTACCCTTTTGGTGGAGAGTTAGTATTGCGTGGATATGATGAGAACTCTCTATTTACAGTTGGATTCTCTTTGTGAATCAGTGGTTTAAGAACCAGTTCTGTTGTGCATTCTTGTTTAAAGGGGGTGGCCCTTGTTAGATGAAGAGTTTGATTTTGAGCATCAACCTTCGCTGCACGAGCGCGTGCGGGACAAGGACGTGGGCATATGGTGCATGGCGCGTGTGGTCCCGAAGTAGTCATGTGGCATGGCATATGCACCGGCACTGGACACACGGACATGTACCGAGGGGTGGTTCTAGGCATTTGTTGTGTGTTTTCGTACCAAAGGGGAGTTTGGTCCAGATACGTTGGTTCGTTTTGATAGATGGAGAAATTAGGAAGTTGGCGTATCGCTTTGACCGTCTCGGGTCCGTACGTGACGTACGCAACGTCTGGTGTGTTCTGTTGCTAAGTGGTAACTGAGCGATTTAAAGCTTGGGATTTCATTAAAGACGTTGACCATCGAGTAAGGTCTTACCCTCGGTCCTCCTCTGATGAGTGTACCTGGAAAGGTTGGGTTGAGTGTTAGGACAAATGTCATTGTACGTCTTTGTGTTGTGGTCTCGCTAGTCCGAGAGAGAGGCCACTTGGGAGTTGGAGTTTCGTATGCGCGAGTGTTATCTGGATTTGTTCACTTCAGATACGTGGTTACCGTTGATAGTTCTCAGTTGTGGTTGTTCTTTCATGTAGTGTTGTGTGAGGATTCGGGGTCGAATCCTGTTTAAGGGGGGTAGAATGTAATACCCCGAATATCAATTTGAGAGAATGTATTATTCGGGGGAGAGAAATTTATTCAATTTTCGAGTGCAATATAGTTTAGAGAGATTTCTCCTAACAAGGAAAGTATCCACAGCGATTATGTAATATCCTGTTTAACATTAGAGAATTAATTGAAATGAGAAAGGTATTTAACAGAATTAAAAGAGAAATCAGATTTTTAGAGGAGAATTAATCTTGGGCTTTCGCCCACGTTATCAGCCCAAGTAGGAAGTTGGTTTAAGAAGGGCCAACCAAAACCCTAGGTCTTTTACTGTAGCACGCAGCTACAGATGCACCTTCATCGTAGCAACCCTCCTCCCCCCTGCTGCCTCGCCCTCCATGTTGCCCCCTTTGCTGCTCCTTGCTACCGGCCATCGGGAGGTAGAAGAAGGGAGAGAAAGGAGGAGGAGGAAGATCGTCTTCTCCAACGCTCTTCCTCCTACTTCCTGGTTGCTGCAAAGGTATCGGATGCCGACCCTCGTCTTTTTGATTAGTGGTAGAGCGATTTGATTCATCTTTGGTTAGAACGTTTTGCTGCGAGTAGAAAGTTAAATCTGTCCAGTATGTTGTGAGGTCTGTTTCGTGGTTTTAGAGGCCGAATTAGAGATGTTCATCTCCTGGAGTATTGTAGGTCTTGTTCTCAGCTTTCGGTGGCCGCCAAAAACACTAAAATCCGACGAACGAGTCAAAAGTTATGATAGATTTATTATCTGCTGTCCAGAATCCTGACGAGAATTAGCAGTCTCTGTATAGGTTGATATATGGCCCAGTTAGAGGGTAATTCAGAGGTCTTGCCCATAAAAAATTTTGAAGGTGATATCACTAGCTTTCAGGATTGATAAAGAACACCTCATTTGGATTTATAGATCAAAAGTTATGCACTTTTCTTTGTGACTGTCCAGATTGTATGTCAGTCTGTCCAGATTGTATGTTAGTTTTATCTCTAGTTTTGACCGTGTGCCACTTTTTGTTAAAAGCAAAATTTGAATGTCGTGCCAACTAGGTTAGTGTAGGTAATTTCATAACCTTTTCATATTGATAAAGAACGTCCAATTTGGAGTTGTACAACAAAAGTTATGGATATTTTATTTTAGCCGATATTTCTCTCAATTAATTCAGTCAACAGATTTGAGCCGTGGGCCAAATTTTATTAGAGGCAAAATCTGAACTTTTGCCCAACTAGAGTATTGTAGATATGTCAGTTACGAATCCATGGAAATTGGTCTCACCTCATTCCGAGTTCCAGACCAATAGTTATGTCAATTACCGTGCTGCTGTCCAGAATTAAGTTATGTAAGAAATTGTTGATTTCAGTTTAAGCTTTGTTTTAATGACTAGAGTAATCAGGGAAGCAGTGTTTAACGTCGATTAGTAGTGTTGGGTATATTATGTCCTTATTGAAATTATTTTACTTGTTTAGGAGGTGAAGCCTCGGGTTTATGAGTATCACCTTTGCCGACTAACTTGCGTCGCATCGCGAAGGCAAGTACATTGCCACCCTTAATGATTGTGATTGATGAATGTTTTTATGGTCATGCTCGTGATTTTGTATGATCGAGAAGATGGATTGTCTATGTTCTTTCATATGTGTTGAATCCATGTTTTGTTATCATGTCTTTCAATATTCGTATTTCATTCTATGCATTCATTATGCATGTTTCATCCACGAAAGTGGATTGCAAGTCCCACCATTCGGTGTGGGCGGTGTTGGACATTGTCATGTCCGTCCCACGGAGTGGATTTGAAAGACCCATTAATTCCAGAATGGGCATGTAAGACCCATTAACTCCAAGATGGGCAATGTTAGACACCGTATGAAACGTTCTTCATACGGAAGTGGATCCCGCATTTTTGTTAAGATGCGGGCTTGAGTGAACACCGACGGGTGTTTCATCGCTATACCGTATATGCATGTGTGCGATCCATTCCTTTGATTTTGAGCATTCATATCATGTCTTCATATGTAGTCAGTTGTGATGTGATCGAACCTGATGATGAGTTTGTCTTATTCATATTGAATGATTATCTTATTGATATATGTACTTGCTGAGTCATGGACTCACTCTTGCGTTGTTTGTTTATTTTAGGTAACCCCTGATGTTGGCTCACTTGGGAGGAAGTAGACACGCACTACTCGTTCACATCTTCCTATTCATGTTCAAAATTAAATTTAGTTCTATCTTACATTCGTTAATGATGAACTGTAATAATTAAATTATAATTGGTGAAGGAAGGATACCTTCTCCACATTGAGGTTGATTTATTATCTGATATGAACTTTCATTATCAATGAACTGAAATAAATAGATTAGATGGTGAAGGAAGGATACCTTCATCATGTCTTGGTTGTTTTGATACTATCATTAGTTGATTTTATTCGAATTCTTCCGCAATATGGATGTATGTTAGATGTTTTAGGTGACATCTTGGCTTCCGAATAGCCAGGGTGTTACACTGCATGTAATATTTCGATTATCATTAGTGAGTGCAATAGAAATTAGAGGTGGAATTAAGGGAATTAAAGGAGAAAATTCTGAATTTGATAGAGTTTTGGGCCACCAACCCATAGTCTGTAATACCCCAAATGTATTCGAGAGAGAAGAAATAAATTAGAGACAAGGACCAATTAGAAAAGTGTTTTAACAAGAGATTAGAGGGGGATTTACGCATAATTTCGACAACTTGGGCTATAGGTTTCCAGCCCACAGCATTTAGGCCCATGAGGGGCTGGCTACCAATAAAAAGAGGAAGGAAACAGTAGCCGCCCCAATTGGACGAAGAAGGCGATCACCCGGGAGATCGATTGGCCAAGAAGGAGATCGCTGGAGGTGCCCGGCTGTTGGAGGAGGAAGAAGGTGAGGGGAACAGGACCATCCTTGGGGGGAGAGTTCGCTGGTGGGTGCTCATCGTGCCCGGCAATCGGTTCTTCAAGGGTAACCTCGTTTTCCCCTCGTTTAGATGCTTTAGCGTTTAATTGTTCTTTGCCGGCAGTTCTTTCGCCTCAGGGCAGATCATATTAAAGGAACATTTTGTTTTAGTTAAGTACGGATTCAATTTCGGACATCTCCTAGGAAGTTGTAGAGGACGTCAATAGCTTTCAATGAAGTGCTAGATCGTAATTTTTGGATCTCTGTAGCAAAAGTTATGAATTTAATGGTGCGGTTGTTCTGCAACCCCGCGCTTTTGGACAGGTTTTAGTAATCTGACCTTTGCGATCAGTTAAATAGATAATAAGAGGATCTCAGTATAACAAAGGTTGTAGATAATTGTCGTAGCTTTCAGGGAAGCACAAGAACATGAAATTTGGTTGAACAAGCTGAAAGTTATGATAGATTTAGTGTTCTGTCCAGAGAACCTGACGTGAAAATTGATGCTTTGTTAAACAGCTTAAAAGGGATAGTGGATAGCCGAATCAGGGAAGCTCACCAACTAGGTTTAGTTGGGAAATTGGATAACCTTTCAATTAAGTCCAAGAACACCTAATTTGGACCACTGTACGGAAAGATATGAATTTTAGAACTTGACTGTTTACGAGGCGATTCAAAGACTTCGGAAAGTGGGGTCGGGATCGCGTTGCAATCTGCTACTTGATGTGCTCGTTTATATAATTCATGTTTTTCATTACTGTGGCCTTAGTTTATATTCTTAATGTGTTAGGTGGGGATTGGTACCGGAGGCAGCACCGTCTTCACGTCCTCCATTCTCACAAGTGCATTGTTTGATTCATGGTTGTGATTGATTGGTCATGTTTGTGTGCTTTTTGATATGTGATAGCGTAGCGAGATTGTTGGCATGGTGAATGTTTAAGATTGGTGGATGCTCCAAATATGTATATGCTCTATTGTTGTATGATGTTATCGTCTTTTGGTAATTTGATGATGAATAAATGATGAGCATGTGCATATTGAGATCATGTTGAGGCTTGGTCACGTGGTGACCAGGTATATTTTCCTTTGAGATCCCGTCATGAATGTGGCGGGCTGAGATCCCCACACTCGTGGAGTGTGGGCTTGAGTTCCCATTACTTGCGGAGTAATGGGCAATTGGTCCCTATGCTTTGCAGCGTAGGCATGGGTATCATGCGGCGGTTGCATACTTTGCATTCTGTAAAATGCACAAAGAAAGATAAAGAGAAAGGATCCTTGAGCATTGCATTTGCATGTGAGAAGTTTTATTGTTGCACTTCTATCTATGGATGCTGTTGTTATAACTTTTACTTTGTACTTGCCGAGTCTGTGGACTCACTCTTGCTTTTATTGTTGTTTTAGGTACCCGAGCCAAGAACGACATGCATGGGGAAGTAGTCGATAGTCACACACATGCCACATGAACTAAATAAAGTTGAATGATCTTCAGATCGTATGTTTTTTTTAGTAATTGGGCAAGATGCTCAAAGGTTTATTATGTCTTGTCTCTTGTAGTGGTTTAAGTGTGACAATGATGAGTAGTGGAACTTTATACTTCATTGGGTTGCTAGTTACTTAGCATGTCTTTGATTGTCTTTTGATGTCTCTGGATGATAGTTTAGTTAATTTATGAATTATCTGTATGTTGGAACCTCCGTGTAATTAACTTTACAAGGGAGGTTCTGCCGAAATTTAATAAATTGCCTTGAGTAGAATTATTAGGGTTTGTTTAGTAGCATTCCAGGCTCTTGTCGGGCTGGGGTGTTACAATTGGTATCAGAGCGGGCTGTAGGTCCGTGGTTAATAAAACATTAATTTTGACACACTAAGCACAGTAGGTGGGATTGGGTTATTGCATTGCATTTACGTTTTCACATGTTGTATTGATGATTCCTGTTATGATATACATACATACATTCATATATATATATATATATATATATATATATATATATATATATATATATTATAATGCTATAGTTAATATGTGTGGGGATAACCCATGTTGAGAGGTTGAGGTCGAGGTTGTGGCCTGTCTTTGTCTGGTTAAACCACTTGCTCGTGGTATAGCAATAGTGAAGTGCCCACATTGGATATCGTAGTTCAGGCTTTAATAGTAAGTATATTTAGAAGAGTTGTTCTCTTCTTTGAAATTTGAATTTGGTCAACTCTTGTCTAGTTGGGGTTGATGAGCTTCTCTTGGGTTATTAGTTTATTATGGTTGATGGGTTGCTTTGAAAAGGATTGATTTGTTTCCATTGGTTTAATTTTGTCCTGTAAAGCAATCGTTGTTTTCCCAATCGTTGAGTTATTTTTGCGGCTGGTGAACTTGGTTGATTGTTAAGCTTGACCTTTATAATGGAGTTTTGTCTTTCTCACTGAAAAACCTTGACCCATTTATTCGCTTGATGTTTTTTTTAGCTAATGAAAGTTTCTTTTTGTAAGTCCTTTAGTATGTGGAGGCTTTGACGCAAGGTATCTCTTTTGGGCATTTTTAGTGTGGGAGTTGAATGTTTCTCTTTTATGAAAGGAAACGTTAAACCTTTAGCGATGTCTTGTCATGGTTAAACTAGAGGTTATAACTGAAGAAATTAATGGTTGTGATATGGGTTATCAAGTTGAGTCTGTAGTGTGGTGCATATTGGATCTTAACTAAGATCCTTGGAAGGGAAGTTGTTTTATTTGGTGGTGTCTTGTAGTAGTTCTTGTCGAACTGTGTTTAAGGGTATGGTTGTACCCAATTGAGGTTAAAGGATTTATTAATAATTGTGAGATATTGGTGATTTGGTCTGAGCATTAAGATTGTGGAATTTGTTAAATTTATTAGATAATTCGGTGTAATGGGTCCCAATGGATTAATCTATCAATAGTGATGATTATGTTAAGGATATGTTTGACGTTGCCTTAGAGGATTTTAATCCAGAAATTTTCATAAGCTGACTACTTGATGATTATACTTAATTGCTATATTGAAACATGTATATCGGATTGGATGAATGTTGAGGTACTACCTTGTGAAACCCGGTGATTTAAGGAGATGATGTTATTAAATCCTTAATTAAACTCTGAGCATAAAGTGGAATATTGACACGGTGTATATAGATGGTTCAGGTGATTACAAATAGACGTATGATCCTATTTGCATACGTGATAGTTACAATTGTCAATTGTTGATGATAGATGAGGTGGGTGTTGAGCACCATTTATGGATTAGTGGATGAATGATTATGTGGTTTCTGATAGTGTGCCTAGCGAAATTATTATTTGATACCATGACCTGATTAGAAGAGGTTTGTTTCAACCTTGTGGCTTGTGTTTCTTTTGGGTAGGTTTATGAGGGGATAAGAGGCTATGATGAGTCTCGCTAAGAGTGTATTATGTCATTGTTATGGCGATGGTCAGTAAGGGATTATGATCATAATATTGAATGTTTTGTGTAAAGGAATTGGATTGCTCACCTAATATTGATTAAATGAAAATGTTTCTAGTTTCGTGTTTGTGATCTTTCAGACCTCAGGTTGGTGTGGTAGCTGAAATTGTTTTGAGCAAAGTGAAGTGTTGAGAGGTTTTATAAGTTCCTAGGTGGTTTATGTGTTGTGGTCTTCAATTCCTTTTTGTTGGAGTTGGCATGGTGATGTTGTAACCAACGAAGTCATTTTCTTTGTACAAGGAAAGAGTGAAGTAGAAGTATTTGAGATTGAAGTCAAGTTCTGTAATTTACAGGTTATTGAAGTTTATCTAAAACTGTTGTTCTTGCCCACAAGAGGTTTTTTTTCGAATTTCCAAAGCAATGTTTTATTCTCGTTTGAGGCTTGATATTCTCTGCTTGTGGAACGTGTGCCCTCAATTATGATCTCATCTTTTGTTTTCCAAGATCATTGTTATTTAATTGTTCTCTTGATCTTGTAACGACTGTAAGTGGTAACGCGTTCCCTCATGTTTGAAATTTACTTCTATTTGCCTCTTCTTCTAAGAAAGGGTTAATCGAATCAGTATTGCAAAGTCTCGTCGGATGTGAATTGGCAACTAGATAGTAGTGGTCTAGTAGATAGTTTGGTGAACCTTTAGGTGTCGAGGTTGTCCGAGGGCATTGAGTAATAAATCAATTTATTAGAATAATCCTTGCGAGGATTTGATTTAAAAAGAATGCTTGTCTTTGGAGCTAACATTGTGTTTCGTTCTTGCAACTAGTAGGATCTATAGCAAGATGTGGTCCAAGATTTTGTGTTCATTTGACAGACATTAGAATTAACAAGTATGGAAATCGACCAGTTTATTAGAGTATCGCATTTGGGTACTCGATAAGATTGTGTAGAAGAAGTATGATGGAGTAGTTCAAGGAGAGTAGCGGTGTAGAAATCTAATAGTCGTGTTAATTAATGAGATAGCGAGGATTGTTGAGTTATTGTCAAGTATGACTCGGTCTCGAGTGAGTAACCCTATGGGAGTTAGATTATCTCTAAGGGTAACTTGATCAAGAATATATTTATTTATTGACGTTAGTGATTGAGTATGTTTGAATCTTGGTCAATCAGTTAGGGTGTTGTGACAATATATGTTTATTGTGGTTGAGTAACTGCATTTGATTGGTGTGGGTTAGGGAAGGGCTAAGATTGATGAAACGAATAGCCTTGGGTGGTTACTTGACTAGTGAGGAATGTTGATACTAAGGACCGAGGTTATTGTTGGGTCATGTGAAATTTTAGTCATCGACACGAGGTTACCTATCAAATTTACCAGAAGTTCAGTGTAGGAGTCTTAGAGATTAAATTTGGGCTTGCATTTTTATGCTAGCACCTTGGTTTCCCATGATTAGGTTCCAAGAGTATGGTGATCTTTGATAGAATCCCTTGAATGTAGTAAATGAGTGTGTATGCGGTGAATTTCAAGTTGATTATCCTTACAAGATTGAGGTAACGTGATGGTGGCTGAAATCTATATTGAGGTGTGTTGGGAATTATTTGTCAAAGTGATTCTTTTGGTAGGGAAGTTGATCAGAGTATGTTATGGTGGATTGAAAGAGTCTCACTACATAGGTGTAGATTTTGTGTTCAGTTTGAGCATAACTTTGAGGTTGCCAAATTTAAAGAAATGAATTATTGGGTTATGCGATGGTTTGAGACTTCATGATTTAAGAGGAAGTTGAATTCTTAACAGAAAGTTTGGGAAAAAGGTGGTATTCTCGGTTAATGAGAAGTACTCTTGGTTTTATTTGAGCTTTGTCTCCAAGACATATGCCAATTATAAACTGTGTTGATTCTTCTTATTATGCGTGATTCTTTTTTGTTAAGAAAAGAAAGGAAATGGCTATTTTGGGCATTTGAGTGATTTCGCCTCTAGCTTATGTGGTGTTTGTTGGCAAACTGCCTACTTGGAAAGTGGAGGAGTTTCATGATGAATATTTTGGTTTTGGATTTAACTCTCTTTGGTGGGGAGTTGGTAATGCGTGTTTGCAATGAGAATCCTTTATTTTTAGTCGAGTTCTGTTGTGTGTCCCTGGTTAAAGGAGGTACTCCTTGTTAAGATAAAGAGGTCGACTGAGAGATGGAACAAGAGTTCTATATGTTACATGCAAGTTTGGTGGTTTGGACCCGAAGAGATAGATAGCCTAACGTATATTTGATTGTTCTGGAAGTTACGGGGACTTCGGAAGAAAGCCATTCACTAGGACCATCTCGAGTCATGGAGTAGGGAATATAACGTGTTGGGTGAACTGGTGTTACGAGAATGCTAGAGCCATTCTGAGTGTGAAAATTCGTTGAAGCCGGTGACCCACGAGTAAGACTGTGCCCTCGAGTCATATCCGTTGAGTGACTCTTGAAAGGATGGGGCAAGTAATAAGGCGTAACACGTCAGTTGTATCAAGGTGCGATGGTTCCATAATTCTGAGAGGAAGACGACTTGGGAATTGAAGTCTCACATGCGCGATCAGAATACAAAATTATTCACTCCAAGTATGTGGTAATGTCAGTATGTTCTTAGTTGTGGTTATTCTTTGGCGTTAAGTGTGAGCAGAATTCGGGGTCGAATTCCATTTAAGGGGGGTAGAATGTAATACCCCAAATGTATTCGAGAGAGAATAAATAAATTACAGAAAAGGACTAATTAGAAAAGTGTTTTAACAGGAGATTAGAGGGGGATTTATGCATAATTTCGACAACTTGGGCTATAGGCTTCTAGCCCACAGCATTTAGGCCCATGAGGGGCTGGCTACCAATAAAAAGAGGAAGGAAACCCTAGAAGTGGTACTGTAGCATGGTGTACTACAGCATGCAAGCCGCTTCTGATCTTGTGAGCAGTAGCCACCCCAATTGGAGGAAGAAGCGATCACCCGGAGATCGATTGGCCAAGAAGAAGGAGATCGCTGGAGGTGCCCTACTGTTGGAGGAGGAAGAAGGTGAGGGAACAGGACCATCTATGGGGAGAGTTCGCTGGTGGGTGCTCATCGTGCCCGGCAATCGGTTCTTCAAGGGTAACCTCATTTTCCCTCGTTTAGATGCTTTAGCGCTTAATTATTCTTTCTTGTGCGATTACATAGCCTCAAGGCGATCGTATTAAAGGAACATTTTGTTGTAGTTAAGTGCGGATTCATTTTCGGACATATCCTAGGAAGTTGTAGAGGATGTCAATAGCTTTCAATTAAGTGCAAGATCGTAATTTTTGGATCTCTGTAGCAAAAGTTATGAATTTAATGGTGCGGTGTTACTCGCAACCACATCGCTTATTGGACAGATTTTAGTAATCTGACCTTTGTGATCAGTTGAAGAGAGAATTAGAGGATATCAGTAAAAAAAAGTTGTAGATAATTGTCGTAGCGTTAAGGGAAGCACAAGAACGCGAAATTTGGATAAACAAGCTGAAAGTTATGATAGATTTAGTGTTACTGTCCGAGAACTGATGTGAAAATTGATGCTTTGTTAAACAGCTTAAAAGGGATAGTGGATGGCCGAATCAGGGAAGCTCACCAACTAGGTTTAGTTGGGAGATTTGATAACCTTTCAATGAAGTCCAAGAACACCTAATTTGGACCACTGTACGGAAAGATATGAATTTTAGAACTTAATCATTTCTGAGAGGCGGTTGACGCCTTGGAAAGTGGGGTCGGATCGCGTTGCAATCGCTACTTGATGTGCTCGTTTATATAATTCATGTTTTTCATTCTGTGGCCTTAGTTTATATTCTTAATGTGTTAGGTGGGGGATTGGTACCGGAGGCAGCACCGTCTTCACGTCCTCCATTCTCACACGGTTAAGGCAAGTGCATTGTTTGATTCATGGTTGTGATTGATTGGTCATGTTTGTGTGCTTTTGATATGTGATAGCGTGGCGGATTGTTGGCATGGTGAATGTTTAAGATTGGTGGATGCTCCAAATATGTATATGCTCTATTGTTGTTGTAACACCACAGCTATCCGGAAGCCAAGATGTCACCTAAAACATCTAACATACATCCATAATGCGGAAGAACTTGAAACAAGTATATCAACTAAAGATAGCATTAAGATAAACAGGACATGGTGAAGGTATCCTTCCTTCACCTTCTAAGTTATTTAATCTGAACATCAATAAAGAAGGTTCACACGCGAGTAATAAATCAACATCCGTGGAGAAGGTATCCTTCCTTCTCCAATTATAATTTAATTATTACTGTTCATCGTTAACGAATGAAATATGGAACTAAAATTTAGACTTGAACATGAATTTGATGTTGTGAACAAGTAGTGCGTGTCTACTCCTCCCAAGAGCCAACATCGGGGTTACCTAAAATAAACAAACAACGCAAGAGTGAGTCCATGACTCGGCAAATGCGATTATCAATAAGATAATCATTCAATATGAATAAGACAAACTCATCATCGAGTTCGATCACATCACAACGATTACAAATGAAAACATGATATGAATGCTCAAAATCAAAGGAATGGACTGCACACATGCATATACTGGTATAGCGGTGAAACACCGTCGGTGTTCACTCAAGCCGCATCTTAACAAAAATGCGGGGATCCACTTCCGTATGAAGAACGTTTCATACGGGTGTCAACATTGCCCATCTTGGAGTTAATGGGTCTTACATGCCCATTCTGGAATTAATGGGTCTTTCAAATCCACTCCGTGGGCGGGACATGACAATGTCCAACACGCCCACATTGGAATGGTGGGACTTGCAATCCACTTTCATGGATGAAACATGCATAATGAATGCATAGAATGAAATACGAATATTGAAAGACATGATAACAAAACATGGATTCAACACATATGAAAGAACATAGACAATCCATCTTCTCTCGTATCATACCAAATCACGCATGACCATATAAACATTCATCAATCACAATCATTAAGGGTGGCAATGTACTTGCCTTCCACGATGCGACGCGTTAGTCGGCAAAGGTGATACTCCTAAACCGAGGCTTCACCTCCTAAACAAGTAAAATAATTTCAATAAGGACATAATATACCCAACACTACTAATCGATGCTAAACATCGCTTCTCGATGACTCTAGTCATTAATACAAAACTTAAAATGAAATCAACAATTTCTGACATAACTTAATTCTGGACAGCAGCACGGTAATTGACATATCTATTGGTCTGGAACTCGGAATGAGGTGAGACCAATTTCCATGAATTCTTAACTGACATATCTACAATACTCTGGTTGGGCAAAAGTTCAGATTTTGCCTCTAATAAATTTGGCCCACGGCTCAAATCTGTTGACTGAATTAATAGACAGAAATATCGGCTAAAATAAAATATCCATAACTTTTGTTGTACAACTCCAAATTGAACATTCTTTATCAATCTGAAAAGGTTATCGAATTATCTACAATAACTTAGTTGGCACGACATTCATATATTGTCTTTAACAAAAAGTGGCACACGGGTCAAAATTAAAGATAGAAACGACATACAAACTGGACAGACTGACATACAATCTGGACAGTCACAAAAAAAGTGCATAACTTTTGATCTATAACTCCAAATGAAGTGTTCTTTATCAATCCTGAAAGCTAGTGATATCACCTTCAAAATTTGTTATGGGCAAGACCTCTGAATCACCCTCTAACTAGGCCATAAATCAACCTATACAGAGACTGCTAATTCTCGTCAGGATTCTGGACAGCAGATAGTAAATCTATCATAACTTTTGACTCGAAAGTAGGAATTCAGTGTTCTTAGCGGCCACCAAAGCTAAGATCAATATCTACAAAACTCTAGGAGATGGACAACCCAAATTCGGCCTCTAAGATCACGAAACAGGCCACGCAACATTCAGGACAGAACTGAAATTCTAACGGCAGCAATTCAATCCAATCAAACTAATCAATTCGCATCGAAACAACCTAAACAGCGAGGGAAATCGATCATTACCCTTGTAGAACCATCGGAGATCGCTGATCAAATCCCACGAAGAAATTCTCCTTCAATCCTCTCTTCCTTCCTCTTCTTCTTCTTCCCACGGTCGGCCACAAGCGCAGGAAAGATGGCGCCGGGAGAGGAGGAGCAACAAGCGGCGAGGCAGCCGTGCACGCCGCTCTCAGAGCAGAGGCTACTGTAGCACGGCGGCTACTGTAGCAAATGGGGCTAGGTTTGGTCCCCTCCCTCCCCTTGCCTTCTAATGGGCTGCCGGCCCACTCATGGGCCTTAGGCCACTATGGTTGGCTCCTCTTCTCGAATATGGGTTGTGGCCCATACTTCTCCTAAAATTCTGAATTTTAACTTATTTCCTCTCTAATCTTACAGCATTCGATATCGAATAATCGGGTATTACATTCTACCCCCTTAAATAGGATTCGACCGAATCCTCACACCGACCTACGTGAAAGGTCGATTACAACTAAAATTAATAACGGGTAACATGTACTCGATAAGAACAAATCTGAATAATGCTCGTGCATGCGAGCCTCCGACTCTAAGTGGCCTCTTTCTGGATGAGGACACCACAACATCTTGACGCAAATCGGCGTGCGCGCTTAACACTCGTCCGACACTTCCAGCTATACTCATCGGACGAGACTCGAAGGTAAGATCCTACTCGATGGTCAACGTTGTTAACGAATAACAAACTCCGGATCTCCTGTACTCACTCCACACCAAATGAAACCAAAGTGAGTACAGCGTGTAGGAATCCGAGGCGGTCTTAGCGAAACGACACTATCGAAAACAACCCAATGAACACAGGGTTAACCTTCTCCTTGAAGTCGAACCACACAACAAGCACATAGAGCACGGAAATCTTGTTCCACCTCTCCATTGAACTCTTCACCGAACAAGGATCACCCTCTTTTAACGGAAACATACAATCGAATTCTTTTAAGCAAACTCTTTTCACCGCAAAACACATCTGAATAAGAAAAATTCACATCACAACTATCGTTACCAATCGAGTTGAAGAGTAAAATCCAAAATCGAATTTCATCAAGAAAACCTTTCCACTTTCCAAGTGGCAAATTGCGAATAAGCGTCACGAAAGCCAAAGGGAGATCACTTGAGCGCTCAAACCAAAAACTTCTTTTGTTTTGCCTGAATTGGAAAAAGCAAGCGTGCCAACACAACACCAACTCACCATGCGAGAAGACACGATCCAACAACATAAAGCTCAAATGAGTAACAAGAAAACGCTTCAATACCCAAGGTAACATCCTTTTTTCAATTCCTCTTTTAGGAATAAAATTTCTCTCGAACATTGGAATTGAATTCATCGCATCTGACAGGCTCAAACCTCTTAATTTAACAACCTCAAATTAGGCTTAAACCGAAATACATCATCCACACCTTTGTGGAGAGACTCTATTGATTCCACCAACACTCGGACCACTCCTTCAATCGATGACATTAATTTGATAGAAGGCACCAAAGCCCCTCAAAACCCATGCAATCTCATCACCTCCAACTTTCAAGAATATCACATCAAAATTTTGAGTACACCGCTCATGAACTACAACAAAAGGGTTCTATCGACAATCATTCCACTACTCGAGTACTCAGTTTTCTTTCTCCTCTACACACCAATCTTTGGGTGACCAAAAGTTTAGTATGAAAACAAAGCCCAAATTTAACCTCAGAGACCTCTACAACGAATTCCTCTTATAACAAATAGTGAAATCATCGGATTAAATCTCTAACATCCCCACAAATCAGACATACTCACTCATTGACATCATCAGAATCACTCACACAACATCGCAATACTTTCCAATTGTTTTACTCTATAACATTGATTAAGGTTTCCATACATTTGATAATCCCAACATTTCAACATGAACCAAAGTTACGGAACTACACTATACCATAGGTCCTACTTAGTCGAACAATATACGTTTTACTTGAAACCATACATCCCATCTGAATCAACTTCCTCCAAGAGGCTCGAGTCAAAACCAACTCATCTTCTATTACTCCTCCAATAGCGGGTAGCAAAATCTCACCCCTACAATCACTTAACCACCACCAAACCAATTAACAACTTACGATTTGTAAAACTTTACAAGACAAAACGGTTGATCCTTTCTCAAAAGAAAGACGCGAACAAGAACAAATTTCACCACACAAAAAAATCTGCTGCTCACGGTGAGCACGAGACCAAAAGAAATAATCTGTAAAGAAGATGCGGGAAAACAAAAATTGAGTTCACGGCGGAGTGCACGCATCCCTCGAAAAGGGAATAGCAAATAACCACCAATAAGAGAAATGACATTGCGATTGAAACTCGACAACTCTTGAGTGTAAAGAGCAAAAGTTTATGAACAATTCAAATAACCACAAGTTACAAAACTTGACTCAAATTCTCAAATATTCCAACTGCACTCTTTCCTTTAACACTAAAATTAATTTTTTGACTAACATCGCTTTGCCACAACGTACAAGATAAGATCTTTAGTCCAAACCACAAGGACTAATTAAGAACCAATAAAAATTCTTCCATACGTTATATTTATTCAGAACAGTTCAACTACACAAGAAACATGAGATCCAAATAATCTCACCACCAAACTCAAACATTTCCAATTCAGAGTTTGCGAAAAGCAAGTAGATTATTCTCCTCTTAAAGGAACCAACATAACATCTTTGGTTGCAACCTCGCGTTGCCAACTCAAACCAAAGAGCCTTTAGAGTTAAACCACACAAATCTCTTAGAAGCAACAGGACAATCCAATACCTTAATTTATTTAAAATAATTTCAGCTACGGATGATTCATGGGCTCAAAGAAAATATCACGAAAGCTAAACTTGAATTATTCTCATCGAACGATATCACCAAAGCGATCAAATTACTATGGTATTAACATCAATTTCACAACAACAATTAGAAAACACTTCAAAGACCCACGTGAAAAGAATGAATTGATTCTTTCTCAAAAGAAGAGACAAATGGAAACGATTTTCACCAACTAGAAAACTCATCCACCACTACTGCTTGAACATGGTACCAAGAGAAGAAACCAATTAAGCAATGAACTCACGAGAACATAAGTGGAGTCCATAGTTGAGCGCATAAGCCTCACAAGAATAGAATATCTAACCTTAACGGTAAGAACAAATAAGTATTCAAAATCAAAGCACTTGCATCATGAAGAACCACGCAACTTTGTAACATATCGTTACTCGATAAACTTCATTTACCACATAAAGCACTGAACCCCAAAAGATCATGAATACAAATCTTGAAATTTGATCATTTAGAGAATATCACCATGGGTGATCAAATTACCACGAATTAACCTCATTCTCACATTTTGTGATTTAATAACATCGACAACATACACTAGTACCAAGAATCATCAAACTTTATTACTCCATCCTAAAACTTCCCAAAGGGATTACAAACCACAAGGTTGAAACAAATTTATTATAACCAGATTATGCTAAGCAATAACAATATCTAGCATACGCTATCAAAGACTACTTACGAAATTCATCTACTCAATGTTGGTGTTGCTCAACACCTTCTTGACGCTCATTAACAATTGATGATTGTACTAACCATGTGTATACATACGGTACTAATTCCATTTGCAATCACATAACCAAATATAAACATAGATTCACATTTCACCTTTATTCGAAATCATTTCAAAACATGATTAAAGATTCACTAACATAATTTCCTATAAACAAGGTTTCACGAATCGATACACCGGCACCCATCCGGTCCTTTATAGAAGTTTCAACAATTTTTTGCATACCAGGAAATAGATAAATCTATCTCTTATGTAAGATCTGTAGGTTCTGAATGGATATGGACAATCTTTATTTAACATACACCAGGTATCAAATACAAGGACATTTCAAATTAATAAATTTCAATTTCATGGATGGTAGTTAAGAATAATTGATTTGCACCATGCTAAAAACCCAACTTGGTAACCCACATCATAGCAATTTATTCGTTTAGTTATAACTTCTCATTTTAAGCATGGCAAGTCATCACAAAAGGATTCTAACGTCTTACTTGACAAAAGAGAGACTTCAAATTTCAACGTTGAAGTAATCCAAAAGAAACACATAAAGCAAAAGCTTTTCCATGCAAACGAACTTCTGAATGGAAACTCTCACTAACCAAGCTATCAAGCGAGTAAATGAGTCATTTTTTCAATGAGAAAGAAGGAGCAACCATGAAAACATCAATCTTGCCAATTGACAACGATCACAAGTAGTAAAAGCAACTCAACGATCGAAAAGCAATAATTGTTTGAGAGAACCAAGAGGATCTATTGAAAACCATAAACTATCATGAACCACAAACCGGGAGAAATTCATCAACCACCACAGGACAAGAACGCCAAAATTAGAATTGAAAGAAGAGAACAACTTTCTAAAGTAACTCATACTTAGTACAAGCGATGATACTCGGGTAACTACTCCTCTAACCACGTCTGCGACGATGGGTGTAACACAGTGAATCGGAGTAACAACCACGACCTCCACTTCTTATCATCCGTTAACAACACGCTTCACCAAAATACTCAATTATGAATATGCGGGATCATCTCACGACAATCAAAGTATTAGTTCATAGATAATGAATATCATAGTAGATCATAGATTAACAACAAGAAAGATAATACAAAAGCAACTCAACAATTGCTCAACGAATGAAACATAACAATAGAAATGCGGAAACAATAGATTCCCAACCCACCTACGTGCACAGTGTGTCATTTTAATGTCTTCTATTAACCACGGACCTAAAGCCGCTCGATACCAAGCGTAACACCACGCTATCCGGAAGCCAATATGTCACCTAAAACATCTAACATACGTCCATAATGCGGAAGAACTTGAAACAAGTATATCAACTAAAGATAGCATTAAGATAAACAAGACATGGTGAAGGTATCCTTCCTTCACCTTCTAAGTTATTTAACACGAACATCAATAAAGAAGGTTCACCTGCGATAATAAATCAACATCCAGTGGAGAAGGTATCCTTCCTTCTCCAATTATAATTTAATTATTACAGTTCATCGTTAACGAATGAAATATGGAACTAAAATTTAGACTTGAACATGAATTTGATGTTGTGAACAAGTAGTGCGTGTCTACTCCTCCCAGAGCCAACATCGGGGTTACCTAAAATAAACAAACAACGCAAGAGTGAGTCCATGACTCGGCAAATACGATTATCAATAAGATAATCATTCAATATGAATAAGACAAACTCATCATCGAGTTCGATCACATCTGGCCGATTACAAATGAAAACATGATATGAATGCTCAAAATCAAAGGAATGGACTGCACACATGCATATCAGTATAGCCGGTGAAACACCCGTCGGTGTTCACTCAAGCCCGCATCTTAACAAAAATGCGGGATCCACTTCCGTATGAAGAACGTTTCATACGGTGTCCAACATTGCCCATCTTGGAGTTAATGGGTCTTACATGCCCATTCTGGAATTAATGGGTCTTTCAAATCCACTCCGTGGGCGGGACATGACAATGTCAACACGCCCACATTGGAATGGTGGGACTTGCAATCCACTTTCATGGATGAAACATGCATAATGAATGCATAGAATGAAATCTGAATATTGAAAGACATGATAACAAAACATGGATTCAACACATATGAAAGAACATAGACAATCCATCTTCTCTCGTATCATACCAAATCACAGCATGACCATATAAACATTCATCAATCACAATCATTAAGGGTGGCAATGTACTTGCCTTCCACGATCTGACAGCGTTAGTCGGCAAAGGTGATACTCCTAAACCGAGGCTTCACCTCCTAAACAAGTAAAATAATTTCAATAAGGACATAATATACCCAACACTACTAATCGATGCTAAACACTGCTTCCACGATGACTCTAGTCATTAATACAAAACTTAAAATGAAATCAACAATTTCTGACATAACTTAATTCTGGACAGCAGCACGGTAATTGACATATCTATTGGTATGGAACTCGGAATGAGGTGAGACCAATTTCCATGGATTCTTAACTGACATATCTACAATACTCTGGTTGGGCAAAAGTTCAGATTTTGCCTCTAATAAAATTTGGCCCACGGCTCAAATCTGTTGACTGAATTAATAGACAGAAATATCGGCTAAAATAAAATATCCATAACTTTTGTTGTACAACTCCAAATTGAACATTCTTTATCAATCTGAAAAGGTTATCGAATTATCTACAATAACTTAGTTGTACGACATTCATATATTGTCTTTAACAAAAAGTGGCACACGGTCAAAATTAAAGATAGAAACTGACATACAAACTGGACAGACTGACATACAATCTGGACAGTCACAAAGAAAAGTGCATAACTTTTGATCTATAACTCCAAATGAAGTGTTCTTTATCAATCCTGGAAGCTAGTGATATCACCTTCAAAATTTGTTATGGGCAAGACCTCTGAATCACCCTCTAACTAGGCCATAAATCAACCTATACAGAGACTGCTAATTCTCGTCAGGATTCTGGACAGCAGATAGTAAATCTATCATAACTTTTGACTCGAAAGTCGGAATTCAGTGTTCTTGACGGCCACCGAAAGCTAAGATCAATATCTACAAAACTCTAGGAGATGGACAACCCAAATTCGGCCTCTAAGATCACGAAACAGGCCACGCAACATTCAGGACAGAACTGAAATTCTAACGGCAGCAATTCAATCCAATCAAACTAATCGAATTCGCATCGAAATAACCTAAACAGCGAGGAAATCGATCATTACCCTTGTAGAACCATCGGAGATCGCTGATCAAATCCCACGAAGAAATTCTCCTTCAATCCTCTCTTCCTTCCTCTTCTTCTTCTTCCCACGGTCGGCCACAAGCAGCAGGAAAGATGGCGCGGGGAGAGGAGGAGCAGCAAGCGCGAGGCACAGTGGCACGCCGCTACTGTAGCACGGGCTATTGTAGCACGGTGGCTACTGTAGCAAATGGGGCTAGGGTTTGGTCCCCTCCTCCCCTTGCCTTCTAATGGGCTGCCGGCCCACTCATGGGCCTTGGGCCACTATGGTGGCTCCCCTCTTCTCGAATATGGGTTGTGGCCCATACTTCTCCTAAAATTCTGAATTTTAACTTATTTCCTCTCTAATCTTACAGCATTCGATATCGAATAATCGGGTATTACAGTTGTATGATGTTATCCTCTTTTGGTAATTTGATGATGAATAAATGATGAGCATGTGCATATTGAGATCATGTTGAGGCTTGGTCACGTGGTGACCAGGTATATTTTCCTTTGAGATCCCCGTCATGAATGTGACGGGCCCGAGATCCCCACACTCGTGGAGTGTGGGCTTGAGGTCCCCATTACTTGCGGAGTAATGGGCAATTGGTCCCTATGGTTGCGAGCACATGCATGGGTATGCGGCGACGGTTGCATTCTTTGCATTACCGGTAAAATGCACAAAGAAAGATAAAGAGAAAGGATCCTTGAGCATTGCATTTGCATGTGAGATGTTTTATTGTTGCACTTTTATCTATGGATGCTGTCGTTATAACTTTTACTTTGTGTTTCTTTGAGTCTGTGGACTCACTCTTGCTTTATTGTTGTTTTAGGTACAGAGCCAAGAACGACATGCATGGGGAAGTAGTCGATAGTCACACATGCCACATGAACTAAATAAAGTTGAATGATCTTGGATCGTATATTTTTTTAGTAATTGGGCAAGATGCTCAAAGGTTTATTATGTCTTGTCTCTTGCAGTGGTTTAAGTGTAACAATGATGAGTAGTGGAACTTTATACTTCATTGGGATGCTAGTTACTTAGCATGTCTTTGATTATCTTTTGATGTCTCTGGATGATAGTTTAGTTAATTTATGAATTATCTATATGTTGGAACCTCCGTGTAATTAACTTTACAAGGGAGGTTCTGCCGAAATTTAATAAATTGTCTTGAGTAGAATTATTAGGGTTTGTTTAGAAGCATTCCAGGCTCATGTCGGGGCTAGGGTGTTACATAGACACAGAGGAAAAAAAACCCAGCCTTAGAGGCCCACGGCCGATGGAAGGACGGCAGCCCACTAGAAGTAGTAGGGGGAGGCGGTGGGTACAGTAGCCGCCACCCCTGCTACAGTACCCACCGCCTCCCCCTACTACTTCTCCTCCCCAGGCGCCATCTCTTGCGGTTGGATCTGTCGGTCAAGCAAGAAGGAAGAACGGGAGAAAGGAGGAGACGAAGAAGATCCACTTCGTGGGTGTGACACTCTGGCTATCCAGAAGACAAAATGTTACCTAAAGACTCTAACCTAAAACCATAATCATGAGGATTGAAGCAATACTCCAAGTTATAATGAATGAAAGATGAATCTCTCATAAGGCACAATCGCACAAATATAATCTGAACTTAAGCAAGACAAGTACCACAGCGGAAAATAAACATCCAAACCAAACAGGAGACATCATCTGCATGACACCTTATTTATTACAGTTTAACTCTAAACAAATAAAGGAATTCAACCAAGTTCTATTATTGAAACTGGAATATGGTGGTGAGTGTTTAGTGCATGTCTACTCCCTCCCGCTAGAGTCATCATCAATGGCCACCTAAAACAAAACAACAAACAAGAGTGAGTCCGGGACTCAGCAAGTACAATGATTACAAGAACATACTTCATGTAGAGACATAGCACATGAGAAATATCTGAAAGATAGAACTGTAATGCATGGATACCATGAACTGGATGGACTGCACTCGAGCTTATACCGGTATAGCAAGTGACACACCGTCGGTGTTCACTTAAGCCCGTATTGTCGAAATCGGGGATCCAAACTACCGTATGAAGAACGTTTCATACGGTGTCCAAAACGCCCACATTGGAATGGTGGGACTTCACTTGCCCATCTTTGGAATTGATGGGACTTTAGACTCTACTCCCGTGGACGGAACATGAACATGATTGCACGAATAAATTTATGAATAATGGATAATAACATCTCTACTCATATGAAAGAGCATACATAAAGAACATAGTCATCATAACATTCTACTCCTGTGGATGGCACATGAACATTTAAGCTTCTCACACATCAACATAACACTATACCAATCAACAAGCATTTGGGGTTTACAAACCATACATAAGTCACTGTACTTGCCTTTAGCGTAGCGATGCGTTGGAAGGCAACGAAGAAGCCGCTAACCTTGGTGCCTTACCCCCTACACCAAAGCTACTCAATAAGAACCAAGTCATTAAGAAACTACTCGCATCGCACTAACTTATAACCCCAATCCCACCATCTAAATTATACCCGTTCTTGAATTAAACCACATTCTAGCAGAAAGTCTATTCGGACAGCAGCGGTAATAATAGCATAACTTTTAATCTAAAACTCGAAAACGGGTGTTCTCAGGTTTGATTGAAAGGTAATACAATTATCTACAACAACCTAGTTGATGAAAATCTCGAATTCTATACGTATCAATCTCCATAAGACCAACAAACACTAACTGTCAGAACTTCTGGCAATTTCTGGACAGCAGCACGGAAAGTGCCATAACTTTTAATTGGATACACCAAACTTTGCATTCTTTATCAACATCAAAAGCTGAGACCAAGGCCTACAATAACCTAGTTGGGTGAAAGCCATGAATTGTCCATTAACACACCCAAATTTTAAAGACAACTTGATAGTTTATTTTCGTCGAGATTACGGACAGCAAAGCGAAAACTACCATAACTGTTTGATCCATGCGTCGAATTCATTGTTCTTGGCAGCCACGAAAGCTAAGAACAATACCTACATATCTCTAGGAGACAGACAACTCAAATTCGGGTTCTAAGATCACGAAACAGTCCACGCAACATTCGGACAGAATCGACTTTCTACTACGCAGCAATACGATCTAATCAAATATGAACCAAATCGCATCTCCCACTAATCAAGCGGCGAGGATCGAATCGTTACCCTTGCAGCAACCGAAGTAGGCGGAAGAACCTTGGAGACTACGGTCTCCCTCCTCCTCTCCTCCCTTAGCCGGCGGCGGCTGCGCCTTTCTTCTCTCCTCACGTTGGCGGCGCGGGAAGGTCCGAAGGCAGAAGGGCGGCACCACGCGAGGAGCAACCACCGGGAGGTAGGGGTGGCTCAAGGGGCGAGGGGCGTGGGGAGAGAGAGGGGATGGGGCGGCCAAAGGAGGGTGGGGTTCGGCCGGGAAGAGGGGGCCGGCTAGGGTTTGGAGGAAGGGCGCATGGGCCGAGGCCTAAGGGGAGGTCTTGGCCAGCCTCAAGGCAGGATGGCTCAGGCGGAGGCTAAGACAATAAACTGCTCCAAAAATCGGAAAAGAACTTGCAACCTTTCCCGATTAAACTCCTCTAAACGAAACTTCGGAGTATTACATTCTACCCCCTTAACAGAATTCGACCAATTCTAACCAACGAGACGAACACAAGAGCGGAATACTAACGGGTTGGAAGCAATGGGTTAACACGTCAGAAAATGAATAGGTGCGATCTTTGCTCGCGCATGCAGACTCTAACTCCCAAGTGGCTTCCCTCTCGGTGATGAGACCAAGAACCTTGACATACTTCAATGTCTTGCTCCTCGAACCCGCTCGACTCTTCGAATTTTCCCCTTTCGGGACTCAAAAGTAAGGTCCTGTTCAATGCTCAAGGGCTCCAGCGGAATAGCATGCTCCGGGTCTCTCAAGAACTTCCTCAACATTGATACGTGGAATCCATTATGAACCCCTTGCATGGATTCTGGAAGATCCAAGCGGTAAGCCAACTTTCCAACTCGTGCCAAGATTGGAAAAGGTCCAATGTACCGCGGGCTAAGCTTCCCTTTGGTACCAAAACGCACCACATCTTTGGTAGGCGATACCCTCAAAAGAACCTGGTCCCCCACCTCAAACTCCAAGTCTCGCCGTCTCACATCGGCGTAGCTCTTCTGTCGGCTCTGAGAACCTAACAGGTTTTTCCTTATCTCCGCTACCCTGGCCACGGTTTGTTGAACCCAATGGTACCCAAAGCGCCCGTTCCCCAGCGCATCCCAACACAACGGAGATCTACACTTCCTCCCATAAAGAACCTCAAGCGGGCGGCTCGAGCGCTAAAGTGATAAGCTGTTGTTATAGCGAACTCTGCCAAAGTTAGGTGGTCTTCCCAACTTCCCTTCAGGACAAAATACAACATCTGAGCATGTCCTCTAGGGTGCGAATTGTGCGCTTAGGTGACCATCTGTTTGGGGATGAAATGTAGTGCTAAGGCAGTTGTGTGCCCAAAGCATTCTGCAAGCTCTCCCAAAACTTGGAGACAAACTTAGCATCTCGATCTGAAATGATAGTCTTGACACCCCATGCAACCGCACTACCTCTCGCACATAGAGAGGAGCCAAATCACTAGCCGAGTTGGTCGCACGAATAGGGATGAAATGTGCGGACTTGCTAAACCGGTCCACTATGACCCGGATAGCGTCTTTCCCTCATTGCGTGCGGGTAAACCAACTACAAAATCCATAGAGACATCGTCCACGGCCAAACCGGAACCTCCAACGGTTGCAACAATCCTACGGTAAACATGTTCGACCTTGACTTTCGGCATATACATGAGCGCCACATCTTGGGCGATATCGACCTTCATCCTTTTCACGAAACTCTTCTTGAAGTCCTTGTACATCTTGGTCTCACGAGGTCTACGGTATATAGATGCGGTGAGCTTCCTTAGGATCTCTTCCTTCACTTGTCTTTGTCTGCGGTATCTGAGGACCTTTAAATCATAAAGCACCGATACATCTACACCGAAATGGCCTTGCTTGCCTCATCAATTCGCTTCTTCACTCATTGGAGTATTTGATCATGTTGTTGTGCTTCTCGAACTCGTTCAAAGCGGTGACTCAAGAATCAATCGAGTCTCGATCAGCGGTGCAGTGTAGCGAAGGAGATATCCATGTAACACTGACCCTACATGAGCACGGAATACTACTAAACTAGCACAATAACATTTTACATTGAAACAATTCTCTAAAATCCGGCAGAACATCCTTTGTTTAGTTACTAAAGCGGAGGTCCCAACATTTAAATATAATATAGTCAAATAATCCAACCTCCGGCATAAACAAGAGATAACCAAAACTATGTTAATCATCACTGCAACATCCATAGCATGCTAAACAACTAAAGCATAAGCAGAATGACATTCATAATCCTCTAATCAACTCTATTACAAATTATCCCAAGCATAGTGAGTAATCATAAGAAATTCTTTATGCAATTACTCAACTACTAATTTATTTGATGATAGTAGATGATGAGAGGGTTAGCTGTAGTTTTAGCCTTGGGTGCGAGGATTGCACCACCATCAGGGTTTCTTTGGGAAGGCTATTGTCTTCCTTGAGTTGGAATGGTTATTCTTGGTCTGACCCGGTGGATGAATTCTCTTGGGTCAGTGGTTATTTCAATTGATGAGTGTTCATCGGTTGTTATTGGCTCCTTAAAGCAAACATTTGTTCTCCCGAATGATGAGTTGTTTTGCTGTTTTTAAACATAGATGGTCTATAAGATTGATATTTTACTTGGAACTTTGGTCAATGGAAGCTTTATTTTATTTGTCCTTACAATGTGAGAAAGCTTTGGCCCCCATGCACTCTTTTTGGGATTTGAGTTCGAAGTTGATACTTCTCTTTTATCAGAGGAAGCATCAAAGTTCTTTTGGCTATGTCGTGTCTTGGTTAAGTTCAAAAAGAGTTAGATTATTGTCTTAGTGGGTACTAATCTTGGAGTAACCTTTTGTGGATACTTAGTGATTATAAGTAATTGCTAGGTGCAATTAATGTTTGGTGATGAGCATCACTAAGAGATAAATTGATGGGATTTGTGGATGACCAATGTTTACATGATGGTAGAACTATCAAATAAAAGTATGTTTTGATGAAAGGATGTTGGAATAACCTTTTAATTCGTGCATTAGTTTTCCTCTAAAATAAAGCGGTTATTGTAGTGAGAATATAAGATTTTGGTATACATTCAATTGAGGATGAGATGATAAAGGGGTCTGTAACATTTTGGTAAGCCTTTGGGGCCTTAATAAAAGTAAGAGTTGACGTTAACGAGTCTTGTTAAGGGTAGACCATTCTTGTTGGTTATTAATTTTCCGGTTGTGGTTGTTGTTGTTTTTGAGTAGATGATGTAGAATTCGGGTCGAATTCCGTTTAAGAGGTAGAATGTAATGCCCCCAAAAGTATTCGAAAGGAATTAGTCATGCCCCAAAAGTATTCGAAAGGAATTAGTCATG
This sequence comes from Ampelocalamus luodianensis, assembly GCA_036346255.1. NCBI lineage: Eukaryota > Viridiplantae > Streptophyta > Magnoliopsida > Poales > Poaceae > Ampelocalamus > Ampelocalamus luodianensis. The sequence continues at coordinate 22,597,428 of CM070639.1, forward strand.
CCCCAAAAGTATTTGAAAGGAATTAGTCGAGAGAGAATAATTAAATCGGGAGAATGTTTCCTTCAGCAAAACATCAAAGCAAGGAAGGAGAAGGGTTTTTTTTTTGTAAAACCGCGGCAACCTGGGCCTGGGCTTCGGCCCATGAGGCCCATAGGTGGCCGGCCAAGGGGGGGAGGCACCTTTTTTTTCTCCCCCCAAACCCTAGCCGCCCCACTCCCTCCTCCTCCTCCCCTTTGGCCGCCCCCTCCTCTCCCTCCTTGCTCCTCCTCCCCTGTAACATGTGCACTGTAGCACCATGGTACTGTAGCATTCATCCCCTCCAACCTTCCCCTCCATTGGTGCTGTCCAAGAAGAGAAGGGGGAGATCTCCATCGTGGTCACCGATCAAGAAGAAGGGAGAAGAAGGAGTGCGGGGAGAAGAAAGGAAAGGGGAGAGATCACGACCTCGGTGTGTCATCTTCAGCAGTTCTTCGAGGGTAAGACTCGATCCCCTTCCGATTAGTCGATTATTTGATTATTAAGTTTTATCGGTAATCTGATCGGTTGGAGCAGAGTGGGTTGGGCGATGTTTTTGAGTAGTCTAAGTGAAGAATCAGGTCCGGATGTCTCCTAGAGAATTGTAGAGGACGTCGCTAGCTTTCGATGAAGTACTAGATCATGATATTTGGACCTCTGTAGCAAAAGTTATGAATTTATTAGTGGGACTGTTCTGCGAATCTGTCGGTAATCTGATGGGTTTTAGTAATCTATCTTGTTCGATCTGTTAAAGGGCGAATTTGAGGAGCTCAGTATAACGAAAGTTCTAGCTAATTGTCGTAGATTTCGGGGAAGGGCAAGAACGCGAAATTTGGACAAACGAGCTAAAGTTATGATGGTTTTAGTGTCTGTCCGAGAGAACTGGCGAGAAAATGTTGTTCTGTTATTTGGCTTGATAGGGGTAGTAGTTGGCCGAATCAGGAAGGCTCACCAACTAGGTTTAGTTGGATAATTTGATAACCTTTCAATGAAGTCCAAGATCACCTCATTTGGACTACTGTACTAAAAGATACGAATTTTAGAACGCGACTATTTCCAGAGGGGACAGATTAGCTTATAGGAAATTGGAGTTGGGATCACGTTTCAAGCTTTTGCGAGTTCGGGTTTACTCTTTTGGTTTGAGTGGTCCATTACTGTTATCTTAGCATTCTCCTAAATGGTTTTTAGGTGGGGGACTGGTTCCGGAGGCGGCACCCTCTTCGTGTCCTTCGTTCCCGCACGGTTGAGGCAAGTGCATTGTCTGTTGTATGGGTGTGATTGATTGGCCATGTTTGTGTGCTTTTCCATATATGATAGCGTAGCAAGATTGCTTGATTGATGATTGTTTCAAGAATGGTGGATGTTCAAAGTATTGTTATGCCTTACATGAATGTCGTTATTGCTTTTGGTACTCTGATGATGAATAGTGTTGGTGCTTGTGCATATTGATATCATACTTAGACTTGGTCTTGTGAGGACAAAAAATGCACACCTTTGAAGTACCCAATACTTACAAGTACTGGTTTGATAAAATGACTATGATGAAGGATCGGGTTGCAAGTATTCGGGCTATAATATATGTATGCTTCCATGATGTGATTGTGGTGTATCTATAGCCATGCAAGCTTGTTTATGAGAATTTTTTATGCCATGTGATCGTATTGAACTCTCGGTTTAGTGATTAAACAAAGGTGACTCTGTAAAAATTTGTATTTGTGCTAGAATAGTTTAATTCGGTAGTATTCGGGCTCTTTGAGAGTTGGGGTGTTACAATCCATTCGCTCAAAGTCAGCAATAAGACAACTGAGAGTAGGAGGTGTTGCCTTGCGACTCACGGCATCAGCTACAACATTCGCCTTGCCGGAGTGGTACTGGATGGTAAGATCATAGTCCTTGATCAATTCTAACCACCTCCTCTGTCTCAAATTCAGATCCTTCTGGGTAAAGATGTATTTCAAGCTCTTATGGTCAGTGAATATATCGCAGGTCTCACCGTACAAATAATGGCGCCAAATCTTCAAAGCAAGAACCACTGCTGCAAGTTCTAAATCATGAGTAGGGTAATTCTGCTCATGTTTCCTCAACTGTCTCGATGCATAGGCAATCACCTTACCATCCTGCATGAGTACACACCCAAGTCCAACTTTCGACGCATCAGAGTAAATCGTGAATCGTTTCCCCGGCTTGGGGAGGACAAGAACTGGAGCGGTCACCAACTTCTCCTTCAGGGTGCAAAAACTGCGCTCACACGTATCAGACCACTGAAATTTGATACCCTTTTGTGTCAGCTGGGACAACAGTCTAGCAATGGTTGAGAATCCCTCACAAAACGCCGATAATAACCAGGCTAAGCCGAAAACTCCTCACTTCTTTGACATTGGTTGGCGTTTCCACTCTACCATCGCCGAAATTTTGCTAGGATCAACGAAATACCTTCTGATTGATTACATGGCCCAAAATCCAACCTCGAAATCGAAATTCACACTTCTTGACTTGGCATAAAATCTGTTCTTCCTCAGCGTTTCAAGGACCAACCTCAGATGCTGGATCTTCTTTCGTCTTTGAATAAATCAGAATATCATCGATGAATACCACAACAAAATTATCAAGGTACTGGTGTAGCATACTACTCATGGCTTCCATGAAAACTGCAGGAGCGTTAGTTAGTCCAAAAGACATAACTTTATACTCAAAGTGGCCATACCTCGTAGAGAAAGCCGTCTTCTCGCTATCTTGCTCCCGGACTTGCAGATCGATCTTGGAGAAGATCTTAGCCCGCTTGAGTTGATCAAAGAGATCCTCTATGTGGGCCAAAGGATATTTATTTTTCACGGTAGCCTGGTTGAGAGCCTTGTAATCCACACACATACACCAACTGCCATCTTTCTTCTTGGTGAATAAAACAGGTGCGCCCCACGGTGAAACACTTCGCCGGATCAAACCCTTGGACAAAAGATCATCCAATTGCTTTTTCAACTCCTCTTGAAAAGGACGTGCCAACCGGTCGAGTCCCCGGAATAAGATCAATCCGGAATTCCACTTTTCGCTCCGGTGGCACCCCAGGAAGCTCCGCAGGAAAGACATCGGGAAACTCATTCACCATAGAATCGCTCAATAAGTAATGCGGAATCGGTCTTCTCGAGGACCAAATCAACCCAATGGTTGAGGGCGACAACTAGAAACGAGCTAGCTAGCACGAATAGAAGTCGGTCGGCGCGCCGCCTGAAACACCAATTCTCCATCGGATGGTGTCGCAAGGTCACCGTCTTCCGAAACAACAAATCACGCACGATGGCTGAATAACCATCCATGCCCAAAATAACATCAAAGGTGACATCGGATTACCATGAGGTTAGCGGTGAAGTTTTCCTCATCAATAGTGATTGAACATCCGAGACACGTTGTGGAGCTAGATATGAGACCCAGGGAACCGACTACCACAGACTGAAATATCTTGCAAACTCAAACCCGCCTTCTAGCAAACTCTAGGGACAAAAGAATAAGTGGCCTGAATCAAAAGAACAAAGGCCTCAATCGAATCAACTAGCAGTACTGTCACCACATCGAGCGGCAGATGTCGGACTAGGCATGGCGTAGACTCTGCTGATGCAGGTGCGAGGATGATCTTGTGCTTGGGTGTAGGAAGAACAGAGGAGCATTTGTAGGTGAAACGAGCGAGGGTGGTCTTGTGATGCCGGACTCGGTGTAACAACCCAAATTTTAAATTCGATTGAAAATAAAGTTCAATTATTTTATTGGTTTTTGTGGATTTTTCGGAATTTTCAAAAGCTTTTCCTTAATTAATTTAAAGCTAAACCATTAGATCTGCAAAATCTATTACCAAATAATAGTTGGAATATTTTAGTTAAATCCTAAATGCCTCGAGAGAATTTCGTGAATTTTCTCATAATTTTGGATTTAGTTTGCTATATTCTAAAGCCTAATTGAATTATCGGCAATTATTTAAATCGAAATCAAAGAAAATCCCCAAACAGTCAATGGGCCGAAACCCACTCGGCCTAGTCCATTTCGCGCGCTCATTACGCGGCCAGCGCGCGCTCTCCTCTCTCACCGACGGCCGGGGCCCACTGTCGGCCTCTCCTTCTCTTTTCGACTCGCGCGCATTTACCCTCATCAGCCGTTGGATCAAAATCCAACGGCCGTCCTTCGTGCGACGTTCGGAACCCCCGAAGACCCCACTCATGTGGACCGTCAGATCTAAATCTAATGGCTCGTGTGCCTCCGAGACATTACTACTCACTCGCACCTCCCCTCGTTCTATCGTGACCGCCCGATTAAAATCAAACGGCTGCGCCGTCGGAGCCCCTTCGTCCTCACCGACCCCACCGTCATCACCGCCGCATCAACGTGAAGCTGCTGCCGCCACCCACTTCACCGGAGGGCCGCGGGATCGTCTTCTTCGTCGACGACCGCACGCCGCCGTCGCTAAACCTCGTCGACGACGATCTTTCCGCCGTGCAATCTTGCAACTTCGGTGAGGACCACGATGTAACACCCCAGCTCAACATTGAGCCTGGAATGCTACTAAAATCAAATTAAACTAAGCTAAACTAAAACCAATTACAAAATCTCGACAAAACCTCCTTTGTATAGTCGCCTATACCGAGGTTCCAACAATTGATCAAGACATTTATCAATATAATCATAATCAGGTTCAGTCAAGCGTGTAGAATAATATCATAAACATAACCAAAGCGTTCTATTCTCATTATTCGATTAACACAAACTCAAACTATCCATAGCTTCTAACAGTAAACATAACATTTAACAATAATTTCATAATCCAATTCACTCATGCATAAGAGATAATCATAGGAATGTAATCAAATTAACACTATTCTCACAACCATAATCAGAATCATAAAACAACCATGGGTATTTCTCAGGATCTATTTATTCTTATATGAAGCTAAATGACAATTGTTTTAATGTTGTGAGGTAGTGCGTGCTTTCAATTCATCTACTCCTCCCATGCATGCCGTCTTGCGGTTGTACCTAAAACACATCAAAGCAAGAGTGAGCCCAAAGACTCAACAAGTACCAACAAGGCTAAGCAAGTTAACATTCATAGCATCAATAATCCAAGATAAACAATGCACGAGTAAAGCCTTCATGCTCATGTGAATGCAACCAATGCAATGCACTTTTTTTATCTTTATCTCTTTTCGCATTTTACGGTGTCACGCGGGTATACAACCGTCATTGTGTACCCTTGCTGTGCCCTCAGCACAGGGACCAAAAGCCTATACACCACATGTATAGGGACCTTTGCCCATCATCCGAATGATGGGGACCTCTTTACTCATAGCCCACATTGCACCAATGTGGGGACCTCAAGCCCGTCAATACATGACGGGGACCTCAACGAATGCATGCTTGGTCACCACGTGACCAAGCTTCAAGATGATCTCAATATGCACATGCACAACATCTATTCATCATCAATATACCAAGTATAATAACAACGGACATAAATAGAGCATAATCATACTTGGAGCATTCACCAATCTCAATATAAACATCATGCCAGCAACCTTACTTCACTATCATATATCAAAAACATGCATGTAAGACCAAGTCTCCAACACGATTGGAACATGCAATTGCTCCATGCCCACGTCTTTCATATACACGAATTTAACATGTACATAACAACATGTATGATTTAGCAACGCTCAAGGGAAACATTAACCATATCTTGCATTCATCAAGATAAAAGGAAAACTCATTACGCTAACATTCGTGCAAGGCTATAACAAGCAATCACCACAATCATATCATACAACCGAAAATACGCTATAACCCGAATACTTGCCTCAACCGTGCAGCGGCGGACGCGAAGTGGGTGCTGCCCTTGGGATCTCTGCCACCTGGACAAGAAGATAACCCCAAACTAAGAATAACATACTGGACCAAAATCATACATCACATTACAATCGAAATCGCTAATCTTCTTATCACGTCTAGCTTTTCTAATTTCTAGCGATCGGTCACTGCGGACAGCAGACTTAAAAAATTCATAACTTTCTGTTCAGGAGTCCAAATAGGATGATCTTGGACAATCTGAAAAGGTAATTGAAATGTCTAAATAAACTTAGTTGGGGAGACCCTCTGATTCGGCCATCTACCAGACCTACCAATCTATTTAATCAGAGCAAATATTTCACGTCGGGTTTCTGGACAGCGACAAAGAAACTATCATAACTTTCTCTACGTTCGTCCAAATTCAGTGATCTTTAGTTTTCCTGAAAGCTAAGAGGATTAGCCTCGTTTTTCGTTATGGTGAGACCCTCTGGAAACCCCTCTAACAGCATGTTTAAAACAGGTTAAGCAGACACTGTCAATTCTGCTACCCATAGAAACATCATAGCACTAAAAAAATCATAACTTTGGATACCGAAGTCCGAATGACCTGAATCTTGTCGGCAATGAAAGATAACTACGATACCCACAACTTTCTAGGAGACACCCAGACCCAATTATGGTTCTAACCTATTCAAAACCGACAAACTTCACTGCTGCAGAATATCGACGAACTGACATCCGAAAATTAGACAACTAGAAAACGACCCCAAAACAACAAATCGCGGGTTACCCTTGCCGAAACGAAAGAGCACGCAGCGGGGATGATGACCACCATGCTTCGCTGCGGATCCCTTCTTCTCCTCTTCTTCCCTTCTCTTCTTCCCTTCTTTCTCTTCTTTTCTCCTTCTTCTTCCTCCTTGGCCGGCTGCAGGGAGCTCCTACTCCACCTTGGACAGCAGCAATGGAGGTGATGGGAGATGGAGAGGGCGCAAGGGAGGGAGGAAGGGAGGGAGAGAGGGGCGGCAGTTGGGAGTGGGAGGGGAAGGGGAGGAGGGGAAGGGGCTAGGGTTTTGGGGAGGAGCCCCCTGGCGGCCACCTAGATGGGCCTTGGCGAGCCCAAGTTGCCGCCAAAATGCTCTTTCCCCCTCTAAAACTGCAAAGCGACAACGGTCCAAATAGTCCCTCCGTCGTTCCGTTTGATTCTTCCCGAATAATCGATCTCTCCGAAATAAAATTATTCTTCCTCGATTCAAATCTTAACTCACTTTGGGATATTACATTCTACCCCCTTAACGAGTTCGACCCGAATCTAAACGCCAATCTTCGAAAGAAAACCACGACTAGAACTTAACGGCGAGATACCAATGCGATCAACTCTTACTAAACTTCGCTCACGTGAGACTTCAACTCTCAAGTGACCTCTCTCAACGAAGAGACCACAACCCCATGGCGTAAATCGGCGTGCGTACTAACGCTCCACTCGACATTCCGGTACATTCACCGACAAGACTCGAGGTAAGACCTCACTCGATGGTTAACGGCGCAATCGAAACCTCAAACTCGGATCTCGGTATTCACTCAACACCGAACATACAAGGCGTTCGTACTCGCGCGCGGACTCGAGGCGATCTGGCGTCGCCAACTAGCGAAAACAACCCAATGTATCTTGGGTTAAACCTCCCAAAGATACCGAACCACACGACATGCACATAGAACACGAACTCGTGTTCCACCGCTCAATTATACTCCTCACTAAAGCAAAAAAATCACCTCCTTTAACGAAACACACAACATCAATACTCTTCCTAAACACCCTCTTTTACCAGAAAGCTCAAGCGAAAATGAAGAACTCTCAATGCAACCAAGCGTTACCAACTCGGTACTAAAGGAGTCAAATTCAAAATCGATGATTTATCACGAAAATCTTTCCACCTTCAATTAGAAAATTTGCAAATAAACACCACGATCGCTAAAGAGAAACCACTCAATTAACCAAATCCATCATTTCTTTTATTCTTTCGAACCGATAAGAATCATATATACCAAAATCGAGTCAAACTCAACTTACGAAAGATATTGGTCAACAACACAAAACAAGCGAGAATCGAGGAAACAATTCACTCCTTTGAGGAAGTATCAAATTCTCGATATCTCTTTTAAGAATAAAATCTCTCTCAATTTTGGAGTTTGATTCATCACAAAACACACTAACTCATCTTTCTTAACTTTACATTCTCAATGTTACACTCATGTTGAAATACATCATCCACAATTCATTATAAAGGCTCTATCGCGCCACAAACTTTATCTCAACAACTCCTCTATCTACATGATTAATTTGTGGATGACTTCAATGCATCTCAAAATAGATTACACACGCAATCACATCTCCTCAATGTTTTAGAAATAAACAACTTGGAATTCACAGCTCTCACAGTCATTTACTTTCTCTAAAGGGCTCTATCAATGATTATCTCATTTGCTGAAACCCACCCTTAATCTACCTCCTCTACACATAATCATTGGGTGCCCCAAGTCCTAGCATAAAATTGCAAAGCCCAAATTAAACTCCAAGATTCCTACAACGAACTTCTCATATAGAAGATAGGAAATCCTCGATTAAATCCGTAAAATCCATAATTCCAACATACTCTCTCATTAACATCATCTTGAAAATATTTTCTTGACCAGTTTACCTTTACAAAGATTATAACCCTCAGAAGGTTACTCATTTAAAGCCGAATCACTCTTGACGTTACTCAATATTTTCCATTATCCCATTAATTAACTTGGCGATTTGATTACTTTGTAACCCCACTCTCATTAAACCACATCATCAAGAATAACTTTCATAGCCTCGCAATACTACCAAATTGCGATACTCTAATAAATTGATCAAGATTTCCATACTTGCTAATTCTAATGCTCGGTCAAAAAGAACACCAAATCTTGGACTACAACTTGTTATAGGTCCTACTAGTTGCGACAACGAAATCTGTTAGCTCCAAAGACAAATATTCTTTTCAACTCAATTCCTCTTCAAGGATTATTCCAATAAATCGATTTATTACTCCAAGCCTCTCGACGACTTGACACCTAAGGGTTCATCAAACCATCTACTAGGCCACCACTATCTAGATGCCAAGACACCACCTACGAGACTTTACAATACAGATCGGTTAACCCTTTCATAGAAGAAGAGGCAAATAGAAATAAGTTTCACTCAAAAGAAAACGTTACCACTTACGGTGAGTTACAAGATCAAGAGAAACAATCGATAAAGCTGTTCTCGAAAACTAAAAGATATGATCAAAGTTGAGGCGCACGTCCCACAATCGAGAGAATATCAAACCTCGACGAGAATAAAACACCGCTTTTAGAATTGGAAAACTCTTATGGGCAAGAACAAAAGTTTTAGACAAACTTCAATATTCGCATGTTATGAAACTTTACTTAAATTTCAAATACTTCCACTTTACTCGATTTTCGTTGGTTATAGCATCACCATGGCATTTCCGACAAAGAGTAATTGAAGATCACAACACCTATTCCACTTAGGAACTAATAAAACCTCTCAACACGTCACTTTGCTCTAAACAAATTCAGCTATCACATCAACATGAGGTCGAAAGATCACAAATGCGAACTAGAAACATATTCAATTAATTAACATCTGCGGCGATCAGGTCCCTTTATACAAAACATTCAATATTATCATCATAATCCCTTCTTGACAATCACACTAGTAATGTAACAATACACTCTTAGCGAGACTCATCATAGCCTCTTATCCCATCATAAATTTCTCCAAAGGAAACACAAGCCACAAGGTTGAAACAAACCTATTTTAACTAGTTCATACTATCAAATGATACTTTCGCAAAGCACACTATCGAGGCCACTTACTCAATCACCCACTCAACCATTAGTGTTACTCACACCGCTCCAATGTCATTAACAATTGTCAATTGTATGAATCATGTATACAAATAGGGTCCTACTACATTTGTAGTCACGTAACCATCTGTAAACACAAAGTCAACATTTAATAATCTCATCGTCAGCCTACAAGGTTTCACAACATGCTACCTCAACGTTCGTCTAATCTAATATACATGTTTTTAATCTAGCAATTTTGTATGATCATCAAGTAACTAGTTTACGAAAATTTCCAATCTTGTATCCTCTAAAGCATCGTTCAAACACATTCTTAACATAACCATCACTAATGGGTAAGCTAATCCATAGAGATACATTACTCCATGCTATCAATAAATCTACGATTCCACAATCCTAACAATCGGACCAATTCATCAAAATACCACACCTCTTAACAACTCCATTGATTCCAACTAAATATTGTCATACTCATAGTCATAACTCATCAAGAACCACTAAAGGACAACCTCCACTTATTCAACTTTCTTTGATAAGGACCTTAGTTAAGATCGATCATGCACAAACTGCGAACTTAACTTGAAACTCATAACACAACCATTAATATTCAACGCTCAAAATACCCAAAAGAGATCGTTGAGTCAATGCCTTCATGAACTAAAGGACTTACAAAAGAAACTTTCATTAACCAAAACATCAAGCGAATAAAATAGGTCAAGCTTTCCAATAAGAAAAACAAAACTCCCTACAAAAGTCAATCTTGACAATTAGCAAAATTCACCAATCGCATGAAAAACTCAACGGTGGGAAAAACAATAATTGATTTACGGGGCAAATTAAGCCAAAGGAAACACACCAAACATTTAAAAGAAACCCAACAATCGCACCGGTTAAGAGTTGACCAAATTCAAATTCGGGGAAGAGAGCAACTCTTCTAAAGATTCTCGCCTCGACACTGTACTAAGATATCCGGGTAGCACTTCTCTATACCCACTCCACGAGCGGTGGTGTAACTGTAAAGCCGGGTCACAACCACGACCTTAACCTCTCAACAACGACTAATCCCACTCATAATAATCATAATAATTAATTAATAAGCGGCCAAACTCAATTCATATCAGCAATAATCAAAGCGATATAACGAACGTAAATGCAAAGATTGACCCATCCCCATCCCTCGTGCTCGGTGTGTCAAACTTTTAAGTTGATTAACATTAGCAATTTTTTTATATCTAGTCACCACGGACCTCGACCGCTCGATACCAATCAGAACACCCAACTCAACATTGAGCACGGAATGCTACTAAAATCAAATTAAACTAAGCTAAACTAAGACCAATTACAAAATCTCGACAAAACCTCCTTTGTATAGTCGCCTATCGAGGTTCCAACAATTGATCAAGACATTTATCAATATAATCATAATCGAGTTCGATCAAGCGTGTAGAATAATATCATAAACATAACCAAAACGTTCTATTCTCATTATTACGATTAACTGAAACTCAAACTATCCATAGCTTCTAACAGTAAACATAACATTTAACAATAATTTCATAATCCAATTCACTCATGCATAAGAGATAATCATAGGAATGTAATCAAATTAACACTATTCTCACAACCATAATCGAATCATAAAACAACCATGGGTATTTCTCATGATCTATTTATTCTTATATGAAGCTAAATGACAATTGTTTTAATGTTGTGAGGTAGTGCGTGCTTTCAATTCATCTACTCCCTCCCATGCATGCCGGTCTTGCAGTTGTACCTAAAACACATCAAAGCAAGATGAGCCCAAAGACTCAAAGTACCAACAAGGCTAAGCAAGTTAACATTCATAGCATCAATAATCCAAGATAAACAATGCACGAGTAAAGCCTTCATGCTCATGTGAATGCAACCAATGCAATGCACTTTTTTTATCTTTATCTCTTTTCACATTTTACGGTGTCACGGGTATACAACCGTCAGTCGTGTGTACCCTTGCTGCGTGCCCTCCGCACAGGGACCAAAAGCCTATACACCACATGTATAGGGACCTTTGCCCATCATCTGAATGATGGGGACCTCTTTGCTCATAGCCCACATTGCACCAATGTGGGGACCTCAAGCCCGTCAATACATGACGGGGACCTCAACGAAATGCATGCTTGGTCACCACGTGACCAAGCTTCAAAGATGATCTCAATATGCACATGCACAACATCTATTCATCATCAATATACCAAGTACAATAACAATGGACATAAATAGAGCATAATCATACTTGGAGCATTCACCAATCTCAATATAAACATCATGCCAAGAACCTTACTTCACTATCATATATCAAAAACATGCATGTAAGACCAAGTCTCCAACACGATTGGAACATGCAATTGCTCCATGCCCACGTCTTTCATATACACGAATTTAACATGTACATAACAACATGTATGATTTAGCAACGCTCAAGGGAAACATTAACCATAGCTTGCATTCATCAAGATAAAAGGAAAACTCATTACGCTAACATTCGTGCAAGGCTACAACAAGCAATCACCACAATCATATCATACAACCGAAAATACGCTATAACCCGAATACTTGCCTCAACCGTGCAGCAACGGCGGACGAAGTGGGTGCTGCCCTTGGGATCTCGCTGCCCTGGACAAGAAGATAACCCCAAACTAAGAATAACATACTGGACCAAAATCATACATCACATTACAATCGAAATCGCTAATCTTCTTATCACGTCTAGCTTTTCTAATTTCTAGCGATCGGTCACTGCGGACAGCAGATTTCAAAAATTCATAACTTTCTGCTCAGGAGTCCAAATAGGATGATCTTGGACAATCTGAAAAGGTAATTGAAATGTCTAAATAAACTTAGTTGGGGAGACCCTCTGATTCGGCCATCTACCAGACCTACCAATCTATTTAATCAGAGCAAATATTTCACGTCGGGTTTCTGGACAGCGACAAAGAAACTATCATAACTTTCTCTACGTTCGTCCAAATTCAGTGATCTGTAGTTTTCCTGAAAGCTAAGAGGATTAGCCTCGTTTTTCGTTATGGTGAGACCCTCTGGAAACCCCTCTAACAGCATGTTTAAAACAGGTTAAGCAGACACTGTCAATTCTGCTACCCACAGAAACATCATAGCACTAAAAAAATCATAACTTTGGCTACCGAAGTCCGAATGACCTGAATCTTGTCGGAAATGAAAGATAACTACGATACCCACAACTTTCTAGGAGACACCCAGACCCAATTATGGTTCTAACCTATTCAAAACCGACAAACTTCACTGCTGCAGAATATCGACGAACTGACATCCGAAAATTAGACAACTAGAAAACGACCCCAAAACAACAAATCGCGGGTTACCCTTGCCGAAGCGAAAAGAGCACGCAGCGGGATGATGACCACCATGCTTCGCTGCGGATCCCTTCTTCTCCCTCTTCTTCCCTTCTCTTCTTCCCTTCTTTCTCTTCTTTTCTCCTTCTTCTTCCTCCTTGGCAGGCAGCAAGGAGCTCCTACTCCACCTTGGACAGCAGCAATGGAGGTGATGGGGAGATGGAGAGGCGCAAGGGAGGAGGAAGGGAGGTGGAGAGGGTGGGGAGGGGAGAGGCGGCCGGTTGGGAGTGGGAGGGGAAAGGGGAGGGGGGAAGGGCTAGGTTTTGGGAGAGCCCCCTGGCCGGCCACCTAGATGGGCCTTGGCCCAGCCGGTTGCCGCCAAAATGCTCTTTCCCCCTCTAAAACTGCAAGACGACAACAGTCCAAATAGTCCCTCCCGTCGTTCCGTTTGATTCTTCCCGAATAATCGATCTCTCCGAAATAAAATTATTCTTCCTCGATTCAAATCTTAACTCACTTTCGGGATATTACACACGATCAACATCTTCTCCTCTTCATTTTGCGCTATTCCATTTCCCTCGCCGTGGCGCGTAGCGCCGGCGAGCCCGTCACCGGAGCCCTGCCTCCGTCGGGCCTACGTGGCCTTGCTACGCAAGCGCCAACACGGTGCCACCGAGGGCCGCGTGATCGCCACGTCGCGAGTCCTCACGTGGCGCCGCGTCGGCACCAAACCCCCGAACCACCATTCCATGGGCATGGTCCACGTGAACCATGTCTATGACACATGGGCCCCACTCGTCAAGAAAATAAATTTAATCCCTTTCATTCCCGAAAATTCATCGCTGGCGTCAGCATTGCGCAATAATTGATTTTCCAGTAGAAAATTAATTCAAGAAAATCAATTAAATTGCAGATTTAGTTTAAAACTTCAAAAATTCATATCTTTTGCATCTGAACACCAAATTGGGTGGTTCAAGTTGCAAAATTTGTCTAAAATCATAATCTAGCTAACTAAAGCAAAATAGTTCAATTTGGAGTTATTTTGATCTATGTTTTTGAATTTATTTTAATTTAAATATTGAATTTGTCGTATTTTCGCGTATAGACCTCGACGACTCCGGAGAGTTAGATCCTTCCGACGATTTAGAATTTTAAGACTTCAATGAAGGCAAGTTACACTATTGATCATGTTGTTCCTAGTATTTTAAAGTATTTAACTTCTATCTTTAAATTACTATTGCATGCATATGTTTATATAATTGTTTAAATGTCTTGTTTGTATATAGTTATTCCAATCTCCATTGTATGGCCAATTTGATTATTGAATATGAATACCATGTCACCCTTAGGCAAAATACTACTAAAATTTGTCATATGCTTAGCCATGCTAGATCACATTTATTTGGGAGGGTTTAGCCAAATCTTTACAATTTGATTTTTAAATTTGATTCGGTGGTATTGTTTTACCACGAAAGGCTTATTAAGAGGTTTTCACTCCAAATGAAATAAAATGGGTTTGGACTTGGGCGAGATGGATGTATGGTGGGTGCAGGTTCATGCACAGGCCTAATCTGGTTAGGATTAAGGCCCATGGGTTTATTTAAATGGAAAGTCGCCCAAGTCAGTTAAGGACCGGTCTTTGAGCGTATTTTGCTACGCCTAACTGTACTACCACATGTCTGGAATGGGACAGATTTGGCTAAATAATCTGTGGTGTCTTAGTGTTATTTGTGCTATGTTGTATGTGTGGGTGTTGGTTAGACATTAGTCCCACCGTGCAAGAGGGGCTTAGGAGGATGGTTAGTCAATGGTAGCGAAACCTTAGCGGACATAAATACATTAAGACACTTTGCTTTATAACGGCCTCATGATAATTGCTTAGTCACACGCCTTCGGGCGTGCTATGGTCGATATTAAAAGCATATTATCTCGTGTGGGTAAAGTCAGCACAAACTCTGCGAGTAGAAACTATTCGAATAGCCGCGTTCGCGGTCATGGACATGCTAGCAAAGCCACTCTAAGTTAGACTTGTTTTTGGTTTATAAAATGATTTCCACAGATGATTTTAGGATGGATAATCCTATGGTAAAATGGGGCGGTTAGCCAAGTGATAGGAGGGTATCCTTCACCATTCATTCAATGGAGGTTATCCACTATTCATTGTCATCTTAATCACTGATTTCAGTTATAATATTAAAAATGGCCTTAGAAAATTATTAATGGTATTTAACCTGAAAATGTTGTTTATGCAAAACAACCCTACCATTATCCCTTGTTTACGTTATACATGCATTAACTTTCAATATTGGGTGTAACTTGCAAGCACGGAAGTTGTGCTTACTCTTGCTGAATAATCTTTATTCAGGAGAAGACCTATATCAGGACGGTGAGGATCTTGACGAATAGGCTACGTCACCAGACGATTGCCTGTGGCAAGTCGTGTGGCCTACTACTATTTTTCTGCTGTGTTATTTCTTTTCCTTTTGGCCTGAGGCCCATTTGTAATAAAACTCTGAGTTATTATTAATAAAGACCGTGATATGATTTTGCTATCACTTTTGTTGACTGTGTACACTGGAAATCCTGGACTAGTGTATAAACACAGAGAATTCGGGATCCTTCGCTCCCGGGTTCGACAAAAGTGGTATCAGAGCCATATCGATTGTAGGTCATGGCCCCACAAATGTCCTAAGGACTTATTTTGAAAAACTAAAACTATTTTGAGTCTATCCAGAGTCATCTCTCAACCCTTCTATTCCTCAAAATTGTAGATGGCTGAGGTACCGGACGCTATCTCTCACGGAGTCATTGCCGAACACTAGGCTGAACTTCTCTGGGAAGTGATGCAGCACTTGGACTATAAGAAGAGGCCAACGTTCCAGGTCTATCGGTACAAGGTGGGAGAACGACGTCTCTGGAGGGTGGAAGTGCTAATCTACTCCGATCTGTCGCCGAACACGGTCTTCCACACCTTTCACGCTCCGATCAGACGCGACACCTTCGCGGATGGCATTCAGGATGCAGTGAGAGAGGCAGTTCGTCGACTCCGCCACATCTACGACCGCTACCTCAACTGCACCGGGTTCCACTATTACCCGATGCATCTTCCGACCAGACTCGACAGCGTCTTCCGCACCGCCAAAGAAGAAGATTCTCCCGAACTGACGCACCAGGTGGACTTAATGAAAGCACTGGACTACACCTACGGGAATACCCTGGAGGACATGTGTACCGCTCAAGATGGCTTGGAGTACGCGGAAGCAAGGATAAAGGCATTGGAAGCAGAACTGGCTAGCTACAAGGCAGGCGAGGGTAGCTCCAATGAGATAGACTATACCCCCAGTACACCATAGATGTTTTCGATTAGTCCGTACGTTAGTCGCGAATTATGAGCTATCAATTACCCTTGTGATAGCCATAATCCATTAATAAAATAAATGAATAAAAGAACTATTTTGAAAAGTTGGTTCTTTGTTGTGTGTTTATTGGTTCTTGGGCTATTTTAGATTTATCCCCCTTAGAATTTCTACCATCTTATCTAAATCCTTGGAGGATCCCGCAGATGGTGACCACCCGTAGGAACGGCAACGGCAGCAGCAGTGCCGAGGGACAAGGAAACGATCAGGCGGATCATCAAAATAATCACGTTCCCTAGCCACCACTACCGCGGCGAGAAGGACCGATCGGCGCCGGATGATGGCGACCGACCCATCCGATTGACCTTCTTGCCCAATCACCGCGAGAATGTTGAGCGCTCGAGCCACTCAAGCAGCAGCTCCGGCCCCACCCCCGCACAACCAGAGGTTGACCATGTCGGAGTTTATGAGGATGCGTCCGTCGACATTCTCAAGAAGTACTGAACCAATGGACGCCGATGACTGGCTTCGGGCTATTGGGAAGAAGTTGGACATCAGTTAGTGTTCTGATCATGAGAGGGTTCTATTTGCCTCTCACCAACTGACCGGTCCCGCATCGGAATGGTGGGACAATTACTGCATCGCCCATAATGACGCTCAATCCATTTCATGGGCCAACTTTGTGCAAGCCTTCCGTCATGCACACATCCCGGCAGGGATGATGACATTAAAGAAGAAGGAGTTCCACACACTTCGCCAGGGCAACCATACGGTGAATGAGTATCTTCACCGCTTCAATCAACTTGCCCGCTACGCCCCAGCTGACGTAGCTAGAGATGAGGACAGATAGGAAAGGTTCCTGGAAGGCTTAAATGACGATATCTCTGTCCAACTCATTTATCAGAATTTCACCGACTTTCAGCAGTTGGTGGATAAAGCAATCAGGAAGGAGGCCAAACACGCAGAAATGGAGAACCGTAAGCGGAGGATGGCCGCTCAGATGATCAACGCAGGAGGTTTGCCCAAACCTCGCATCACCACACCGCAGCCGCAGCAACGTGGGAAGTTCCAATCTTCCACGTCTCGTACTCCGGCACCGCCACAGCGCTCCAACCCCTCCAACTTCCGTGGCACTTCATCGGGAGGACAGTTTCCGCAGAAGCACTCTACCTCCTCAGTTTCCGGAGTCACGTGCTTTCACTGCAATGAGACGGGGCATTACGCCAATAAATGCCCGAAGAAGCAGCAAGGTATGGCACCAGCAAGGCCAACCTCAGGAGTTCCAGCTACCGGCGGCACCACCAGACCAGCAGGCCAGTTCACCAAGGGACGGGTGAACCATGTCACCGCCGAGGAGGCTCAGGCAGCGCCAGATGTTGTTCTCGATACGTTCTTAGTTAATTCGATATCGGCATCTGTCCTATTTGATTCTGGTGCTTCACACTCTTTCGTGTCAAATAAATTTGTGGGAAAATATGGGTTACCTATATCCTCCTTACCTACTCCCATGATAATTCATTCCCCGGGCTCAGAAATGAGAACCAATTCTCTGTGCCCGAATCTTACTCTTAAGATATCCGGTGTATCCTTTCTAGCAGATCTGATAGTCTTACACTCCCAAGGTCTGGATGTAATACTTGGAATGGACTGGCTAGCCAAAAACCTCGGTCAAATAGACTGTGCCAATAGATCCATCACCCTCACCAATGACCAAGGCCTATCTGTTGAATTCAAACCCAAGACTCGCACCGGAGGGAGTTCCATGCTCACCGGCTTGAAGGAAGTGAAACTGGAAGACATACCCGTGGCACGAGAATATCCCGACGTCTTTCCAGATGATCTACCCGGCATGCCACCGGATAGGGATATCATGTTCCTAATTGATTTAGTCCCCGGGACAACTCCGATCTCGAAGCGTCCCTACAGAATGCCAGCCAACGAGTTAGCAGAACTAAAGAAGCAAATCGAAGAGCTGCAAAGCAAAGGGTACATTCGACCCAGTTCCTCACCATGGGGAGCCCCAGTACTATTTGTCAAGAAGAAAGACAATAGTATGAGAATGTGCGTTGATTACAGATCACTCAATGAGGTGACAATCAAGAACAAATATCCTTTACCCAGGATTGACGATCTTTTCGATCAGCTGAAGGGAGCAAGTGTCTTCTCGAAGATTGATCTGAGATCCGGTTATCACCAACTGAAGATCAGATCGGAAGATATTCCGAAGACCGCCTTCACCACAAGATATGGACTGTATGAGTTTACAATAATGTCCTCCGGACTAGCCAACGCCCCTGCTTACTTCATGAATATGATGAACAAGGTGTTCATGGAATTCCTGGATAAATTCGTGGTCATCTTTATTGACGATATTCTCATCTATTCGAAGGATGAAGAAGATCATGAAGAGCATCTCCGGATGATCCTAGACAAGCTCAGGGAGCACCAACTTTATGCCAAATTCAGCAAAAGTAAATTCTGGCTAAGTCAAGTTGCATTCCTTGGATATATTGTATCCGCAGGAGGAATTGCGATGAACCTCGCCAAGGTTGAGGCGATAATGGATGAAACAAGCGGATCGATCAACGAGGTGAGAAGTTTCCTTGGACTGGCAGGCTATTATCGCCGGTTCATCGAAGGTTTCTCTAAACTTGCAAAACTCATGACTCAACTTCTGAAGAAAGAAAAGAAGTTTGAATGGTCAAGCGCATGTGAAGAAAGCTTCCAAGAGCTAAAAAAGAGGTTAGTCCCAGTACCGGTGTTAATATTACCGGACATCCGCAAGGATTTTGAGATATTCTGTGACGCATCCCGTCAAGGTCTCGGATGTGTACTGATGCAGGAAGGCAAAGTTGTAGCTTTTGCATCCCGGCGATTGAGGCCGCACGGAAGGAATTACCCACCCATGATCCGAGTTAGCGACAATTGTGCGCGCTCACGAAAATCGGCGGCATTATCTCATTGGTAACCGCTGTGAGATTTTCACGGATCATAAAAGCCTGATGTACATATTCACGTAGTCCGAGCTCAATCTCTGATAGAGGAGATGGTTGGAATTGATAAAGGATTATGATCTCGGAATCCATTATCATCCGGGCAAAGCCAATGTGGTAGCAGATGCCTTGAGTAGGAAGGCATGTTGCAACACCATCATGGTGCAGCAAAATCAGCCAGAGCTGTATGAGGAACTGAAGCACCTGAATCTAGAGATTGTCAACCAGGGTTGCGTAAACGCTTTAGAAGTTCAACCAACTCTTCAAGATCAGATCAGAACAAAACAGTTAGAAGATGAAGACATCCAATAAATCAAGAAAAATATGAGAAGAGGCAAAGCTCTAGGTTTCTCCGAGGATGAACAAGGGACAGTGTGGTTCGGAGACCGCATCTGTGTGCCCAACCAACAGGAGATAAAGGAATCGATTCTGAACGAAGCTCATGAGTCGCCATACTCCATCCACCCTGGTAGCACCAAAATGTATCAGGACTTAAAAGAGAAATATTGGTGGGTCAGCATGAAGCGCGAAATTGCTGATTTCGTTGCTCATTGTGATGTCTGTCAAAGAGTCAAGGCACAACACCAAAGACCCGCTGGTCTGTTGCAGCCATTACCAATTCCCGAGTGGAAGTGGGAGGAAGTTGGTATGGATTTCATCACCGGACTCCCCAGGACCCAATCGGGATATGACCCCATCTGGGTGGTAATTGACCGATTAACCAAAGTGGCCCACTTTATCCCTGTCAAGACCACCTACTAGAGCAGTAAGCTAGCAGAATTGCACACGGACAGAATCGTCTGCCTACACGGAGTACCCAAAAAGATTGTGTCTGACCGAGGGTCTCAATTCACCTCTCGGTTCTGGAAAAGTCTGCATGAAGCCTTGGGAACCCGACTCAACTTCAGCACGGCATATCATCCCGCACGGATGGGCGGCGAGCATACGAATCAAGTTCTTGAAGATATGCTTGAGCACATGCCCTAGACTTCGGAAAAGGTTGGGACAAGGATCTGCCATATGCCGAGTTCTCATAAAATAATAGCTACCAAGCCAGTTTGCAGATGGCTCCCTTTGAAGCTCTGTATGGTAGGAAGTGCCGAACCCCACTCCTTTGGGATCAAGTAGGAGAGTGTCAGCTCCTTGGACCTGAGTTGATCAAAGAAGCTGAAAGTAAGGTGAAAACTATACAGGAGCGTCTGAAAGTAGCCCAATCCCGACAAAAGAGTTATGCCGATAACCATCAGAGGGAATTAAGCTTTGAGGTAGGAGATATTGTCTATCTCAGAGTGACCCCACTTAGAGGTGTGAGGAGATTCCAGACAAAAGGTAAACTCGCAACCAGGTATATCGGGCCATACAAGATCTTGGCAAAACGTGGAGAGGTAGCTTATCAGCTAGAGTTGCCAGAAGCCCTCTCAGCAGTGCATAATGTCTTCCACGTATCGCAATTAAAGAAATGCCTGCGAGCGGCAGAAGATCATACCTTCCTAGAAAGCTTTGACCTTCAAGAAGATCTCACCTACGTGGAGCGACCAATTAAAATTCTGGATGTCGTAGAAGTATTACCAGAAGCATAATCATTAGATCATACAAGGTGTAGTGGAGTCATCATCCAGAAAGTGAAGCCACATGGGAGAATGAGGAAGAACTCAAGGCCAACTACCCTGATCTTTTTGCTAACCAAGCCTGAATCTCGGGGTCGAGATTCCCTTTAAGGGGGGTAGGTTTGTAACAGCCCAAATTTTAAATTCCAGTTGAAAATAAAGTTCAATTATTTTATTGGTTTTTTGTGGATTTTTCTAGAATTTTCAAAAGCTTTTCCTTAATTAATTTAAAGCTAAACCATTAGATCTGCAAAATCTATTACCAAATAATAGTTAGAAATATTTTATTTAAATCCTAAATGCCTCAGAGAATTTCTGTAAATTTTCTCATAATTTTTTGATTTAGTTTGCTATATTCTAAACCCTAATTGAATTATCAACAATTATTTAAATCGGAAATCAAAAGAAAATCCCCAAACAGTCAATGGGCCGAAACCCACTCGGCCCGATCCATTCATGGCGCTCATTACATGTGAGCCGGCCGCCTCTCTCTCTCTCTCACCGACCAGGCCCACACTGTCGACCTCTCCTTCTCTTTTTCTCACTCGCGCCCGCGTCAACCCTCATCAGCCGTTGGATCAAAATCCAACGACCGTCCTTCGTGCGACGTTCGGAACCCCCGAAGACCCCACTCATGTGGACCGTCAGATCTAAATCTAACAGCTCGTGTGCCTCCGAGACATTACTACTCACTCGCACCTGCCCTCGTTCTATCGTGACCGCCCGATTAAAATCAAACGGCTACGACCGATCCTCACTTACCGTTTCACCCCATCTAATCTCGACCGTCCGATCAAAATCGGACGTACCCCCATCGTCTTCCTCCTTTCCTTCTTCTTCCTCCACCTTCCTTTCTTGTCGCGAAGCCGCCATGGATATGAATCCCGGGCTAAATCCCGGGCGAATCACCGAAATCTCGCGCGCATTGAAGTCCCTGATCTTCTCCGCCCCCGACACGGCCATCACTTCCCCTTCTGACACCCTAAATCCCCAAAATCTCGCCGCTGTGACCGCGAGGACCTTCGTGCTCTCCACGGCAGCTAGGCCACGCCCGCACCCTATAAATAGGTGCACCGGGACCGCCGCATCCTCCACAACACACCGCCACCAACCCCAGCTCGCCTCCGTCACTGTAGTGCCCTAATTTCAAGGTTCCCCGCCAGCAAAACCCTTCGGGTCTTCTTCGTTTCCGCCGCTGTCGGAGCCCCTTCGTCCTCACCGACCCCACCATCATCACCGTCGCATCAACGCGAAGCTGCTGCTGCCACCCACTTCACTGGAGGACCGTGGGATCGTCTTCTTCGTCGACGACCGCACGCCGCCGCCGCCAAACCTCGTCGACGACGATCTTTCCGCCATGCAATCTTGCAACTTCGGTGAGCACCATGATCAGCATCTTCTCCTCTTCATTTTGCGCTATTCCATTTCCCTCGCCGTGGCGCGTAGCGCCGGCGAGCCCGTCACTGGAGCCCCGCCTCCGTCGGGCCTACGTGGCCTTGCTACGCAAGTGCCAATACGGTGCCACCTCAGGGCCACGTATGCGCCACGTCGCCAGGTCCCCTCACGTGGCGCCGCGTCGGCACCAAACCCCCGAGCCACCAGTCCATGGGCATGGTCCACGTGAACCATGTCTATGACACATGGGCCCCACTCATCAGGAAAATAAATTTAATCCCTTTAATTCCCAGAAATTCATCGCTGGCGTCAGCATTGCGCAATAATTGATTTTCCAGTAGAAAATTAATTCAAGAAAATCAATTAAATTGCAGATTTAGTTTAAAACTTCAAAAATTCATATCTTTTGCATCTGAACTCCAAATTGGGTGGTTCAAGTTGCAAAATTTGTCTAAAATCATAATCTAGCTAACTAAAGCAAAATATTTCAATTTGGACTTATTTTGATCTATGTTTTGGAATTTATTTGAATTTGTCGTATTTTCGCGTATAGACCTCGACGACTCCGGAGAGTTAGATCCTTCCGACGATTTAGAATTTCAAGACTTCAACGAAGGCAAGTTACACTATTGATCATGTTGTTCCCAGTATTTTAAAGGATTTAACTTCTGTCTTTAAATTACTATTGCATGCATATGTTTATATAATTGTTTAAATGTCCTGTTTGTATATAGTTATTCCAATCTCCATTGTATGGTCAATTTGATTATTGAATATGAATACCATGTCACCCTTAGGCAAAATACTACTAAAATTTGTCATATGCTTAGCCATGCTTAGATCACATTTATTTGGGAGGGTTTAGCCAAATCTTTACAATTTGATTTTTAAATTTGATTCGGTGATATTGTTTTACCACGAAAGGCTTATTAAGAGGTTTTCACTCCAAATGAAATAAAATGGGTTTGGACTTGGGCGAGATGGATGTATGGTGGGTGCAGGTTCATGCACGGGCCTAATCTGTTAGGATTAAGGCCCATGGGTTTATTAAATGGAAAGTCGCCCAAGTCGATTAAGGACCGGTCTTTGAGCGTATTTTGCTACTGACTAACCGTACCACCACATATGCGGAATGGGACGATTTGGCTAAATAATCTGTGGTGTCTTAGTGTTATTTGTGCTATGTTGTATGTGTGGGTGTTGGTTAGACATTAGTCCCACCAGCGCAAGAGGGGCTTCCGGAGGATGGTTAGTCAATGGTAGCGAAACCTTAGCGGGCATAAATACATTAAGACAACTTTGCTTGTAACGGCCTCATGATAATTGCTTAGTCACACGCCTTCGGGCGTGCTATGGCGACATTAAAAGTATATTATCTCGTGTGGGTAAAGCCGCACAAACTCTGCGAGTAGAAACTATTCGAATAGCCGCGTCTGCATTCATGGACATGCTAGCAAAGCCACTCTAAGTTAGACTTGTTTTTGGTTTATAAAATGATTTCCACAGATGATTTTAGGATGGATAATCCTATGGTAAAATGGGGCGGTTAGCCAAGTGATAGGAGGGTATCCTTCACCATTCATTCAATGGAGGTTATCCACTATTCATTGTCATCTTAATCACTGATTTCAGTTATAATATTAAAAATGGCCTTAGAAAATTATTAATGGTATTTAACCTGAAAATGTTGTTTATGCAAAACAACCCTGCCATTATCCCTTGTTTACCTTATGCATGCATTAACTTTCAATATTGGGTGTAACTTGCAAGCACGGAAGTTGTGCTTACTTTTGCTGAATAATCTTTATTCAGGAGAAGACCTCTATCAGGACGGTGAGGATCTTGACGAATCGCTCGTCCCAGACGATTACTGTGGCAAGTCGTGTGGCCTACTACTACTTTTCCGCTGTGTTATTTATTTTCCTTTTGGCCTTAGGCCCATTTGTAATAAAACTCTGAGTTATTATTAATAAAGAGCGTGATATGATTTTGCTATCACTTTTGTTGACTGTGTACACTGGAAATCCTGGACTAGTGTATAAACACAGATAATTCGGGATCCTTCGCTCCCGGGTTCGACATCCAGTAGAACCCCGGAGGAGGCATAGGTGAAGGTGCCGCAGGAGGAACCCGTCCAAAGGGTGGCTAAAACGCAGGAACGGCTGCCAAAGACTGAACTAAACCCCGTGGAGTACTAGAGGAAGGAACTGCTGGGACCGGCTCCCGCTTGATGGCGCTCGTTGGGTTACGCTTGCACTGACACCGACCGCTTGTGACCATCCCGACCACACCGGCGGCAAGTCCTTAAATGAACACTCAAGCCCTGTCCCTCTGAGGACCCGGTTTATTAAACTTGTCTTGTTTAACCATCCACTTGGTCCTAACGGTACAAATCAAATAAACTAAGCCTCGAGATATGTATACTTCCTGCAGTGCGGTATACACACCGTTACAAAATCATGCATCAATTCCATTCATACACATAGAGCCGAAGCAAAAGCAACAACTTAAAGACATAGATAATATAAAGAGAGTTATTACAAAAGAGAGGCCGACCGGCCGAAAGTCATACAAATAAGTAAATACACAGCGGAAGCAAAATGGTCATAAGATGGCGATAAACAAAAGCCAATCGGTGTGCCTTTACCCACAAGGCAACCCACCGGACCGCCAAGCTAATCGTCCCAGACGGCGCCGCAACACAACTCACAAAAATGAGGCCCTTGGGGTTCACCTTCTTCCTCTGCAACAATTAATATTAAGCAAAGCAGATGAGTACAAAACTTGTTTTTGTACTCGCAAGACTGACGTGTGAGATAACAGAACTATAATTAACTACATGCAAGCTTTATTTAAGTGGATGAGGCTCTGGACTTATTTTCAGCATAAAGCAAGTTTTCATTTGCAATAGGGTAATAGATTCAAAGCAAGTTTGCAACTAACTTTTATTGTTCAAATAAAAGAGAGACAATAATAACAATAGATAGATGACAACACCAACCTAGAAGTGACTAACCCATAGTCACCACAACATTAGCATGAAGTACCCCTTCACACCACCCATGTCAAGTTTAAGTTTTTAAAAGGTTGTAGTCTAGTTCTTGCACGACCTTACCAAGCATGTCCATAACCTAGGACGAGGCTATTCGAATAGTTTTAACCTGCGGGGTGTACCAATGTACCCACACGATAGACCGCCTTTCCACCACCCACTGTTAGCACACTTCCTTTGGTATGCGGCATGGCTAAGTCTAACAAGGCGCTTTCCAATGGACGATGCTAATTAAGAGCCGCAACCCACGGAGAAGGACACATTAGGCAGCCTAACCGTTACGCTAATGCTCCTCCAAAACACACACACAGAACACACCCACCGACCAGCTCATAATTAACACCTCCCAAAGTACTTAGTCAAGAGAGGTTCCATATCCCCTCGTGTGGTTAGCACGCAATAAGCGCTTGGCTTAGTGACACAAGTAACTCGGTCCTTGGGGACTTAGACACCATTCCACACACCCAACAGATCACATCAACATACCATTGTGCCCAAGTCAAGATATAGTTTTGTTTTCGCTTTTGATTTGTAAATCAATAAAACACAAGGGTTGGACATAATGGAGTAGTATAAGTAGTTGTGTGATCAAGATCATCGACTAAGTCGATGATGCCAATACTACCGATACTAGGCATGGCTAAGCAATATTTATTCGAAATCTACTAAGTGACAAGAGCTCATCCAACGAACTCTAATCACAGCAAATAACCTAGGCTCAGGTAGTAGAGGATAATCATTTACCTACAGATTATGCAACTAGAGGATTAACTAATCAATTTAACAACAAATTAGCAATGCATACATAGAAGTTAAACAAAATATTAGACTTTTAAAAGTAATGGGATCAATGGGAAATGATCAAACTGCTTGCCTGCTTGTTGTTGCTCAAATTGTTGCGGAGGGTCGTTCTCGGGGTTACCGCAAATGTCGAAGCCTAAGCGAAAGAGCGAAAACAACCAATAAGACGAGCAACACTAAAACGAAAGAGCAAGCAAAAATTAACCAAATGCGACGAAATTTACACACAAGGTAGAATACGAATATACCTAGACATAGAAACTGGAAAAACCTAATTTGGATTTGTGGTGCAAAAGATATTCCCTAAAAACCTATTTTCGGCCATAATTAGCACTGTAGCAAAAATATTTTCTAGAAAGATTTTGAAGCTGAAATTTTTATGGTAGCTACCTACTGGTATAGTGGTAACCCATATAAAAGTTCAGGTCATTTGGAGTTATATTGAAAAAGTTATAATTTGTTTAAATTGTTTAGGGTATTAAACTAAAATATGATCCTTATGATTTTTAAAAACAGTAAAATTTGTGAAACCAATTTTCCTAGCAAATACACTACCAGTGGAAGCTAATCCAATTGGATTCATACAAAAAGGACCTATATTTTAAAAGATATGAATTTTACAAGTTTGCTAAAAGCTCTGAAAAACAGTATTAAGTTCAATTGTTTACTATTTTTGAAAATGGTTTTCCAAGTTTGATCATGGTCTACAATTATTTTTATATTTAAGTTCAAGTTATAAGGAAGCTAACAAAATTGGAATCATCTAATTTGGAGCTAAGATGACAAAGATATGAAAATGACAAGACCCTAATGTGATACTGATTTCTGGACTTAGCACTTTCGGGACTTCACTAACACCCAGAGACGTGGGCGAATGAGAGCCGTCGATCTCGGATCAACGGACGACATTGAACCAGACCAAACACTCCTCACGCGCGAACGAGGGCGGCGTGGAGGCTCCAGCCACGTCGCTCCGCAGCGTTGTCGTCCGACAACGCGCGAAGACTTCACGCGGCTGCGCCGGCGACCAAAGGCGCGGTGGCGCGAGTGAATGCCGAGAATGGGTGCGCAATAGCATTGCGCACCCTGCGTACCACCCACACCGACGGTGGTGGACGAGCGGCGGCGCGGCGGCGGCGGCGCAGGAAAAATGACAACGGCGACAAGCGACAAATAGCTCCGCAGCGGACCATTCAAGCGGTGCACGAGCATCTAGGGGCTACCGAGGAGCTACGGACCGACGCGAGGTGCGAGGCGGTCGGGCGGCTCGGCGGCGAAACTCCGCGACGGACCGAGGAAGATGACGCGAGGAAGACGGCACGGGCAAAATCAACCATGCCGCGTCATCACGATGGGTTCTAGAAACACTGAAGCTCCACGAAAGGAATTAGAAAAGGAGCACTCACCGTGGCTGAGACGAAGAAGGATGCTCGCGGCGATTTGAAATCAAAATCCCTGCTCCGTTGAAGCAACTGAAATGGAGCGGTTGTTAGCACCACCGAGGTGAGAGGAGGTGCGAGGAGCAAGAAGGGAGCCAGGAACCACCGAGCACGGCCTTCAGAAAGCTCGCGGCAACAATGGCGGCGAGAGAAAACAGGGCGTTTGGGAGCTCCACGAATGCAGTGGGTGCAAGGGAGAGCTCACGGGTGCGTAAAGGAAGGCAGGGGAGGAAGATGGGAGCTTAAGTAGCTGAGGGAAAGCCAGGAGCAACGGCAACAAGCCTCGGATGCCCACGCCGCTCACGGTCGCCACGAGTGACGGAGCAGGTGAGCAGTGGACTTTCGGGGGCGGCCTGCGGACGCGCATTTAATGCACCTGCCCGTTGGCGTCGGGTGAGTGGGCGCGACGCTACGCCCACGAGCCTCTACGCCATGGCGCAGCGCGCGCGCGGCGCGGCGGCGAGCGCGAGGAGGACGGCGATGGCGGCCGTCCGATTGCATCCAAGGGCTAGCGCGCGATCACGTTGAAACGGCATCGGATGAGCGTCGGCGGCCGATTGAAATCCAACGGCCGCGAATCCGGGACAACGGAGTTGTCGAATGCATACATGAACGCGAGCCGTCCAATGGAGATCCAACGGTCGAGCGCGCGCCCGATCGATCGCGCGATGCGCTTAGTTGACTCGGCCGAGTCGGTTGGCTCGAGCCCGAGTCGACTCGAGTCAATGAACGAGTGCAAACCCATTAGGTTTTGATTTTTGAACTGAACTTTGAGGATTTAATTGAGGAACCAAATCAACTCCAAACTTTATAAAATTTTAACGGAGCTTGCTTACCTTGGGGTTAACCTTCCACAAAATTTCCAGAGGGTTTTGTGCACTGGAATTTCTCAAGAAATTCCGAAGGTTAAAAGAGAGGTTTGACCAGGTTTGACTTGCCTCTAAAATATTTGAAATAATTTCCCAAAATTATGAAATAATTCAGAGGTGTTACCAAGCCACCCTAGAACCAGGAAAATTATTTCCAAGGGTTTGACAAAAGATTTGACCAAGGAGGTTGTTGACTTGATAATTGAGGCTTTTGATTTTGAATTTCCCAAAATTCCTTTACAAGAATTTCGAGAAAAGTTTCAAGAGTAAAGGATGAAGGAAAAGTTTTAATTTACCCTCAATTTCTTACATTTGAAACACAAGCCAAAATTTGGGATGTTACAAACCTCCCCCCCTTACAAAAATCTCGTCCCGAGATTTGGTTCACTCGGAAAAGAAAGAGGGGTAGTCTGCACGAAGACGATCTTCTCGCTCCCAAGTAGCCTCATCCTCAGAATGGTTTGACCACTGAACTTTAAGGAACTTGATGGTCTTGTTCCTTGTTCTTCGCTCAGTCTCCTCGAGTATGCGAACAGGGTGCTCGCAATAGGTCAAATCCTCCTGAACATCAAGAGTTTCCAACGGAGTTTCCTCTGTTGGAACACGGAGGCACTTCTTTAGCTGGGACACATGGAAAACATCATGTACCCCCGCAAGTGCAGCAGGCAATTCCAACTTGTACGCGACAGCTCCTTTCTTCTCGATAATACGGTAGGGACCGACATATCGAGGAGCCAACTTGCCCTTGACACCAAAACGCGGTGACCCTTGGAGGAGAAACCTTGAGATAAACGAAGTCATTGGGCTCAAAGCTCAACTCACGACGACGGCGATCCGCATAGCTCTTTTGCTGGATTGAGCTGTGCGTGGCGATCACGAATGAGTCGGACTTGACCCTCGGCCTCATTAATCGAGTCCGCCAAAGAAAGGTCTCTCACCGGTCTCGCACCAGTTCAACGGGGTTCTACACTTTCTCCGTATAAGGCCTCAAATGGTGCCATGCCGAGGCGGCTTGGAAGCTGTTGTTATAAGAAAACTCGGCGAATGGCAAGCACTTCTCCCAATGCTTCCCATAGGAAAGGACACAAGCTCGCGACATGTCCGCCAAAACTTGGTTGACCCTCTCGGTCGACCATCTGTTTGGGGTGAAAAGTCGAGGCGACAGAAAGCGAGTTCCATAGCCTCTTGCAGGCTATGCCAAAATCGCGAAGTGAGCAATGAACCACGATCGACACAATTGTCTTTGGTACACCATGCAAACTCACGATGCGGGCTATGTAGAGATCCGCGAAGACCTACTCGAAGGTCGGTCTTGGCGGAAGAAAATGAGCCACCTTAGTCAATCGATCGATGGCGACCGGATAACATCATTCTTCTTTGGGGACCGGGTAGACCGGTGATAAAGTCCATCCCGACCGAATCCCACTTCCACTCCGGGTTGGTAAGGCTGAAGCGATCGGCCGGACGCGATGTTCGGCCTTGACACGGCGACACACGTCGCACTCGACAACGAACCTTGCGATCTCCCTCTTCATTCAGGTCCACCAAAATCTCTGTCGGAGATCATGATACATCTTCGTGGCCCCGGGATGAATGGACAAGGGAGAATCATGGGCTTCGCGGAGGATCAACTCCCGCAACTCCATGTCCTTTGGAACTACGAGGCGTTGCCCGAACCTCACGACACCAAGTTCATCTACGGAGAAGCACTTGGCTATTCCATTCTTGACATTTTCCTTGATGCGGTTCACTCCAACATCTAACTGCTGAGCGGACTTGATCCGATCCACCAAGGTTGGCTGTACAACCAAGGCGGTGAGAACCATGCTCAACCAAACCCAAGTTGAGACTGAAACTCCTCTAGAAGAGGGGCGATGCTCTGAAGCAACAATACATTGCAATGCGCTTTGCGACTAAGCGCATCCGCAACGACATTGGCCTTGCCGGATGGTAGTGAATACCCATGTCATAGTCCTTGATCAACTCCAACCATCTCCTTTGCGGAGGTTCGGTCGGTTGGGTGAACAAATACTTTAGGCTTTTGTGATCCGAATACACTTCACAACGATTACCGATTAGGTAATGTCGCCAAATCTTAAGTGCATGGATCACGCGCCAACTCCAAGTCATGGGTAGGATAGTTGAGTTCATGAGGTCTCAATTGCCTTGATGCATAGGCCACTACCTTGCCTTCTTGCATAAGGACACAACCGAGGCCTCGACGAAGCGTCACAAAAGATATCGAAACTTTGACGGACATTGGGAGAACAAGAACGGGCGGTGGTCAATCGCTCCTTAAGCGCTTGAAACTTCCTCGCAATCAGCGGACCACGAGAACTTCTTGTCCTTCTTGAGCAACTCCGTCATCGGCCGCTATCTTGGAGAAATTCTCGATGAAGCGGCGATAATATCCCGCTAAACCAAGAAAACTCGAACCGGTGGCCGGTAGGTGACTCGAGAAAGCACGTCGATCTTGCTAGGATCCACTCGCCCCCGCCGAAAGAATATGGCCTAAGAAGGCTACTTCCTTCAACCGTAACGCGCACTTGAACTTTGCATACGACTTATGCTCGCGAAGCTTGCCCAACACAAGCTTCAAATGCTCGGTGTGTTCCTCATCGCTCTTGGAGTAGATAAGGATATCATCGATGAAGACCACAACGAACCTATCCAAATACTCCATGAATACGAATTCATGAGGTTCATGAACAAGGCGGAGCATTGGTTAAGCGAATGACATGACGGTATACTCGTACAAGCCATAACGAGTAGAAAAAGCGTCTTTGGAATATCCTCGGTCGAATCCGAACTTTGGTGATATCCCACTCGAGATCAATATTGGAGAAAACTCGAGCTCCGTTAATTGATCGAAGAGGTCATCGATCACGGGCAAAGGGTACTTGTTCTTTACCGTTACTTCATTAAGTGGACGGTAATCAACGCATCTTGCAGCGTCTTGTCCTTTTTCGGGACAAAGATTGCTGAGCATCCCCAAGGAGATGAGCTAGGCGGATGAAACCCTTCTCTTGAAGCTCACTCACCGCTTCTTCAACTCCACCAACTCAATTGGGTCCATCCAGTAAGGCCTCTTTGAAATCGGGCGATGCAGGAACCAACTCAATGACAAACTCGAGGTCTCGAACCGGTGGCATCCTGGAAGGTCGTCGGGAAGACATCAACAAAGTCACATACCACTGGGACTTCACTAATATCTAGGCGGGCTTCGCATCGAGCGCGAAGAGATGCGGACCTGCGGCTTAGCGGCGAACTTAACTCGCCGGAAGGACTAGTGAGGTAGATGAGTCTCTAGCGCAATCAATTTGTCCCATGTCTTTGAGACAACCAATCCATGCCTAGCATTACATCTAAGCTCGCCGATCGAAGGAGGATAAGGTTTGCCAAGAATCCTACCCTTCTATCTCAACAGGACATCCCTACACTCGGACTCGGCTCTCAACTCCGAACCGAGAGGCGAATGAGCGATGGGACCAACAATGGAGTAAAAGAAAACCTCCCACAGCAGACAAAAGACTCGAAACAAGCGAATGAGATGCGCTGAATCAAATAATCTTGTGCGGTGGAAAGAGTTAACAGAAAGGGTACCCAACACGGCGTCGGGTGCCTCTTGTGCCTCCTCGCGGAGATGAGGTTGACGCGCCACTACCCACGCCTTGGGTAGCGGGGACAACCTTCGATCTGGAAGAACCACCTCCTGCCGCGTCCTCCATTAGGGCGAGGGCTCCCGATCTTGTTAGGGCAACTATTGGCATAATGCCCTTCGGTTGCACGAAAAAGTGACCCGGCACCGGATTGCGGGGCCACCTGCTGGTTCGCAGTGCACGTGGTCGGGCACGCCTGCGGAGGGCGAGGAGCTGGTCTTGCGGCCTCGGTGGTAGTGAAGCCACGCAGCGGGCCCCGGGTAGGCCCGACACGAGGGCGAGAGGCCGGCTTGTGCGGACGGGGGCCTCCCACTTGCGCTGCGGGACTCGCCAGGCGCCTTCGCCTTGTGCTCGGCAACAATGGCCTTGTCCACCAAGGCACGGAAGTCGACAAAGTCCACAATGGAGAGCTGTCTTGCGGCTCCTCGGACAAACCCTCCATGAACTTCTCTGCTTGGCCTCATCGGTAGCCACCTCGGATGGAGCATAACGAGCCAAGTGGTTGAACTCGTCATGTAATCCATCACCGACTTACGCCCTTGCTTGAGCGCGAAACTCCTTCTTCTTCACTTCATCAAGTCGGCGGGGATGTGAGCTCGGCGAACGCCGTCCGAACTCATCCCAAGAGACGGTGTGGCGGCGGGCTGCATGGCCAAGAAGTTCTCCCACCGAGAGTGCCCCCTGAAGGCGATGGGAGGCAAAGAGTGCCTGTCTGGTCGAGCATCGAGCAACGTCGAGCTTACGCTCAACTCGACGCAGCCACCATCTGCGTCCAAAGGATCCTCGGACACAGAGAACATGGGGTTGAGTGCGAAGAAACTCACCAAACCCCACGAGATCGATGTCCACCCTTTGCCCGGATCTCGAGGCACCGCAAGGCGGAGGTGTTGCGCGCAATAACATCCAGCAGAACCCTCCTGCCCTCTGAGCAGTTGCGCTCTATCGAAGAAGGACCTCACCATGGTCGGAGGAGGCGGGAGCTCCTCATCAAACCAGTGCTTGACCACGGCGCTACAGTACCTCCACCATCTGATTCAAGAAACTTAGGTTAGAAACCAAAGCACTAACACTAGAAGTTGATGAAAGCGAAAGCTAACGATTAGGGAATGAGATATCACCTAACCGAAAGCCAAAACAGCAAGTAAACACACTTTAAATGTTTCCAAAGAAGCTCCAAAACAGCAAGGAAACTCCAAACCAAGCTCAACTTCTCAATGCCATTAACCCGTATTGAATGAGCGAGTAATAGTGTGAGAAGATAAAAATTTCAGCGCACTACAACAAGTTTAACGGTACTCATGAGCAAGGTTAAAGCGATAAACATACGTTAGATACTTAGCTAACTAGTATCACATCTTACCCTTTTATTCCCACAAGTTTTAGTTGATTAACCTCTCGTTTTCTACCCTATTTAGAACCTTTGAGCCTGCTGTCCGGAATTGAACGATCGCTGTCAGATTTTGCATCCAAGCTCCTAAGCCGAAATCTTCAACTTCGGAAGCTTCAAAACCTTGTAGAGAACAGCTAACACTTCAATTTGCCAAACTCATTGGTTCCCAAAACCCAATTAATCGATAATGACTATCTTTTGAGAGAAGGAAAGAAGAACAACTTTTAAAACTCAAATTAGAGTAAGATGAGATAGAAAGCTAAGATAGGTAAGGAATAAAATCTGAGAATTTACTTAAGCTTTCACAACTCATTTGACTCTTTGAAAATAAGGTTCTCAAAATATCCTAAGGACGACCAAACTTGGGTTACTACGGTCGGAATGGCTCTGATACCAACTTTGTGAGGACCCGGTTTATTCGACATCTTGTTTAACCATCCACTTGGTCCTAACAGTACAAATCAAATAAACCAAGCCTCGAGATATGTATACTTCCCGAATGCGTATACACACCGTTACAAAATCATGCATCAATTCCATTCATACACATAGAGCGAAGCAAAAGCAACAACTTAAAGACATAGATAATATAAAGAGAGTTATTACAAAGAGAGGCCGACCGCCGAAAGTCATACAAATAAGTAAATACACAGGAAGCAAAATGGTCATAAGATGGCGATAAACAAAAGCCAATCGGTGTGCCTTTACCCACAAGGCAACCAACCGGACCGCCAAGCTAATCGTCCCAGACGGCCCGCAACACAACTCACAAAAGTGAGGCCCTTGGGGCTCACCTTCTTCCTCTGCAACAATTAATATTAAGCAAAGCGGATGAGTACAAAACTTGTTTTGTACTCGCAAGACCGACGTGTGAGATAACGAGAACTATAATTAACTACATGCAAGCTTTATTTAAGTGGATGAGGCTCGGACTTATTTTCACATAAAGCAAGTTTTCATTTGCAATAGGGTAATAGATTCAAAGCAAGTTTGCAACTAACTTTTATTGTTCAAATAAAGAGAGACAATAATAACAATAGATAGATGACAACACCAACCTAGAAGTGACTAACCCATAGTCACCACAACAATAGCATGAAGTACCCTTCACACCACCCATGTCAAGTTTAAGTTTTTAAAAGGTGTAGTCTAGTTCTTGCACGACCTTACCAAGCATGTCCATAACCTAGGGCGAGGCTATTCGAATAGTTTTAACCTGCAGGTGTACCAATGTACCCACACG
Source organism: Ampelocalamus luodianensis (assembly GCA_036346255.1). NCBI lineage: Eukaryota > Viridiplantae > Streptophyta > Magnoliopsida > Poales > Poaceae > Ampelocalamus > Ampelocalamus luodianensis. The sequence continues at coordinate 22,632,317 of CM070639.1, forward strand.
ATAGACCGCCTTTCCACCACCACGGTTAGCACACTTCCTTTGGTATGCGGGCATGGCTAAGTCTAACAAGACGCTTTCCAATGGACGATGCTAATTAAGAGCCGCAACCCACGGAGAAGGACACATTAGGCGGCCTAACCGGTGCGCTAATGCTCCCCTCCAAAACACACACACAGAACACACCCACCGACCAGCTCATAATTAACACCTCCCAAAGTACTTAGTCAAGAGAGGTTCCATATCCCCTCGTGTGGTTAGCACGCAATAAGCGCTTGGCTTAGTGACACAAGTAACTCGGTCCTTGGGGACTTAGGCACCATTCCACACACCCAATGATCACATCAACATACCATTGTGCCCAAGTCAAGATATAGTTTTGTTTTCGTTTTGATTTGTAAATCAATAAAACACAAGGGTTGGACATAATGGAGTAGTATAAGTAGTTGTGTGATCAAGATCATCGACTAAGTCGATGATCGCCTAATACTACCGATACTAGGCATGGCTAAGCAATATTTATTCGAATCTACTAAGTGACAAGAGCTCATCCAACGAACTCTAATCACAGCAAATAACCTAGGCTCGTAGTAGAGGATAATCATTTACCTCTGATTATGCAACTAGAGGATTAACTAATCAATTTAACAACAAATTAGCAATGCATACATAGAAGTTAAACAAAATATTAGACTTTTAAAAGTAATGGGATCAATGGAAATGATCAAACTGCTTGCTCGCTTGTTGTTGCTCAAATTGTTGCGGAGGGTCGTTCTCGGGTTACCGTGAAATGTCGAAGCCTAAGCGAAAGAGCGAAAACAACCAATAAGACGAGCAACACTAAAACGAAAGAGCAAGCAAAAATTAACCAAATGCGACGAAATTTACACACAAGGTAGAATACGAATATACCTAGACATAGAAACTGGAAAAACCTAATTTGGATTTGTGGTGCAAAAGATATTCCCTAAAAACCTATTTTCGGCCATAATTAGCACTGTAGCAAAAATATTTTCTAGAAAGATTTTGAAGCTGAAATTTTATGGTAGCTACCTACTGGTATAGTGGTAACCCATATAAAAGTTCAGGTCATTTGGAGTTATATTGAAAAAGTTATAATTTGTTTAAATTGTTTAGGGTATTAAACTAAAATATGATCCTTATGATTTTTAAAAACAGTAAAATTTGTGAAACCAATTTTCCTAGCAAATACACTACCAGTGGAAGCTAATCCAATTGTATTCATACAAAAAGGACCTATATTTTAAAAGATATGAATTTTACAAGTTTGCTAAAAGCTCTGAAAAACAGTATTAAGTTCAATTGTTTACTATTTTTGAAAATGGTTTTCCAAGTTTGATCATGGTCTACAATTATTTTTATATTTAAGTTCAAGTTATAAGGAAGCTAACAAAATTGGAATCATCTAATTTGGAGCTAAGATGACAAAGATATGAAAATGACAAGACCCTAATGTGATACTGATTTCTGGACTTAGCACTTTCGGGACTTCACTAACACCCGAGACGTGAGCGAATGAGAGCCGTCGATCTCGAGATCCAACGGACGACATTGAACCAGACCAAACACTCCTCACGCGCGCGAAACGGAGGCGGCGTGGAGGCTCGGGTCGTTGATCTCGGATCAACGGCGAAGACCCGACCACGTCGCTCGCGCAACGTTGTCGTCCGACAACGCGCCGGCTTCCACGCGCGACAACGCCGGCGACCAAAGCACGATGGCGCGAGTGAATGCCGAGAATGGGTGCGCAATAGCATTGCGCACCCTGCGTACCACCCACACCGACGGTGGTGGACCTGAGCGGCGCGCGACGGCGGGCGGCGCGGAAAAATGACAACGGCGACAAGCGGCAAATAGCTCGCGGCGGACCATTCAAGCGGTGCACGAGCATCTAGGGGCTACCAGGAGCTACCCGACCGCGGAGTGCGGAGGCGGTCGGGCGACTCGGCGACGAAACTCCGCGACGGACCGAGGAAGATGGCGCGAGGAAGACGGCACGGCAAAATCAACCATGCGCGTCATCACGATGGGTTCTAGAGAACACGAGAAGCTCCCGAGAAAGGAATTAGAAAAGGAGCACTCACCGTGGCTGGAGGCGAAGAAGGATGCTCGCGGCCGATTTGGGAAATCAAAATCCGGTGCTCCGTTGAAGCAACTGAAATGGAGCGGTTGTTAAGCACCACCGAGGTGAGAGGGAGGTGCAGGAGCAAGAAGGGAGCCAGGAACCACCGAGCACGGCCTTCACCGAAAGCTCCGCGGCAACAATGGCGGCGAGAAAGCAGGCGTTTGGGAGCTCCACGAATGCGGTGGGTGCAAGGAGAGCTCACGGGTGCGTAAAGGAAGGCGGGGAGGAAGATGGGAGCTTAAGTAGGCGAGAAAGCCGAGAGCAGCGGCAACAAGCCTCGGATGCCCACGCCGCTCACGGTCGCCACGAGTGGCGGGAGCGGTGGCGATGGACTTTCGGGCGGCTGGCGACGCGCATTTAATGCACTGCCGTTGGCGTCGAGGTGAGTGGGCGCGACGCTATCGCCACGAGCCTCTCGCCATGGCGCAGAGCGAGCGCGAGCGGCGGCGAGCGAGCGAGGAGGACGGCGATGGCCACCGTCCGATTTGCATCCAAGGGCTAGCGCGATCACGTTGAAACGGCATCGGATGAGCGTCGACCGCCCGATTGAAATCAACGGCTGCGAATCCGGCAACCGGAGTTGTCCGAATGCATACATGAACGCGAGCCGTCCGATGAAGATCCAACGGTCCAGAGCGCGCCCCGATCGATCGCGCCCGATGCGCTTAGTTGACTCGATCGAGTCGGTTGGCTCGAGCCGAGTCGACTCGAGTCAATGAGCAGTGCAAACCCATTAGGTTTTGATTTTTGAACTGAACTTTGAGGATTTAATTGAGGCATCAAATCAACTCCAAACTTTATGAAATTTTAATCGAGCTTGCTTACCTTGGGTTAACCTTCCACAAAATTTCCAAAGGGTTTTGTGCACTGGAATTTTCTCAAGAAATTCCAGAAGGTTAAAACAGAGGTTTGACCAAGGTTTGACTTGCCTCTAAAATATTTCAAATAATTTCCCAAAATTATGAAATAATTCAGAGGTGTTACCAAGCCACCCTAGAACCAGGGAAAATTATTTCCAAGGGTTTGACAAAAGATTTGACCAAGGAGGTTGTTGACTTGATAATTGAGGCTTTTGATTTTGAATTTCCCAAAATTCCTTTACAAGAATTTCAGAAAAGTTTCAAGAGTAAAAGGATGAAGGAAAAGTTTTAATTTACCCTCAATTTCTTACATTTGAAACACAAGCCAAAATTTGGGATGTTACACCCTCACCACACTTGAAGCATTTCATTCCCTGGCCTGGAACGGGACGCATCTGTGGTGCGGATGACAAAGAACGTGGCGCCGTCGAAGAAGACTGCCACTACTGAGCAGAACGAGATTACTGACTTCCCTAAATCCTCTTGGAAGCAGGTTGCTGAGATGACCCGCTCCCACCACCGAAACTCCATTTCTGGCCAAGACCGGTACTACCGGCAGAGACAGAACCTCCAGCAGCCTGTCTCTGAGAAGAAAGATCCCTCTCCAACTCCATTCCCCTGGCCTGATGAACCACAGAGCTGAAGTCACGCAAGCCTGTCGCTCCCAAAACATGGCGATACTCCTAGTTGAGGCCCCTGCGGAACCTCTTAGCCTTCTCTCCATCATCATTAGCTACAGCTGGTACAAAACGCGTGCAGTTGTTGAACTCGATCTCATACTCGCCATTGTCTTCTTTCCTTGAGCCAAAGTCGCGCAATGACCGCTCCATCCTCTCAAGGAATGAATCGGATAAATTTCACCTAAACTGTTCCACAAAGTCTTCCCGGTGGTGGTTCTGTAATGGGGACCTAGCGAGCGTAACCCTTTCACCAAATATCAGCTTGGCCCTTCAATTGAAAGGCCACAAACCGCGTCTTCTGCGTCGAAGTCATCTCTAGAGCTCCAAATTGCCTCTCCATGTAACGTAACAATCTGCAGCTGAACGGAGTACCCACTCGTCGAAAGTGTCCAAACAGAGCGACATCCACTCACGGAGGCTTATCCTGGCCTCAGGTGGAGCTGTTGCAACGACCGGCTCTGCCACAGGCGCAGGTGCCGCGAGAGGGGCGGCCTGCAACTGCTGACGAAGACGCTGAACCTCCCTCTCAAGGTTTTGAATGATCACGGTGATGTGGCACGAGCATCGCGGCGGTTGAGCGGTGAGGCAACCTCCTCGGTAGTAGTACAGCCTTCCTCAATCGGAGGTGAAGAGACAATGGGACCACGTCCACGACCGCAGCCACGGCTCGGCGGACGGCCACGCCACGACCCGCTCTCTCGCCATCTAAGAACACCACAGCAAACTAACTAAACATTTAGCTCAACAATTCAATGAAAACACAGAATCAATATCACAACTGCTCAAGAAATGAAACATAACAGCGGAAACTTGTAGAGACAAAGAATGACCCAACCCCACCTACTATGCATAGTGTGTCAATTTAATTTATAACTATCATCCACGGACCTAAAGCCCGCTCTGATACCAATCAGAACACCACGCTATCCGAAGCCAAAATGTTACCTAAAGACTCTAACCTACAACCATAATCATGAGGATTGAAGCAATACTCCAAGTTATAACAAATGAAAGATGAATCTCTCATAAGGCACAATCGCACAAATATAATATGAACTTAATCAAGACAAGTACCACAGCGGAAAATAAACATCCAAACCAAACAGGAGACATCATCTGCATGACACCTTATTTATTACAGTTTAACTCTAAACAAACAAAGGAATTCAACCAATTTCTATTATTGAAACTGGAATATGGTGGTGAGTGTTTAGTGCATGTCTACTCCCTCCCGCTAGAGTCATCATCAATGGCCACCTAAAACAAAACAACAAACAAGAGTGAGTCCGGGACTCAGCAAGTACAACGATTACAAGAACATACTTCATGTAGAGAGATAGCACATGAGAAATATCTGAAGGATAGAACTGTAATGCATGGATGCCATGAACTAGATGGACTGCACTCGAGCTTATACCGGTATAGCAAGTGACACACCCGTCAGTGTTCACTTAAACCCGTATTTATCGAAATACGGGGATCCAAACTACCGTATGAAGAACGTTTCATACGGGTGTCCAAAACTACCCACATTGGAATGGTGGGACTTCACTTGCCCATACTGGAATTGATGGGACTTTAGACTCCACTCCCGTGGAGCTCCACTCCCGTGGACGGAACATGAACATGATTACATGAATAAATTTATGAATAATGGATAATAACATATCTACTCATATGAAAGAGCATACATAAAGAACATAGTCATCATAACATTCCACTCCCGTGGATGGCACATGAACATTTAAGTTTCTCACACATCAACATAACACTATACCAATCAACAAGCATCCGGGGTTTACAAACCACACATAAGTCACTATACTTGCCTTTAGCGTAGCGATGCGTTGGAAGGCAACGAAGAAGCCGCTAACCTTGGTGCCTCACCCCCTACACCAAAGCTACTCAATAAGAACCAAGTCATCAAGAAACTACTCGCATCGCACTAACTTATAACCCCAATCCCACCATCTAAATTATACTCGTTCTTGAATTAAACCACATTCTAGCAGAAAGTCTATTCGGACAGCAGCGGTAATAATAGCATAACTTTTAATCTAAAACTCGAAAAGGGGTGTTCTCAGGTTTGATTGAAAGGTAATACAATTATCTACAATAACCTAGTTGATGAAAATCTCGAATTCTATACGTATCAATCTCCACAAGACCAACAAACACTAACTGTTAGAACTTCTGGCAATTTCTGGACAGCAGCACGGAAGGTACCATAACTTTTAATTGGCTACACCAAACTTTGCGTTCTTTATCAACATCAAAAGCTAAGACCAAGGCCTACAATAACCTAGTTGGGTGAAAGCCCTGAATTTTCCATTAACACACCCAAATTTTGAAAGACAACTTGACAGTTTATTTTTGTTAGGATTCTGGACAGCAAAGACGAAAACTACCATAACTTTTGATCTGCACGTCGGAATTCAGTGTTCTTGGCGACCACCGAAAGCTAAGAACAATACCTACATATCTCTAGGAGACGGACAACTCAAATTCGGCTTCTAAGATCACTAAACAGTCCACGCAACATTCTGGACAGAATCGACTTTCTACTCGCAGCAATACGATCTAATCAAATATGAACCAAATCGCATCTCCCACTAATCAAATGATGAGGATCAGTAATCGTTACCCTTGCAGCAACCAGGATGTAGGCGGAAGAATCTTGGAGACGACGGTCTCCCTCCTCCTCTCCTCCCTTAGCCGAGCGGCAGCTTGCTGCCCCCTTTCTTCTCCTCGCGTTGGCCGGCAGCGGGGAAGGTCCGAAGGCAAGAAGGGGTGGCACCACAGCAGGGAGCAACCACCAGGGAGGTAGGGGCGGCTCCAAGGGGCAGGGACGTGGGGGAGAGAAGAGGGGATGGGGGGGCGGCGGCCAAAGGGAGGGGTGGGGGTTCGGCCAAGGGGGGGCAAAGAGGGGGCCGGCTAGGGTTTGGAGGGGGAAGGGGCGCATGGGCCAGGCCCAAGGGGGAGGTCTTGGCCGGCCTCAAGGCAAGGATGGCCTGGCCGGAGGCCCAAACCAATAAACTGCCCCAAAAACTGGAAAAAGAACTTGCAACCTTTCCCCGATTAAACTCCCTCTAAACGAAACTCACAATGCTTGCCTCACAACGCTTCGTAGGGCGGAAGGCAAGTGTAATACCCCAAATATCAATTGGAGAAAATATTATTCGGGAGAGGGAAATTTATTCAATATCGATTGTAACAAAGTTTAGAGATGGAATTAAGTTCAAAATTCAGAATTTTAGGAGAGGAATGGGTCGCCAACCCATATTCGAGAGGAGAGGAGCCGGCCTTAGTGGCCCAAAGCCCATGAGTGGTCTGGCAGCCCATTAGAAGGGAAGGGAGGGGAGGGGACCAAACCCTAGCCACTCTTGCTACAGTAGCCATCACGCTATAGTAGCCGTGCTATAGTAGTGGCACGCTACCATGCTCCGCCTCCTGCTGCTCCTCCTCTCCTTGGCGCCATCCTCCCTACTGCCGGCCATCGGGAAGAAGAGAGGAGAAGGGAAGAGAAGAAGAAGAAAGGTGGGGGTGATCTTCGTGAGGAGTTCCAGCGTCGTTCTTGTGGTCTCCAAGGGTAACGATCGTCGTTTATGTTGTTGGATTAATCGTAGAGGTGAACATGTAATTGTTAAATTATGACTTAGATAGAAGATGATTCAAAAGACTTGCCCATAACGACTTTTGTACGTGATCTCATTAGCTTTAAGGATTGATAAAGAATGCTCTATTTGGATTTGTAGAACAAAAGTTATTTATATTTCAATGTGACTGTCCAGATTGTATGTCAGTTTCTATAATAAGTTTTGACCTGTGTGCCACTTTTTGTTAAAGGCAAAATATGAATGTCATGCCAACTAGGTTATTGTAGGTAATTTTATACCCTTTCAATATTGTTAAATAACACTCTAATCGGAGTTGTAGAATAAAAGTTATGATCTTTTTAGTGCTGCTGTCTTTTTCATCTAGGCAGTTTCTGTTATATAATTTCATCTATCAATTAGCAAATTAAATTGGCTGAATTGGGTTACCTTGTCAACTAGAGTATTGTAGATATGTCAGTTAAGAATCCATAGAAACTGGTCTCACCTCATTCCGAGTTCCAGATCAATAGATATGATTTTTACCGTACTGCTGTCCAGTTTCGGTTTGTGCCTGAGTAGTCAATTTTCAGATTAGAGTTTCTAGTTGAATCTTGAGTCACTGGGGAAGCGTTGTAGAATGGTGTCGAGAAGTGTCGTGTGCAATGTGTTCTTATTTCAATTACTTAATTGTTTAGGCAGCGAGGCTACGGGTTTGGGAGCATCATCGTTGCCTGCTAACGCGTCGCATCGCGGAAGGAAAGTACTTTGCTAATATTAATGCTTGTGATTGATGAATGCTTAAATGTTCATGTTGTGGTATCTTATGATACATGAGAAGGTGAAAAGTCTATGTTCGTTCATATGTGTTGATTCCATGTTTCGAGATGATGTCTTTCATTGTTCAAATTTCATTCCATGCATCCATAACTCATGTTTCCTCCACGGAGTGGATTGTAAGTCCCACCATTCCAATGTGGGCAGATTTGGACATTGTCATGTCCCGTCCACGGAGTGGATAGAAAGACCCATCAATTCGGTATGGGCATGTAAGACCCATCAATTCCAAAGATGGGCGATTTGGACACCTGTATGAAACGTTCTTCATACGGGACTTGGATCCCCGCACTTTTGTTAAGGTGCGGGCTTAAATGAACACCGACGGTGTGTCACTAGCTATACCGTATAAGCACGTGTGCGTCCTTCCTTCGATTACTTTCATTCATCTCATGCATTCATAAATATTCATGTGTTGTATGTTGAAACTGTGAAGAGGTGATCTTGTTCATATTGGAGGTCTGTCTTATATTCAATGTACTTGCCGAGTCTTGGACTCACTCTTGCTTTGTTTATTTGTTTTTAGGTGACCGTTGATGAAGTTTCTCTTGGGAGGGAATAGACACGCACTACTCAAATATATTTCACTCTACACTAGATTCAATAATGTAATTGTTATTGTGTTTCAATCGTTAATTGTTGGATTGTAATAACTAAACTTAGACATGGATGGTAACTTCCTTTCGAGGAGTTTGTTTAAATAATTGTTTATGTTCATTGATCCTTCTTTGTTCATTGATCATTCGTTGATAGGTTTATCTTAGTGGATCCATTATTACATTCTGTTATGTTCCAAGCGATGTTGATCTGTTTAGCTTAGTTGATGAATTATTGTCAAAGTTATTCCACTGTATGATATTATGTTAGGTCTTTAGGTAGTATTTTGGCTTCCAATAGCGAGGTGTTACTGATTGGTATCAGAGCGGGCTTTAGGTCCATGGTGAATAAGTTAGCAACTTAGGTAGCTGAATTTGTTAAAATTTGTTAATGGTTATTAACCTAAAACTTGACACACTGGTGCATAGTAGGATGGTATGGTTCAAGCAATGCGTTTCCGTTGCTGTTATGTTGCCTTGTTACTATATGATATGATATGATCTTCTATACTTATGAAATTATTCTGTGATTGTTATGAGATGATATTCTATACTCATAGTGATTTTTGGCTATGGGTGATGATTGAGAGGTTGAGGTCGTGGTTACGGCCGTGGGCTTTGCCAGGTTACACCACCGTTCGTGGTAAAAGAATAGAGTAGTATCTACCCGAATACCATAGTTATGGGTGTTGAGGCGAGTTTCTTTAGAAAAGTTATTCTCTTCCTTGATCTTGAATTTGGCCAATTCAGTAATAGTTGCAGTTGATGAAGTTTTCTTGAGTTAGTGCTTTACATTCCTTCTGATGAGTTTTCATTGGACTTTCTTGGTTTCATAAATCGACTACTTGTTCTCCTAACTGCTGGTCTAATGTTGTTTCATGGGAACGTTGGTTATCGGCAAGATTTATCTTTTCTTGGGAGTTCTACTCTTCTTATTGGAAATGTGATTCAATTATTCGCTTGGTATTGTGGATACTGAAAGTTTTCTGTTGCAAGTTCTTTATCATGTGAAAGCTTTGGCTTTATGTATTTCTTTTGGATTATTTCGAGTGTTGAAATTTAATACCTCTTCTTCTGAAGGATTGGGTTAAAATCCCTAGCTGATGTCTTGTCATGCTTAAGTAAGAGGTGTTAATTAAATGAATTAACCGTTAGGAGATAAGTTATCATATTTGGGTTTTTGGCTTTGTGTAAGCAATTTTTTTTTTCTCAACTAGAATCCATGGAAGTGAATTGCCTAATGCGAAGTATCGTTGTATTTGGTACATGATGAATTTTAGATAAGAGTTTGTTCATTCTGTTCAAGGACCTATTGTTATTAAGAAGTGTGGAAATGTTGATGAATCGGTTTGATCCTTACAATCGAATAATCTGTTAAATTTGTTAGACAGATTGGAATCTAGGCCCTTTTTCGGTTATTCTAACCGCTAGTGATGGTTAAGTTAAGGATATTTTCGAATGTTGTCTTGATAAATATTCATCTTGAATCTGTCTTCTATTTGGATATTGATGATCTTATTCCGAAGACGGCTTTCACTACTCGTTATGGCCTTTACGAGTACACCGTCATGTCTTTCGGTTTGACCAATGCTCCAGCTTTGTTCATGAATCTTATGAACTCAGTGTTCATGGAGTATTTGGATAAGTTTGTTGTGGTTTTCATTGATGACATTCTTATCTACTCCAAGAGTGAAGAGGAGCATGCTGAGCTCCTGCAGATTGTTTTGGAAAAGCTACGTGAGCATCAGCTGTATGCCAAGTTCAGCAAGTGCGAGTTCTGGTTGAAGGAAGTGGCATTCTTGGGCCATGTTCTTTCAGCAGGTGGTGTAGCAGTAGATCCTAGCAAGGTCAGTGATGTTCTATCTTTGGGGCAGCCCAAGTCAGTCACCGATGTGAGGAGTTTCCTTGGTTTAGCGGGCTACTACCGCCGCTTTATCGAGAACTTCTCCAAAATTGCTAAGCCCATGACCGAATTGCTCAAGAAAGAAAAGAAATTCGTGTGGTCTTCTGCTTGTGAGTTGAGTTTTCAAGAACTCAAAAGGCGGTTGACTTCGGCTCCAGTGCTTGTTCTCCCTGATGTGCATAAGAGCTTTGATATCTTTTGTGATGCCTCTCGGCAGGGACTCGGTTGTGTTCTTATGCAAGAAGGCAAGGTAGTGGCCTATGCATCAAGGCAGTTGCGGCCTCATGAACTCAATTATCCTACCCATGATTTGGGGTTAGCTGCAGTTGTTCATGCACTCAAGATTTGGCGGCATTACCTTATTGGTAACCGTTGTGAGGTGTTTTCAGATCACAAGAGTTTGAAATATTTGTTCACCCAGCCAGATCTGAACCTCAGGCAAAGGAGATGGTTGTAATTAATCAAGGATTATGATATGGGCATTCAGTATCACCCGGGCAAGGCCAATGTTGTTGCCGATGCACTCAGTCGCAAGGTGTATTGCAATACCTTGTTACTTCAAGAGCAACAACCTGCCCTTCTTGAAGAATTTCAGCGGCTTAATTTGGGCTTGATTAAGCATGGTTCTCTTACTACCTTGGTTGTGCAACCAACCTTGGTGGAACAAATCAAGTCTGCCCACACGATCTTGCCGTGTGATCCGGATCAAGCGTAACATCAAGAACGGGACAGCTAAGTGTTTTTAGAGGATGAGCACGGTGTTGTGTGGTTTGGACAAGCGCTTGGTGGTTCCAAGGTCATGGAATTGCGGATTTGATTCTCCGCGAGGCCCATGACTCCTTTGTCTATTCATCCCGAGCTACCAAGATGTACCAAGACCTTCGACGAGATTCTCGGTGGACTCGCATGAAGCGAGATTGCGTGTTCAGTGTCGAAAGTGCGGCGTGTCTTTGTCGTGTCAAGGTTGAACATCGGCGTCCAAAGATCCTTCTTCACCTTTACGGTGCAGTGGAAGTGGGATTCCGTTGGTATGGATTTCATCACCGGTCCGCCTGCACTTCTTACGGGAAGGATGCTATCAGGTTGTCATTGATCGATTGACAAAGGTAGCACATTTTCTGCCAGTGCGTACCAATCTCAGTGTTAGTCAGCTGGCGGATCTCTATGTGTCTCGTATTGTATGCTTACATGGTGTGCCACGAACGATTGTGTCAGATCGTGGTTCTCTTTTCACCTCTCACTTTTGGCATAGTGCGCAGAGGCGATGGGTACACGTCTTTCTTTCAGTTCGGCTTATCATCCTCAAACTGATGGTCAGACGGAGAGAGTTAACCAAGTGTTGGAAGATATGCTCCATGCCTGTGTTCTTTCCTATGGAAAGAAGTGGGAAAAGTGCTTGCCGTTTGCAGAGTTCTCCTACAACAACAGTTTCCAAGCTAGTCTTGGCATGGCACCGTTCGAGGCTTTGTATGGGAGGAGGTGTAGAACCCCATTAAACTGGTCAGAAACTGGTGAGCGTCAGTTTTTCGGGCCAGATTCCATCAATGAGGCCGAAAGCCAAGTTCGGTGATTCGTGAGCATTTGCATGTGGCCCAGTCCAGGCCAAAGAGCTATGCGGATCGTCGTCGTTGAGAGTTGAGCTTTGAGCCCAATGACTTTGTGTTTCTCAAGGTCTCACCCTTGATGGGCCATCAGCGTTTTGGCATCAAGGGCAAGTTAGCTCCTCGATATGTTGAGCCTTATCGCATCATCGAGAGGATTGGAGCTGTTGCATACAGATTGGAGTTGCCAGCTTCACTTGAGGGTGTGCATGACGTGTTCCATGTGTCACACTTGAAGAAGTGCCTCCGTGTTCCAATTGAGGAAACTCCGTTGGAAAGTCTCGATGTGCAAGAAAATTTGACCTATCATGAGCATCCTGTTCGTATTCTCAAGAATCGAGCGAAGGACAAGGAACCGTGTCATCAAGTTCCTTAAGGTTGATGGTCAAACCATTCGAAGATGAGGCAACTTGGGAGCGCGAAGATCGTCTTCGTGCAGATTACCCATCTTTCTTCTCCGAGTAAACTGAATCTCGGGCGAGATTCTTGTAAGGGGGAGGTTTTGTAACATCCCATCTTTGGACTTGTGTTTCAAATGTAAGAAAATCAGTAGAAATTAAAACTTTTTCTTACATCATGTATTTCCTGTAGGCTTTGAACATCTGTTGTAAGAAGTTATGGAAATACAATGGCACAAGTCTTTTGATCCAAACTTTGATATTCCAAAACAATCTTGTCAAATATTGTGATCATCTTGGGAAAATATTTTTCCTAAGTTTCATGATGGTATGTGACCCCTCTGAAAAATTTCACAATTTTTAGAAATTGTTTGAATATTTTAGAGGATCAAACCTGCTTTGACTTTCAATAAACCTCAAAGCAGAGCCTTGCAGAATTTTTGGAGATTTATTCATAGCATAAAAACCTCTGAAAATTTTACACAAGGTTAATATCTGAGTTAGCAAGCTCCTGTAAAATTTTCATAGTTTTTGGAGTTGTTTCGCTACCTCAAATAAATCCTTCAAAGTCTCTATTCTAATTTTGAAGTCAAACCTAGTCTCACTGTGCTTTCGGTTCGAGTCAGACTCGGGCTCGAGCCAATTGACTCGGTCCAGTCAACTAACTGCACCGAGCCTCTCTTTAAAAACGCGCGTTGGATCTCAACTGTTAGATCTCGATCGCGCGGCCCTCGTGCGTGTAACCCTTCGGACCTTCCGGTTGCAAGTTCGATTGTCGACCGTTAGATCTCCATCCAACCGTTCAGATCCTCTGTGATGTTCGGACCCTCCGGTTGTTGGTTTGAACCTAAGCCGTTGGATTAAGATCCAACGCTCGCTCATCTCCTTCGTTGTGATTTAAACCTGGGAGGCGTGGCGCGATCTCAGCCGGCCGCATCTAATCCAACGGCTGGAAATCGCCCGAGCCATTTGCACTGGTCATCTTCAACCTCCGGCCGTGCGAGCACAGTGTAGGAGATGGCAGTGTCTTGTCATGCTTCCTACAGCCACCCTAGTCAATAGTGAGGCGTGGGAGAGGTATTCGGCGAGCCATACCCTATTGCACGCCTGCGCTAGCTTTTCCTTGTCACCGCACCTTGTGCTCGTGCTTGCCGCCCAAAAACTTGTGGTGTAAACCTAATGCCTCCAAGGCCTTATAAGCACCCAAATCACCTCCTGGAGTTTCTTTAGACCACCATCAAGCTCCATTCACAGTATTGGAGCTTAGCACCTCAAAAATGGCAAGTTGCCATTGTTGACCCAAAGAGCTCCATTGGTGTTCTTGGTGTTCCAGTGGTTCTCCTTCATGTTTCCTTGCCCTATCAGTATCCATTTTCTCTGTCTTGAACATTTCCCTCACTTAATCTGGATTTGATTCTCGTGAATTGTCCAATTTGGGGTTTGTTCAAATTCGCCGAAATTGGTCATCTTCTTCCTCAGCTCAGGTGAGTGCTCCATTTTCTAATTACTTGCTCATGTAGCTTCTGTGGACCTTAATGAAGCTATATTGAAGCTTTGGTATCACTCATTTGGCTCAGGGTGTCATTTCCAATCTTTCTTCTCCAAGTCCGGCGAGCTTCCACCGTGATCAAGCATCTCCGGCCATCTTTGAAGCTTCTCTTCATCAAGGTAGCTTCTTATTACTCCTTACAGGCTCTGGCACCCGCTTCCTTGGACTGCAGCGGAGCTCATTGTTGTTTTCGTGTTTAGCAGTAAAGCTCCCATTTTCATTTTCCGGCTAGCCGGCGTTTAGTCCTCACCACGGCGAGAATGCCACCATTAGGTTCGTAGTGCTATTGCGATTCCATTTTGGTTCTTGTTCGCGCACCAAGCGCTGTGTCGCGGCGATTTAGCTGTAGTAGTCGCTTCGGGTTTTGCCGCGAAACTCCGCTTCGTCATTTGATTAGGACATATTAATTGCGTGAAAGCTAATCATTGGTTAATTAATGGTGTCTTAATCTATGTCGTTAAGTATGACCATGGGCCCAACATTCTTAAATCACCACGCGCGATTCGCGTTGTTCAGACATCATTAAGATTAATCATTGGTTAATTGAATGTGTGACATTTAATCGCTGCTCGGAATCACCTGCGGTCACGACTTGTGGGCCCGAGGGTTAAAATCAAATCCGAGAGTCATTAGTGTCTATTTAATGATAATCATTAGAAGCATTAATTCGCCCTAAACCGCCACTCTTAGTCGTTGACATGTGGGCCCGATGCTGCATCGTGCACGTGGGTTAAACGTCGCGTTGTGACTTGAAGTCAGCGATATGCGTGTCCCACGTGTCGGCATCTCTCTTTTGAACTTCGATCAATAGCCACCGTCCGTTCTCAGATCTGCGGCCCAGATCGTGAGTGCATTCGGACCCTCCGGATGCCTTGATCATTCTCGACCGTCGATCTTGCGATCAACGGTTGGGATCTTGTATGCAATCGACCTTCCGACCGTTGGTGCGCTCTGACCGCCCATCCGCCGATCTGCGGCCGATTGGCCCAAGCAACGCACCGTCCGAATGCCTACACTCGTGTGCGCCCTTGATTTTGATCTAACGGTGGGCCCGACAGGTTTTGCGCGCGCGCTTGCTTTTTTTGGCGTGGAGCCGTAAGATTTTAGATCGAGGGTGGTTAAGTGTCCACGTCTTATTTTATTATTGGAGTTTGTCTGTTTTTCGGTAAGTAGTTATTTAACAAATGAAAATGATATAAAAACTTTAGAAACTCATAACTAATTCATTTTAATCGCTTTTAGATAATTCCAACCGTAATAAATTGTATTATCACTTAAGTTTATTATAAAATGGATTTAAGCATATTCGATGTGAAAATTGTATAACTAGAAATAACTTGATTTACGCCACTTTGAATATTCCGAAATGGATTTAACCTTGTAAAATGCATATGTTTTTCTCGTATAAATCCTATTTGTGCAAAATCAATTTTGTTAAATTCATCTGTTAGTATACTTTCATATGGGATAAGATTTGAGCATGTTCATAATTCAGAAATGACTTGCATTAGATTTACAACTTAGAAAAATCATAAGTAAATGTGTATAACTCCAAATTTAGTAAATCCAACTTTGTGTTATTAGGATGTCATAATCTACCTACTATAAAAATTTCAGACCTTAGATCATTTTGGAAAATTTCACATGAATAAAGCTAGTGAATAATTAGGTTGATGTAAGGTCGAGAAAGAGTTTTTGTCCATATCTTTTGCATGCTTAGTCCAAATTGCATGATTCTTGTTCCTATCACTATCCAAATCATTCCCTAGCTGTTGTGTAAATTTTATTCGATTTGGATGTGTTTTTTGTTGGAGTTTATTTGGTGTTCTTCGTTCTTATTTGCTTATCGCCTTTTAGCGTAGGTTCAAGATAATTTTATTGCGATATTGAGCCACAGCGACCATCGATCCTGCACTTGACTGTGCAAGAAGATGTAGCATTCATTTGATCATATTGTTCCTACTATTTTCAAATTATAATATATTGTTTGCAAATTCTAGGTATGCATTGCTATGTTGTTTTAAACTATTGTCGATAGTTGGCCCAAGAGTTGCATAATCGAGGAATTGTTTAATCCTCTACTATCGAGCCTAGGATTACTTGTCGTGATTTTGGGTTCATTGGATGAACCCTTGTCACTTAGTAGTTTACGTGTCATTATGCTTAGCCATGCTTAGCTATCGGTAGAAATGGGCGATTATCGACTAAAGTCGGTAAGTTTGATCACACAAACTATTATAATGTGTATATTTCAGCCTTGTGCTTTGTCTAAATTGCAAAACTAAACTGAAAATGAAAACAATTTAGACTTGGGCACAATGGTAAGATGGTGTGATCTTTTGGGTGTGAATGGAATGGTGCCCGGTCAATTAAGGACCGAACTACTTGTGAGTATCCGTTATCCGAGCATTCATGCGTGCTAACCACACTAGAGGATATGGGACCTCTCTTAGTGAGTACTTTGGGCTGTGTTAATTAATGAGTCGCGTGGTGGGTTGCATATTTGATTATATGCAACATGGACACGTTGTAGGAGAGGAGCACCTGCCGAGGCCGGTGTGTCCTGCTCCACGTATGGGTCCTTGTGGTCCATATTTCGTCGGCAGATCACTAAGGATTAACCCCTATACGTGCGTCTCTTGATTAGCATAATCCATTGGAAAGGGTTCAGTAGGACTTAGCCGTGTAGGCATACCAAAGGAAGTGTGCTTAATAGCTTGGCAAAAGGCGGTTCAAGTGTGGGTACATTGGTACACCTGCAGGATTAAAACTATTCGAATAGCCTCGTCCTAGGTTATGGACACGCTTGGATAAGCTTTTCAAGAGTTAGACTACAACCTTTTTAAAACTAAAACTTGATGGGTGGTATGAATCAGGGATTCATGCTATGTGGTGGTGGCTTTGGGGAAAGTCACTTCTAGGTGGATACTTGTTACTTATGTTTACTTGCTGCTATTTAAATGCTTAAAAATAGATTTTGCAAACTGTTGTTCAATCTATTACATATTGCAAATAAAACTTGCTTTGTCGTCCAAAGAACCATATAACCACATTCCTTTGAATCTGACTTTCATGTAGCTATGTATAGGCTTGTTACTAGTAAGTCTTGCGAGTACATTTTTGTACTCACCGCATTGCTTGTGTTTGTGCAGAGGATGATAGTGAGTCCATGGACCTCACTTTTGTGAGTTGTCTTTGGTAGTTTAAGGCGATTAGCTTGGCGGCGGTCGGTTGCCACTGTGGTGTTATGTGGCTAACTCGGTCGTCTTTTGGGTTAAGCCATCTTATGGCAACTTTTGCTTCATTGTTACTTATTTGGTACTTATGTCATTTGGCCTGGTCAACTGTGTTGTAATAACTTATATTATGTATGTCTTTTGGTAGACTTGTTATATTACATTGTATGGAAATGATGCATGCTTTGACTTGATGTATGTGTGCGCTTGTTCTGGGAGGCACATGTTCATCGAGACAGATTATTCTATTTGTGATACTAGAACCAGTGGAAGGTTAAGTATTACAAGTTTAATAAACCGGGGTCTCACAGAGTTTGGTATCAGAGCCATACCGACCGTAGAAACCCCTAGCTTGGTCGTCCCTAGGATATTTTGAAAGACTTACTTTCCAAATAACAAGTGCTTTTCTGAAAATCTTAAGTAAGTTCTCATATTTTACTCCTTATCTATCTTAGCTTGCTTATCTCGCCTTATTCTGAACTGAATTTGAAAGCTGAGTTTTCCTCTCATCCTCTTCCAAAAGATAGTTGTTAATCGAGTAGATTGGTTTTGGGTAAATCATGAGAGTTATAAAATGAAAGTGTGGCTGTCTTGTGAAGGTTAGGAGCTCCTGGAAGCTACAAATTTCGACCAGAAGCTGAATGGAGGAAATCTGGACAGCAAGCAATAAATTTCTGGACAGCTAGCATTTAAGTAGTAAAAGGTGCTGAAATGAGAGGTTAAGTCAACAAAAATTTGTGGGAATATACTGGTAAGAAGTGATATGAGATAGCTAAGTGTCTAACCATTCCTTAATGAATTGCTCACCCTGTTTCCTAGCTGTTTCGAACAGAAGTTAGGATTCTGAAGATTGTCTTCCTGAAAATTGATTACTCGTTCTCCCATACGAGTTAGTCATAATAGGAAGATGGTTGGTGCCTTTGTGATTTTGCTGTAGTTTTGTGTTGTTACTTGAGTTTTTAAAGTTATTTATGTAGAGTGGCCAATTGTTTTCTTTGTCTCCTGTTCCGGAGTTGTGTTTAACCTATTTTTGTGGAACAGGATGGCAAGAACCACCCGCAACAGTCAGCCGGCTGGTTCCGATGAGGAGCTTCCCCCTCCTCCGACCATGGTTGAGGTTCTGGCTCAGATCGAGCGGAATCGCATGGACCAGACCCAGATCTTGGAGGTCATTACGAGGAACACCTCCACTCTCGCTGGTGCTTGAGTGCAGAGGTGGTGGCCACCAGTCTCGTGGTGGGCTTGCGGAGTTTCTCCGTACACAGCCGCCTACTTTCTCTCGGTCTGAGGACCCTTTGGACGCGGATGATTGGCTGCATTTGGTTGAGCGAAAGCTCAATATCGCTCAGTGCCAGGAGCAGGAGCGGGCACTCTTTGCATCCCTTCAGCTTGAGGGTGCGGCACTCTCTTGGTGGGAGAACTTTCTCGCCATGAAGCCCGCAGGCCACGTTGTCTTGTGGGATGAGTTTCGATCCGCTCAAAATCGGGCCCACATTCCCGATGGCCCGATGAAGCTCAAGAAGAAGGAGTTTCTTGCGCTTAAACAGGGGCGCAAGTCTGTATCGGAGTATCTTTACGAGTTTAATCACTTGGCTCGTTATGCTCCGGGTGAGGTGGCCTCTGATGAGGCAAACAGGAGAAGTTCATGGATGGCTTGTCCGAGGAGCCGCGGGACAAGCTATCTATAGTGGACTTTGTTGACTTCGTGCCTTGGTTGACAAGGCCATCGGCGCCAGCACAAGGCGCAAGGCGCTGGGTGAGTCCCGCAGCGCAAGTGGGAGGCCCATCGGTGCGCACAGGCCAGCCTCACTCGTCCCCATGTTGGGCCCGCACCGAGGCTCGTGCTTTGCTTCACCACCGCCGAGGCCGTCGGCGCCGATCGCTTCGTCCCCGCGGCCGTGTTTGACCACGTGCACTGCGACCCAGCGGCGAGTTGCGCTCGCAACCCAGTGCGATGTCACTGTTTCTTTGCAACAAGAAGGGCCACTATGCTAGCGCTGCCCTCGGAGGATCGGAGCGCCCTCGTCCTAATGGAGGACGCGGGCGAGAGGAATGGTCACACACTGACCGTAAGGTGATCGAGAGACCAGTGTCGGGAGTGGTCGAGTTAACCACATCTCGGTGAGGAGGCTCGGGAGGCACCCGACGTTGTGTTAGATGCGTTCCTTGTTAGTTATCGTCCTGCTGCAGTATTATTTGACTCTGGGGCATCGCATTCCTTTATCTCGAGATCATTTGCTGCTGATTGTGACCTTCACTTTGTTCCTTTGGGGATTCCTTTGCTTATTCGCTCTCCGGGAGCGGAAATGAGAGCTGATCAAGAATGCCGGGGCGTTCCCATTAATATTGAAGGAGTGGAGTTCTCGGCGAATCTCATCTTACTTGACTCGGCGCGCCTGGATGTGATTCTTGGTATGGATTGGTTGTCCCAACACTTGGGGGCAAATCGATTGTGCCAGGAAGATGGTTTTCCTCACTAGTCCTCAAAGAGCAAGTTGGGATTTCACCGCACTGCAGGGCCACATCTTTGTGCCCTTGAAGCTAGGCCACCATGGAGATTCGGGATGTGCCCACGATCTGCGACTTTGTGGATGTCTTCCCCAAGATTTGCACTGTATGCCTCCAGATCGAGACTTGGAGTTTGTTATTGAGTTCTTGCCGTGCGCTCCATTTCAAAGGCGCGTCGAATGCCTCCTAATGAGTTGGAGGAGCTGAAGAAGCAGTTGAGTGAGCTTCAAGCAAAAGGCTTCATCCGTCCTAGCTCATCTCCTTGGGGTTGTCCAGTCATTTTTGTGAAGAAGAAGGACAAGACCCTGCGTATGTGTGTTGATTACCGTCCGCTTAATGAAGTGACGGTGAAAAACAAGTATCCTTTGCCTCGTATCGATGATCTCTTTGACCAGTTGACTGGAGGTTGTGTGTTCTCCAAGATTGACTTGAGATTGGGGTATCATCAAGTCCGGATCAGGGCTGAGGATATTCCGAAGACGGCTTTCACTACTCGTTATGGCCTTTACGAGTACACCGTCATGTCATTCGGTTTGACCAATGCTCCAGCTTTGTTCATGAATCTTATGAACTCGGTGTTCATGGAGTATTTGGATAAGTTTGTTGTGGTTTTCATTGATGACATTCTTATCTACTCCAAGAGTGAAGAGGAGCATCCGAGCACTGCGATTGTTTTGGGAAAGCTACGTGAGCATCACCGTATGCCAAGTTCGACAAGTGCGAGTTCGGTTGAAGGAAGTGGCATTCTTGGGCCATGTTCTTTCAATGAGGTGGTGTGCATAGATCCTAGCAAGGTCGGTGATGTTCTATCTGTAGGGCCAAGTCGGTCACCGATGTGAGGAGTTTCCTTGGTTTAGCGGGCTACTACACGCTTTATCGAAAACTTCTCCAAAATTGCTAAGCCCATGCCCAATGCTCAAGAAAGAAAAGAAATTCGTGTGGTCTTCGCTGTGAGTTGAGTTTCGAGAACTCAAAGGCGGTTGACTTCGCTCAGTGGCTTGTTCTCCCGATGTGCATAAGAGCTTTGATATCTTTTGTGATGCCTCTCGGCGAGGACTCGCTTGTGTTCTTATGCAAGAAGGCAAGGTAGTGGCCTATGCATCAAAGCGATTATGACCTCATGAACTCAATTATCCTACCCATGATTTGGGGTTAGCTGTAGTGGTTCATGCACTCAAGATTTGGCGGCATTACCTTATTGGTAACCGTTGTGAGGTGTTTTCAGATCACAAGAGTTTGAAATATTTGTTCACCCAGCCAGATCTGAACCTCAGGCAAAGGAGATGGTTGTAATTGATCAAGGATTATGATATGGGCATTCAGTATCACCCGGGCAAGGCCAATGTTGTTGCCGATGCACTCAGTCGCAAGGTGTATTGTAATACCTTGTTACTTCAAGAGCAACAACCTGCCCTTCTTGAAGAATTTCAGCGGCTTAACTTGGGCTTGATTAAGCATGGTTCTCTTACTACCTTGGTTGTGCAACCAACCTTGGTGGAACAAATCAAGTCTGCCCAGCAGACAGATGCTGGTGTGATCCAGATCAAGCAGAACATCAAGAACGGGACAGCTAAGTGTTTTTCTGAGGATGAGCACGGTGTTGTGTGGTTTGGACAGCGCTTGGTGGTTCCGAAGGTCATGGAATTGCGGGATTTGATTCTCCACGAGGCCCATGACTCCCCTTTGTCTATTCATCCCGGAGCTACCAAGATGTACCAAGACCTTCGACAGAGATTCTGGTGGACTCGCATGAAGCGAGATTGCCGAGTTCGTGAGCCGAGTGCGGCGTGTCTTTGTCGTGTCAAGGTGAACATCGCTCAGCACAGCCTTCTTCACCTTTACCGATGCAGTGGAAGTGGGATTCCATTGGTATGGATTTACTAATACTCAGGAAGTGTGAAGTGAAGAATCGGATTAATAAAAATTAATCTGTGAGAATTATTATTCGGGAAGAGAAATTTATTGAATTTTCAAGTGCAATATAGTTTAGAGAGGATTTCTCTTAACAGAAAGTATCCATCATTGATTATGTAATATCCTGTTTAACATTAGAGAATTAATTGAAATGAGAAAGGTATTTAACATGAATTAAACAGAAATCAGTTTTTAGAGGAGATTTAATCTTGGGCTTTGCCCACGTTGTTTTAGCCCAAGTGGGAAGTTGGTTTAAGAAGGGCCAACCAAACCCTAGGTCTTTTTCTGTAGCACGCAGCTACAGTGCCTCGCCACCATGTAGCAACCCTCCTCCCCTTTGCTGCCACGCCCTCCATGTCGCCCCTTTGCTGCCCTGCTATTGGTCTTCGGAGGAAGAAGAAGGGAGAGAAAGGAGGAGAAGAAGGATCTTCTTCATGGATTCAACCAGCGTTTCCCCAAGGTTCTACAAGGGTAACGAGGCGTTCTTGCTGTCTAAGTTGTATTAGATGCGATTCGATTGGTTTGATTGGATTGAATTGCTGCCGCTACAAATTCAATTCTGTCCAGTTTCTTGCGCGGCTTGTTTCGTGTGTTTAGAGGCATAATTAGGGATTTTGATCTCTAGAGTTATTTAGATAATGTTCTTAGCTTTCGGTGGCCGCGAAGATCACTCGATTCCGAGGTCTGAGTCAAAAGTTATGATCATTTTATTATCTGCTGCCAGAAATCTGACGAGAATAATCTGTCTGGTTATTTCTTAAAATATGAAAGGGAATTTGGTAGAATCTGAAAGTTCACCCAACTAGGTTATTGTAGGTAATTCGATAACCTTTTCAGATTGATAAAGAACGATCAATTTGGAGTTACCTATTAAAAGTTATGGTCATTTTAGTTTTGCTGTTCGATTGTGTAGGCAGTTTCTGTACTGAAAGTTCAGACAATGGTTAGCCTAATATTATGGCCGAATTGGTTTATCGTGTCAACTAGAGTATTGTAGATTATTCAGTTAAGAATCTACAGAAATTGGGTTTACCTCATTTTGACTTCTAGTTCATGAGTTATGTCATTTACCGTGCTGCTGTCCAGAATCAGTATATGGCAGGAAACGTTGTTTTCGGTTTCAGCTTTGTAAACTCGTTTTGAGTCGTCAAGTAAGCGTTGTAGATTGCCGATTAGTAGCGCTGAGTATATTATGTCTTAATTGAAATTATTTTACCTGTTTAGGAGGTGAAGCCTCAGGTTTAGAGTATCACTTTGCCGCTAACGCGTCGCATCGTGGAAGGCAAGTAAATGTAGCGGTTGTGCTACGGTTTAACCGTTTTCTTACTATTTGCACTATGCATGATTGGCGTAATGTTAAATGATATGCCATGGTTACATGTTTTCCAAGTAAAAATGTGGTAGCAAGATATTAATCAATTGCTATGTTTGGATGAGTTTGGGTAGTATCGTGGTAATTCGCTTAATGAGCCAATATGAATATGAAAATAAACTCAAGGTGGACATGTTGTTAATTCCTTGTGGTTATTTTCATGATGATCATGTGGTGGTCTATGTGATAGAGTTCCATCTATATCGATTGATTTTGATCTTGGTGAATCGGTGTGGGTTATGTGGTAATGGTCTTATGACACGATGGTATTGTGTTAATGAGACACATGTGGATTATGAGAAAATATTCATGATGAGTATGTTGTTGACCTTCGTGGTTAAATTCTTGTGGTTTATGATTATCATATCATTCATGACATATCATGACATTTGCATTGTGGATGTCGCCGCTTATAGCCGCGACCGTACTGAAGACAACATTGTGCATTGCGTGTACGATGCATACCTTTACCTTGTTGGGTAAAGGTGCGATGGAGCATAGCATACATATGCATTACATTGTGGAAAGATCATTTGCATACTTGTGCAAGATATTGAGGTGAAGTTATTTTTTTGCAAACAAACGCAACTTCACAGTTGCAATGTGGAAATTGACTCATGAGAGTCTCTTGTGGTATGAGTAATGTGGTTGTGGTTGTGGAATGGGGTTCACCCCTTGTGGTATGGTAGAGGTTGTGGTTGTGGCATGAGATTCTTCTCTCTTGTGGTAATTGTGGATAGCAGTTGTGGGTGAGAGAAATAGTAAAGTTATGAGGTAAAACACGCTAATACTTTATTGTCATTGGTAGTGGTAGTGGTGATTAACATGGAGCAATTGATCAAGATTCAATTGTTAATATTTTACTATCATTGGTAGTAAATATGGTTGAGGCTATAATTGTGATCATTATGGGATTGGATATTGATGCTTAATATCTTTGTAGTTTAATTGGTGGTAAATGAATGTGGATTCACATTATGGGCGTGGATATTTGGATACTTTAATGATGTTGTATGTTTGTTTGTAGTCCGAATAGCAAGGGTAAGCAGATTGCTTCTTTGAGATTTTTATCTCACCCTTGTTTTCTTTCCCCTCTGGTGATTGTTGAGCATTCATGGGATGGGTAGAGCGGCACCACAATAATGCACATGGTTCATCAACTCATGTTGTAATAAAGTCGATGAAATTCTAGCCAAATGCTTAACTATTTGTGGAGGATTATGTTATTTAATAAGGATGGACTTGTGAACCATTCTTTGATTAATCTGCTAGAGGTTGTTTAATTATTGAACTTGTTACCATTATCTTTATTCCCTTAGATGTTTGTGCTTCCGCTTAATGCTTTTTGTCTAGAGATGTTGCCGAATTAATTTATCTTGAAATTATTGGCTAGCTGTAGAGTGGTTTAGTAGCATTCCAGGGTAATGTGGGTCCTGGGGTGTTACAATTTCATCACCGGTCTGCCCCGTACTTCTTCTGGGAAGGATGCTATCTGGGTTGTCATTGATCGATTGACAAAGGTAGCACATTTTCTGCCAGTGCGTACCAATCTCAGTGTTAGTCAGCTGGCGGATCTCTATGTGTCTCGCATTGTATGCTTACATGGTGTGCCACGAACGATTGTGTCAGATCGTGGTTCTCTTTTCACCTCTCG
Source organism: Ampelocalamus luodianensis (assembly GCA_036346255.1). Classification (NCBI taxonomy): domain Eukaryota; kingdom Viridiplantae; phylum Streptophyta; class Magnoliopsida; order Poales; family Poaceae; genus Ampelocalamus; species Ampelocalamus luodianensis. Next base: position 22,657,161 of record CM070639.1, read on the forward strand.
CTTTTGGCATAGTCTGCAAGAGGCGATGGGTACACGTCTTTCTTTCAGTTCGGCTTATCATCCTCAAACTGATGGTCAGACGGAGAGAGTTAACCAAGTGTTGGAAGATATGCTCCGTGCCTGTGTTCTTTCCTATGGAAAGAAGTGGGAAAAGTGCTTGCCGTTTGCAGAGTTCTCCTACAACAACAGTTTCCAAGCTAGTCTTGGCATGGCACCGTTTGAGGCTTTGTATGGGAGGAGATGTAGAACCCCATTGAACTGGTCGAAACGGTGAGCGTCGATTTTGGGCGATTCCATCAATGAGGCCAAAGCCAAGTTCGGTGATTCGTGAGCATTTGCGTGTGGCGATCCGAGCAAAAGAGCTATGCGGATCGTCGTCGTCGAGTTGAGCTTTGAGCCCAATGACTTTGTGTTTCTCAAGGTCTCACCCTTGATGGGCCATCAGCGTTTTGGCATCAAGGCAAGTTAGCTCCTCGATATGTTGGGCCTTATCGCATCATCGAGGATTGGAGTCATTGCATCAGATTAGAGTTGTCGACTTCACTTGAGGGTGTGCATGACGTGTTCCATGTGTCACACTTGAAGAAGTGCCTCCGTGTTCCAATTGAGGAAACTCCGTTGGAAAGTCTCGATGTGCAAGAAAATTTGACCTATCATGAGCATCCTGTTCGTATTCTCGAAGAATCTGAACGAAGGACAAGGAACCGTGTCATCAAGTTCCTTAAGGTTCAGTGGTCAAACCATTCTGAAGATGAGGCAACTTGGGAGCGCGAAGATCGTCTTCGTGCAGATTACCCATCTTTCTTCTCCGTAAAGCTCAATCTCTAAGCGAGATTCTTGTAAGGGGGAGGTTTTGTAACATCCCATCTTTGGACTTGTGTTTCAAATGTAAGAAAATCAGTAGAAATTAAAACTTTTCTTACATCATGTATTTCTGTAGGCTTTGAACATCTCATTGTAAGAAGTTATGGAAATACAATGTCACAAGTCTTTTGATCCAAACTTTGATATTCCAAAACAATCTTGTCAAATATTGTGATCATCTTGGGAAAATATTTTTCCTAAGTTTCTGTGATGGTATGTGACCCCTCTGAAAAATTTCACAATTTTTAGAAATTGTTTTAATATTTTTAGAGGCGACAAACTGTTTGACTTTCAGTCAAACCTCAAAACAGAGCCTTGCAGAATTTTTGGAGATTTATTCACAGCATAAAAACCTCTGAAAATTTTACACAAGGTTAATATCTGAGTTAGCAAGCTCCTGTAAAATTTCATAATTTTTGGAGTTGTTTTGCTACCTCAAATAAATCCTTCAAAGTCTACATTCTAATTTTGAAGTCAAACCTAGTCTCACTGTGCTTTGGGTTCGAGTCGACTGGCTCGAGCCAATTGACTTCGTCCACCAACTAACTGCACCGAGCCTCTCTTTAAAAACGCGTTGGATCTCAACCGTTAGATCTCGATCGGGCGGCCCTCGTGCGTGTAACCCTTCGGACCTTCCGGTTGCAAGTTCGATTGTTGACCGTTAGATCTCCATCCAACCGTTCAGATCCTCTGTGATGTTCGGACCCTCCGGTTGTTGGTTTGAACCTGAGCCGTTGGATTAAGATCCAACGCTCGCTCATCTCCTTCGTTGTGATTTAAACCTGGGAGGCGTGGCGCGATCTCAGCCGGCCGCATCTAATCCAACGGCTGGAAATCGCCTGAGCCATTTGCGCTGGTCATCTTCAACCTCCGGCCGTGCGAGCACAGTGTAGGAGATGGCAGTGTCTTGTCATGCTTCCTACAGCCACCCTAGTCAATAGTGAGGGGCGTGGGAGAGGTATTCGGCCGAGCCATACCCTATTGCACGTCTGCTAGCTTTTTCCTTGTCGGCCGCACCTTGTGCTCTGTGCTTTGCCGAGCGAAAAACTTGTGGTGCAAACCCTAATGCCTCCAAGGCCTTATAAGCACCCAAATCACCTCCTGGAGTTTCTTTAGACCACCATCAAGCTCCATTCACAGTATTGGAGCTTAGCACCTCAAAAATGGCAAGTTGCCATTGTTGACCCAAGAGCTCCATTGGTGTTCTTGGTGTTCCAGTGGTTCTCCTTCATGTTTCCTTGCCCTATCCGTATCCATTTTCTGTCTTGAACATTTCCCCTCACTTAATTTTGAATTTGATTCTCAGGAATTGTCCAATTTGGGGTTTGTTCAAATTCGCCGAAATTGGTCATCTTCTTCTCACTCATTGTGAGTGCTCCATTTTCTAATTACTTGCTCATGTAGCTTCAGTGGACCTTAATGAAGCTATATTGAAGCTTTGGTATCACTCATTTGGCTGAGGGTGTCATTTCCAATCTTTCTTCTCCAAGTCCGGTGAGCTTCCACCGTGATCAAGCATCTCCGGCCATCTTAGAAGCTTCTCTTCATCAAGGTAGCTTATTAGTCCTTCTGACTCTGCACCCGCTTCCTTGGACTGCAATGAGCTCATTGCTGTTTTCGTGTTTAGCAGTAAAGCTCCCATTTTCATTTTCCGGCTAGCCGGCGTTTTAGTCCCTCACCGCCGGCGAGAATGCCAACATTAGGTTCGTAGTGCTATTGCGATTCCATTTTGGTTCTTGTTCGGCGCCGCCGTGGCCAGTGTCGCCGACGACGAGCCGTTGTAGTCGCTCGGCTTTTTGCCGGCGTGAAACTCCCGTTTTCGTCATTTGATTAGGACATATTAATTGTAGTGAAAGCTAATCATTGGTTAATTAATGGTGTCTTAATCTATGTCGTTGGGCCACTGACCAGTGGGCCCAACATTCTTAAATCACCCGCTGCAGCGATTCCGCGTTGTTCCGACATCATCAAGATTAATCATTGGTTAATTGAATGTGTCGGCATTTAATCGCCGCTGGAAATCACCTGCGGTCACCACTTGTGGGCCCGAGGGGTTAAAATCCAAATCCAGGAGTCATTAGTGTCTATTTAATGATAATCATTAGAAGCATTAATTCATCCCTAAACCGCCACTCTTAGTCGTTGACATGTGGGCCGGCAGCACGCGTACGTGGGTTAACGTCGCGGTTGTGACTTGAAGTCACCGATATGCGTGTCCCACGTGTCGGCATCTCTCTTTTGAACTTGATCAATAGCCACCGTCGCTTTCGATCTGCGGCCCGGATCGTGAGTGCATTCGACCCTCCGGATGCCTTGATCATTCTCGGACCGTCGATCTTGCGATCAGCGGCCGGGATCTTGTATGCAATCGACCTTCCGACCGTTGGTGCGCTCGGACCGTCCATCCGCCGATCTGCGGCTGGGATTGGCCCAAGCAACCGCACCGTCCGAATGCCTACACTCGTGTGCGCCATTGGATTTTGATCTAACGGTGGGCTCCGATTAGGTTTCGCGCGCGTGCGCTGTTTTCGGCGCGCGTGAGCCGTAAGATTTTAGATCGAGGGTGGTTAAGTGTCCACGTCTTATTCTATTATTGGAGTTTGTCTGTTTTTCGGTAAGTAGTTATTTAACAGCTGAAAATGATATAAAAACTTTAGAAACTCATAACTAATTCATTTTAATCGCTTTTAGATAATTCCAATCGTAATAAATTGTATTATCACTTAAGTTTATTACAAAATGGATTTAAGCATATTCCATGTAGTAAAATTGTATAACTAGAAATAACTTGATTTACATCACTTTGAATATTCCGAAATGGATTTAACCTTGTAAAATGCATATGTTTTTCTCATAAATCCTATTTGTGCAAAATCAATTTTGTTAAATTCATCTGTTAGTATACTTTCATATGGGATAAGATTTGAGCATGTTCATAATTCAGTAAATGACTTGCATTAGATTTACAACTTAGAAAAATCATAAGTAAATGTGTATAACTCCAAATTTAGTAAATCCAACTTTGCTGTTATTAGGATGTCATAATCTACCTACTATAAAAATTTCAGACCTTAGATCATTTTGGAAAATTTCGTCATGAACAGTGCTAGTGATTAATTAGGTTGATGTAAGGCTGAGAAAGAGCATTTTGTCCATATCTTTTGCATGTTTAGTCCAAATTGCATGATTCTTGTTCCTATCACTATCTGAAATCATTCCCTAGCTGTTGTGTAAATTTTATTCGATTTGGATGTGTTTTGCTGTTGGAGTTTATTTGGTGTTCTTCGTTCTTATTTGCTTATCGCCTTTTCGCGTTAGGTTCCGAAGATAATTTTATTGCTGATATTGAGCCACAAGACCATCGATCCTCGCACTTCAGCCAGGCAAGAAGATGTAGCATTCATTTGATCATATTGTTCCTACTATTTTCAAATTCTAATATATTGTTTGCAAATTCTAGGTATGCATTGCTATGTTGTTTTAAACTATTGTCGATAGTTGGCCCAGTAGTTGCATAATCAGTAGGAATTGTTTAATCCTCTACTACTGAGCCTAGGATTACTTGCTGTGATTTTGGGTTCGCTGGATGAACCCTTGTCACTTAGTAGTTTACGTGTCATTATGCTTAGCCATGCTTAGCTATCGGTAGAAATGGGCAGTTATCGACTCGTCGGTAAGTTTGATCACACAAACTATTATAATGTGTATATTTCAGCCTTGTGCTTTGTCTAAATTGCAAAACTAAAACTGAAAATGAAAACAATTTAGACTTGGGCACAATGGTAAGATGGTGTGATCTTTTGGGTGTGAATGGAATGGTGCCCGGGTCAATTAAGGACCGAACTCTTGGTGAGTATCTCATATCCGAGCATTACGTGCGTGCTAACCACACTAGAGGATATGGGACCTCTCTTAGCTGAGTACTTTGGGCTGTGTTAATTAATGAGTCGCGTGGTGGGTTGCATATTTGATTATATGCAACATGGACACGTTTGTAGGGAGAGGAGCACCCGCCGAGGCCGGTGTGTCCTGCTCCACGTATGGGTCCTTGTGGTCCATATTTCGTCGGCAGATCACTAAGGATTAACCCCCATACGTGCGTTTCTTGATTAGCATAATCCATTGGAAAGGGTTCGTAGGACTTAGCCGTGCCGGCATACCAAAGGAAGTGTGCTTAATAGCTTGGCAAAAAGGCGGTCTGAAGTGTGGGTACATTGGTACACCCCTGCAGGGATTAAAACTATTCGAATAGCCTCGTCCTAGGTTATGGACACGTTTGGATAGGCTTTTCAAGAGTTAGACTATAACCTTTTTAAAACTAAAACTTGATGGGTGGTATGAATCAGGGATTCATGCTATATGGTGGTGGCTTTGGGGAAAGTCACTTCTAGGTGGATACTTGTTACTTATGTTTACTTGCTGCTATTTAAATGCTTAAAAACAGATTTTGCAAACTGTTGTTCAATCTATTACATATTGCAAATAAAACTTGCTTTGTGCGTCCAAAGAACCATATAACCACATTCCTTTGAATACAACTTTCATGTAGCTATGTATAGGCTTGTTACTCGTAAGTCTTGCGAGTACATTTTTGTACTCACCTGCATTGCTTGTGTTTGTGCAGAGGATGATAGTGAGTCCGATGGACCTCACTTTTGTGAGTTTTGCTGTGGCAGTTTAAGGGGCGATTAGCTTGGCGGCCCGGTCGGTTGCCCTGTGGTGTTATGTGGCTAACCGATCGTCTTTTGGGTTAAGCCATCTTATGGCAACTTTTGCTTCCGCTGTTACTTATTTGGTACTTATGTCATTTGGCCGGTCGGCTGTGTTGTAATAACTTATATTATGTATGTCTTTTGGTAGACTTGTTATATTCTGTTGTATGGAAATGATGCATGCTTTGACTTGATGTATGTGTGCCGCTTGTTCTGGGAGTCACATGTTCATCGAGACGCGGATTATTCTATTTGTGATACTAGAACCAGTGGAAGGTTAAGTATTACAAGTTTAATAAACCACGGTCTCACACTGAGTCTTGGACTCACTCTTGCTTTGTTTATTTGTTTTTAGGTGACCGTTGATGAAGTTTCTCTTGGGAGGGAATAGACATGCACTACTCAAATATATTTCACTCTACACTAGATTCAATAACAGAATTGTTATTGTCTTTCAATCGTTAATTGTTGGATTGTAATAACTAAACTTAGACATGGATGGTAACTTCCTTTCGAGGAGTTTGTTTAAATAATTGTTTATGTTCATTGATCCTTCTTTGTTCATTGATCATTCGTTGATAGGTTTATCTTAGTGGATCCATTATTACATTCCTGTTATGTTCCAACTGATGTTGATCTGTTTAGCTTAGTTGATGAATTATTGTCAAAGTTATTCCACTGTATGATATTATGTTAGGTCTTTAGGTAGCATTTTGGCTTCCGAATAGCCAGGGTGTTACAGCAAGTACCTTGTTGAAATTATCGTTCGTTGAATGTTCGATATGCTTGTTGTTCATGTTATTGCTACCTTCTATTGCCTATGCATAGATTTCAGATGATTCCTATTCATTCCACATTCGTTAAATTATGGTTAATGAGAAGATGTCTCTTATGTTCATATTCATTTCATACTTTCATATGTTCATGATTCACCTACGGGAGTGGGGAGAAAGACCAATCATTCCAATATGGGCACATAAGACCAACCATTCCAATGTGAGCAGACATGGATCCCCATTATGAAATATTCTCACACGGGCCTTGGATCTCCGCATTTTGCATAGTACGGGCCTGAGTGAACGCCAACAGGTGTGTCGCTGGCTATACCGGTATAAGCAGAAGTGGAGATTTGCATATCATGCATTCATATGTTTCTGTCATTTCACATTCATAACACATGACGTGAGGTTATGGTTCTTATTCAGTATTGTTCTTGTATTCCTGTTGTATTTGCTGAGTCTTGGACTCATTCTTGCCTGTATTTGTTTTTTTAGGTGATCACTGAAGTCAGCATTCTTGGGAGGGAGTAGTGATGGATATTGCATTTACCTCACAATAATCACTTTCAATTTCATGAGTTCACCTTTACTTTTCATTTGTTATCCATTGGATTGTAATAAATAGAGGTGGATGGTTGATATATTCATATTTTAGGATACAGTTGAGTTTGTACTGTTTTAAATGGTGAATTCTATTTCAATTGGTTATATTTGTCCTCCTAGAGGTTCATTTGCTTATGATTTTAATTATACGATTGTTGATCTTATTCTGTATTGTTGTTGAATGTTAGACTATTTAAGTAGCATCTTGACTTCCACATAGCCAGGGTGCTACAATTGGTATCAGAGTGGGCTTTAGATCCGTGGTGAATAGTTTGGTAACTTAGGTAACTTAATTTGCTAAAATTTGTTAATAGTTAATTAACCTAAAACTTGACACACTGGTGCATAGTAGGATGGGATGGGTCAAGCAATGCATTTCCTTTTCTATTATGTTGCATTGTTAATCTATGATATGATATGATCTTCTATATCTATTGAATTATTCTATGCTTTTTATGAGATGATCTTGTATACTCATAAATCATTATATTGGTTATGTGTGATGATAGTTGTTGTTGAGAGGTTGAGGTTGTGGTTGTGGCCCTGGGTTTTGCTAGGTTACACCACCGTTCGTGGTATGGGAATAGGAAAGTAGTTACCCTGAGTACCATAGTTTTATGTGTTGAGGGTATGTTTCTTTTGAAAGTTTGTTCTCTTCCTTGAGTTAAATTGGACCAATTCTTATCCAGTTGTGGTTGATGAATTTCTCTTGGGTTAGTGGTTCATTGAAGTTGATTGGTTTTATTAGGTCTCTAATTGTTCCCTAAAACAATTATTGTTTTTCTAACTGTTGAGTTGCTTTTGCTACTCGTGAGCGTCGTTAATCAGCGAGCTTGCTATTTCCATGGTTGTTCCATCTTTGCTATTGGAAAACATGACTCAATAACTTGTTTGATATTTTGGATAATGAAAGCTTTCTGTTGCAAATTCGTTAGCATGTGAAAGCTTTGGGCTTTATGTATTTCTTCTAGATTATTTTGAGTGTTGAAGTTGAATGCTTCTCTTTTACAAAAGAAAATGTTAAAATCCTTTAACGATGTCTTGTTGTGGTTAAGTAAGAGGTTATAATTAAAGAAATTAATGGATATGGTATGGGTTATCAAGTTGGGTCTGTAGTGTGATGCATAGTCGATCTTAACCAAGATTCTTGCAAGGGAAGTTGATTAATTTGATGGTGTCTTGTAGTAGTTCTAGATGAACTGTGATTAAGAGTATGTCTATACATAATTGGAGTCAAAGGAGTTATTAAGGAGTGTGGAGCATTGATAAACCAATTTGACCATTAAAATTGTTTAGTTTACTAAACTTGTTGGATTATTTGATCTCAATGGATGAGACTAACGGTGTGGGAAGAGAAAGTTGGAGAAATGCTAAATTATTGCCTTAATGGATATTAATCTTGGAGTTGTCTTTTCTATGGATACTTGGTGAACATATATAGTTACTGGATCTACATATTTCTTACCGCGATTAATTGTTGGACTTTCCTACAAAAGAATAAAGGGATAGAGTACCAGTGGATCTAGAGTGTTATGGGAGGAGTTCTGGACAGCTCTTCTATATAGAACAATGGGATGAAATTGGTTGTGGTCATGTTGAGACTGTTATATGGTGGAAGATTTCGATTCTTGAAGTTTTATTGTGATTTTGTACCAAATTATGATTATGAGGTGGAACAGTTGAATATGTGTTTGTAATTGTACATGTGATTTGGAAAGGAAAGTAGGTAGCATCTAGATTTCTTGATGAAGCGAGTTGTTAGCAACAATGGTTGGAGTACTGTTGTTGTGTGTTAAAGTTTTGTGTTGAACATTAGTAAGAGTTGAACTGATGTGATTTAATAGGTAGCTTATGCCTACATGATTGTGGAATCATCGGGTGAAAGGAAGTCCTTGATGAAAGGGTTTTGGTTAAACCTTGTAATTGTGTAGTAGATCACCTCTAGAATAAAGTGGTTGTTATAGTGAGGTTATAAAGTTTTGGTAGACTCTCAATTTGAGGATGGGATGATAAGGTAGTATAGAATATTTTGGTGAGTTTTTGGGGGTTTATAATGGAAGAGTAAATGGTGGCGGTTTATGTTAAGAGTGGATTATTCTTGATGATAGTAAGATTGTCCGTACGGGATTGTGACTTGTGGGAGTGGCAATGATTCTTTTAGAAAGAAAGTAACTTGATCACCTTTTGTAATATTGGTTAAATGAAATGTTTGGAGTTTTGCATTCGTGATCCTTTGGGAGTTCATGATTTATGTAGTATCTGAAATTAGTTTTTGCATAGTGACATATTGGAAGGTTTTGTTTGGTTCTTAAGTGATTAAGGTGGTTTGGTCTTAAAAGCTCTTCTTGTTTGAAATGGCAAAGTGATGTTGTAATCAAAGAAAATTATTTTCTTTGTTAAAGGAAAGAGTGTAGTAGAAATATTTGAGGTTGGAGTTAAGTTTTGTAACTTGCAACTTATTGAAGTTCATTTAACTCTTTTGTCGTTGTCATTTAAGAGTTTCTCGAGTTTCCAAAGTAATACTTTATTCTTATTGGTTGAGGTTTGATATTATGTTCTTGTGGGACTTATGCCCTCAACTGTGATCTCCTCTTTTGCTTTTCTGAGATCCTTGCTATTTGACTATTTCCCTTGGTCCTATGTTTACTATGAGTGGTAAATGTTTTTCTAGGTGATCAAAATTATTTTATTTGCCTTTTCTTTTGAGAAAGGATCCATCGATTCATTTCACAGGGGTCTTTCAAAGTGTTTATTAATTATTGTTGTGAGACCTTGGGTTGCAAGTTATTTGAGGAGCATTGGAGGATGAATTGATTTCGTAATATAATTCTTGGAGAGAATTTTATCTAAATAGAATGTTGTCTTTGGGGGCTAAACTGATTATGTTGTTACAACTAGTAGAACCTATAGTGATATGTGGTCCAAGATCTTTTATTCAATTCGATGGAATATAGAATAATCAAACGTATGGGAATATTGATCAATGTATTAGAGTATTCCGATTGAGTACTTTGTAAGGTTGTGTATGAGAATTATGACAGTGTAGTTTATTGAGAGTAGAATTGCGAAGAAATCTAATCGTTATGACAATTATTGGAATAGAAGGAAATGTTGAGTTATTGTCAAGAATGACTTGAACTCAGTGAGTAACCCTCTGAGAGTTAGATTAGTTCTAAAGATAGTTTGGTCGAGAAAATATTTTCATGTTGATGTTAATAAGTGAGTATGTTTAGATTGTGTGAATTTTAGAGTTTTAATCGGAGGCTTTCCATATCTTCTATATGCGAAGTTCATTGTAGGGATCTTGGAGGTTAAATGGGCTTTGCATTTTTATGCTAGAACTTTAGCCACCCAATGATTGAGTGTAGAGGGAATAGAATAAGGGTGGTTTCTGAGTAGTGAGATGATCATTGGTAGAACCCTTTTTGATGATGTATATGAGTGTGTGTGCTGAGAATTCTGGGTTGTTTATTCTTAAAAAATTGAGGTGATGTGATTCCGTGTGAGATCTATTTTGAGATGCTTCGAGAGACATCTGTCAAATTAATCCTGTCAGCAGAGGAGTTGTCGAGAGAGTATGTTTCTGTTGGGTCGATGGAGCCTCTCTACAGAGGTGTGGACGATGTATTTCGGTTTGAGCTGTAATACTCCAAAAAAAATCGGGAGAGAATAATTAAATCGGGAGAATATTTATTTTAGCAAAGCGTTTGAACAGGAGAAAGAGGGGTTTTAATGTAATACTCCGATTTATTCTACGAAAGAAAGCATTCAAAAGAGAAATTAAACATAAAAAGGGGGTTTCGATTTCTTCAAGAACTTGGGCCTCGTGCCTTGGCCCAGAGGCCCATGAGGGTCGCCACCAATAAAAGGAAGGGGGAAACCCTAACTTCATCAGTAGCTACAGTGCCGCCGCCATCACTGTAGCACGGCCACTGTAGCACGCCCTCTCTCCATGGTGGTGCCCTCCATTGGTGCCTCCTTCCTCGCCGTCGGTGCTCCCTACTGCCGATCAAGTGAAGAAAGGAGAGGAGATCAACTTCGCGGGGAGAGTTCATCATCTTGCTGCGATTCTACAAGGGTAACGTTGTGTGTTCTTTGTTGGTTGATGCGTAGTAGTTGCGGTTGACGTTGTTCGGTAGATTGATTTGCGTCGGTTTAATAGATCGCGTTCTGTCCAGATTATTGCGCGGTCAGTTTCATGTGTTTAGAGGCCGAATTAGGAGTTTTGATCTCCTAAAGTTATGTAGGTGTTGTTCTTAGCTTTCAATGTCCGCCATGAACGCCCAAATCCGATTAACGGTTAGAAAGTTATGAATTGTTTAGTGCCGCTGTCTGGTTAATCTGTCAACATCCTGACAATCTGTAGAAAACTGAGTTAAACTGTTAGTTAAGGACGAAATCAGAGGATCTCAATATAACGAAACATGTAGGTAATTTCCATACCTTTTCATAGAGATAAAGAACGCAAGATTTGGACTTTCGTAGCAAAAGTTATGGTGGTTTTAGCGTACTGTCCAGAGAACCCGACGTGAATTCTGATGTCTGAAAGATTGATTTGCTAGGGGCAGTTAAGGGCAGAATCAGAAGGGCTCCCCAACTAGGTTTATTTATATAATTTAATTACCTTTTCAGAAAGTCCAATAGCATCTTATTTGGACGCCTGAGCAGAAAGTTATGTATTTTAGAAGTTGACTGTTCACAGGGTGCGTCAAACCGATCGTTAGAAATTGGAAGTTGGGAAACACTTGGGGGGTTTAGCAAGTTCATTTGTATTGTTCTTTTGCTCTTGGTTCAGTATGTTGGTCTTAGATTGGGTTGTCTTAATATTCAGGTGGGAGCGTGGTCCCAGGGGCAGCACCCTTGTCGCGTCCACCGTTCTCGCACGGTTGAGGCAAATATTCGGGCTATAATATATGTATGCTTGCATGATGTGATTGTTGTGTATCTTGATCGTATAGCCATGCATGCCTGTTTATGAGATGAGTTACTGTTTATCTTGATGACTGCTAGTTATGGTTAAAAGTTCTTTCGCATGTTGTTATTGCTTCCGTGCCAATGAGAATATGTTGTATTCCTGCATATGAAAATGTTATCATGGTGCATATGCATGTTGAGAGCATACATGTGCCTTGGTCACGTGGTGACCAAGCACATACAGTTGAGATCCCCGTCATGTAGATGATGGGCTTGAGGTCCCCACATTCGCGAATGTGGGCTAATGAACAAAGAGGTCCCCATCATTAAGATGATGGGCAAAGGTCCCTATACATGTGGTGTATAGGCTATTGGTCCCTGTGCCAGAGGGCACAGGCAAGGGTATACAGCGACGGTTGTATACCCCGCATTACCGGTAAAATGCGAAAAGAGATAAAGTTCAAAGGAGCATTGCATTGGCTGCATATCATGAGTTAAGTGGCTATGTTTAGTGTGATGTTAATTGAGGATCATCGATGCTGTGTTTGTGTTCTTGTTTATGGCCTTGTTGATACTTGCTGAGTCTTTAGGCTCACCCTTGCTTTAATGTGTTTTAGGTACCAGAGGCAGGAACGACATGCATAGGAGGGAGTAGATGTTGGGTGCACTCACTATCACACTCTTAAGGCGTTTGCTACTTAGTCCCAATTTAGAATTAAATAAATCGTTGATTAACACCGTGGATGGTGTGGTTGAATTAACTATTTAGTTGTAATAATGAGGTTGCTAGCCTTGGTTGGTTCATTTGATAATCATGCATGTTTGGGATAATTTGATTATGAGAATTTTGTTTATGCCATGTGATCGTATTGAACTCTCGCTTTAGTGATTAAACAAAGGTGACTCATTAAAATTTGTATTTGTGCTAGAATAGTTTAATTCCAGAGCATTCCGTGCTCTTTGAGAGTTGGGGTGTTACGAGTTGGTATCGAGCGCGGCGAGAGGTCCGTGGTAAATAAATTGTTAAATTGACACACTGTGTACGATAAGTTGGGGATGGGTCAAGCATTGCATTTACGTTTGCTTGTATTGCTTTGATCGGCTTCGATGTGAAATGGGTATGAATACTTATGGGTTGCCTTTAAAATTGTTATATTTGATGATAGTAGATGATGAGAGGGTTAGCTTGTGGTTTTAGCCTTGGGCTGCCAGGATTGCACCACCATCCGGTTTCTTTGGGAAGGCTATTGTCTTCCTTGAGTTGGAATGGTTATTCTTGGTCCGACTGGTGGATGAATTCTCTTGGGTCGGTGGTTATTTCGATTGATGAGTGTTCATCGGTTGTTATTGGCTCCTTAAAGCAAGCATTTGTTCTCCCGAATGATGAGTTGTTTTGCTGTTTTTAAACATAGATGGTCCATAAGATTGTTCTTTTACTTGGAACTTTGGTCAATGGAAGCTTTATTTTATTTGTCCTTAAAATGTGAGAAAGCTTTGGCCCCATGCACTCTTTTCTGGATTTGAGTTCAAGTTGATACTTCTCTTTATGAGAGGAAGCATCAAAGTTCTTTTGGCTATGTCGTGTCTTGGTTAAGTCATAGATTGTAATAAAACAAATTGTTAGTGTTGTGGTTGCAATTGGTCCATCTTTGTTTTACAAAACAATTGTTGACTTGCCGAGTGTGAGCTATCTTTGCGACTTCATAACGTTCTTTTCTTGAGAATCTTACCTTTCTGTTGATGAAGGTGACCCGTGTCTGCTTGGTATTTTGGATATGGGAATTATCTTTCACAAAGTTCATTGAATAAAGTTTTGATTCTACTTATTTCTTTTGGAGTAGATAGAGTGTTAAAATTTAGACCCTCTTCATAGAGAAAGAGAGTGTTAACTCTCTTTTGCAATGATTTGTTGTGTTAAGTGAGAATTTGTAAGTATGCGAGATAATTGATAGCGGTTGTGATGTCAAGTTGGATTAGTGGCAAGGTGCATGATTAGCCTTAACTAGTGTCTTGGGAAGTGAAATTGATTAAGTTGATGTTGTCCTCTACCGCTTCTGATGAACTGTATATGAGTAGTGACTCGAGTATGTCCACACCTATGTGGAGTCAAAAGACATATTAAGAAGTATGGAACATTGATGAATTAGTCCGGCCATTAAAATCGTTTAGGTTGCTAAACTTGTTGGGTTCTTTGGTTCCCATGGATTAAGTTAAATGTGTGGAAAGGGAAACTAGAGAAATGCTAGATTTACATATTCACTAGTATGATTAGTTATTGGAATTGTGTACAACCGGTTGAATGGATTGAATATCGGTGGATCTAGAATTTATGGGCGGAGTTCTATGTAGTTCTTCTATATAGGATGACACGATGAATTGGGTTATAGTGTTGTTGAGACTTTTGATCGATAGAAGATTTCGATTTGTGAAGTTTTAGTGTATTTTTGCCAAATTCAAATATGAGGAGGAACAGTTGAATATGTGTTTGTTAATACCCATGTGATTTGGGAAGGAAAGTAGGTAGCAATTAGATTTCATAATGAAGCCAGTTGATAACAACAATGGTTGTAGTATAACTGTTGTGTGTTGAAGTTTGATGTTGAGCATCGCTAAAAGTTGAATTGATATGATATAATAGGTGGCTTATGCCCACATGATTGTGAAAATATTGGATGATAATGTGCCCTTGATGAAAGATTGTTGGGTAGGACCTTTTCAATTGGGTGGTAGACCCCTTCCAAACTTAAGAAGTTGTTGTAGTGGGGTAGTATGGTTTTGGTATACACTCGTTTTGAAGATGGGATGAAAAGGAAGTATGAAACAATTTGGTGAAACTTTGGAGGCTTTCTAATGAAATAGTTGATGACAAAGATTCGTGTTCAGAGTGTATTGTTCTTTATGTTAGTAAGATTATCTGCAAGAGATGGTGACTTGTGTGTGTGGTGATGATTCTTTTAGGAATAAAGTAATTGGATCGTCTTTCGTAATTTTTTATTTAGTAAAAGTGTTTGAAGTTTTGCGCTTGTGTTCAATTGGACCTCTTGAGTTATGTGGTCATTGAATTTGTTTGAGCAAAGTGACTTGTGAAAGATTTTATTGGTTCTTAAGTGGTTCTTGTGATTTGGGTTTAAGACCTTATCCTATTTAAGCTAGCCAAGTGATGTAATAATAACAGAAAATAACCTTCCTTGTTAAAGGAAGGAGTGAAGTATAAGTAATTGAGATTTAAGTCACGCTTCGCATTTTGCGCTTTATTTGAGTGTGCTTAAACCTTATGCGCTTGGTCCATATGAGTTTATCAATTTCCAAAGGGCATTACCTTCTTCTCATTTGTGGTTTGCTATTCGCTTCGTGAGGGCTTGAGCCCTCGATCGTTGATTTTCCCTTATGTTTTCCGTGTACTTGGCCTAAGTGACCATTTTTCTTGGTATTGTGTTCATCATGGGTGGCACATGTTTTCCTAGTGGATGAAAAAAATTTGATTCCTTTCGCTCTTTCTTTTGAGGAAGAATCAACCTATTCGTTTCACCTGAGTCTTTTGAGGTGTTTAATAATTGTAGTTGTGAAACTCTGGGTTGTAAGTTATTCGATGAGCATTGGAGGATGAAATAATTTCGTAATATAGTTCCTTGAGAGAAATTTACCTCAATAGAAGATTGTCTTTGGAGGTTAAACTGATTGCATTGTTACAACTAGTAGAACCTATAGTGATTGTGATCCAAGATCTTTGTTTCACTTCGAGTGGAACATTAGAATTATCGAAAGTATGAAAATCTTAATCAATTCTATAGAGTATCACAATTTGGTAGTATTGTGAGGCTATGAAAGTTATTCTTGAAGATGTGGTTTAATGAGAGTGGGAATATAAAGTAATCGAATCGTCATGTCAATTAATGGGATAATGGAAAATGTTAAGTTAATGTCAAGAATGATTTGGCTTTAATGAGTAACCTTCTGAGAGTTATAATCTTTGTAGAGGTAAACAGGTCAAGAAAATATTTTCATGATGATGTTAATGAGTGAGTATGTTGGAATTGTGGAATTTTAGGGATTTAATCTGAGGATTTCCCTATCTTGTATATGAGAATTTCGTTCCAAGAGTCTTAGAGGTTAAATTTGGGCTTTGCATTATTATGCTAGAACTTTGATCGCCCAATGATAATGTGAAGAAGTAGTATAAGGGTGGATTTCGAATAGTGGGACGATCATTGATAGAAATCTTTTGATGAAATACATGAGACTATGTGAAGTGAATTCCGAGTTGTTCATTCTTAAGGATTGAGGTAACGTGATTACGTGTGAAGATCCATTTTAGGATGCATCAGAAGTTATCTATCAAAGTAATTCTGTCGGAAGAGGTGTTGACTAGAGTATTGTTTCTGTGGGGTTGATAGAGCCCCTCTACAGAGGTGTGGTTGATGTATTTCCGTTTGAGCATAGCGTTAAGAATGTCAAGTTAAGAGAGATGGGTTAGTGTGTTATACGATGAATCGGGATTCCAAAAAGTTGGGAGAAATTTTATTTCTAAAGGAGAAATTGAGAAAAGATTATTTCCTCGAATACTGAAACGCTCTCTTGATTCTTGTATGAGCTATGAGTTTATGACGGGTGTCTTTCGCCAATTGGGCTTGACTTTATGTTGGCATGTGTGGTTCTTATCTGTTTAGAAAGAATAAAAGAAATGATGGATTTGGATATTCGAGTGATTTCTCTTTTGGCGAACGTGGTGTTTATTTGCAAATTTTCTAATCTGAAGGTGGAAAGATTTTCGTGATAAATCTTCAATTCTGAATTTGTTTTTTTTAGTACCGAGTTGGTAACGTTTAGTTACGATGAGAGTCCTTCATTTTCAGTTGGGCTATGTCGGTAAAAGAGTGTGTTTAAAGCGAGTTCTGTTGTGTGTCCCTCGTTAAAGGAGGTGATCTTTGTTTGGGTGAACAAGTCCGATTGAGAGGTGGAAGAAGAGTTCAGTGCTCTATGCGTATGTTGCGTGGTTTGGTACCACTGGGGAGGGTTGTCCCATGGTACATTGGGTTGTTTTCGCTAGTTGGCGTATCGCCAGGAGTGTCTCGAGTCCGTGCACGGAGTACATAACATCTTGTCTGTTCTGGTGTGAGTGAGTACTTGGGAGATCCAGAGTTTGAGGTTTCGTTAACGCCGTCGACCACCGAACAATATCTCACCTTCGAGTCTCATCCGATACTTGTACTAGAGAGGTCAGAGAGAGTGTTGAGGTAGACACGGGTATACGTTATGGTGTTTTGGTCACGTTGGTCCGAGCGAGAAGAGACTTGGGAAGTAGTCTCGCATGATCGAGCTTTAACCAAAGTTGTTCACGTCGGGTACATCTTGTTGGTTATTAATTTTCCAGTTGTTGTTTTTCGAGTAGATGATGTAGAATT
Source organism: Ampelocalamus luodianensis (assembly GCA_036346255.1). NCBI lineage: Eukaryota > Viridiplantae > Streptophyta > Magnoliopsida > Poales > Poaceae > Ampelocalamus > Ampelocalamus luodianensis. The sequence goes on from CM070639.1 coordinate 22,674,435, forward strand.
GGGGTCAGACTTCATTTAAGGGTAGAATGTAATACTCCAAAAAATCGAGAGAATAATTAAATCGGGAGAATATTTATTTTAGCAAAGCGTTTGAACAGGAGAAAGAGGGGTTTTAATATAATACTCCGATTTATTCTATGAAAGAAAGCATTCAAAAGAGAAATTAAACATAAAAAGGGGGGTTTCTGCATTTCTTCGGCAACTTGGGCCTCAGGCCTTGGCCCAGGAGGCCCATGAGGGGTCGGCCACCAATAAAAGGAAGGGGGAAACCCTAACTTCACTGTAGCTACAGTGCGCGCCATCACAGTAGCACAGCCATCGTAGCACGCCCTCTCCTCCATGGTGGTGCCCCCTCCATTGGTGCCTCCCTTCCTCGCCGTCGGTGCTCCCTACTGCCGATCAAGTGAAGAAAGGAGAGGAGATCAACTTCGCGGGGAGAGTTCATCATCTTGCTGCGATTCTACAAGGGTAACGCCGCGTGTTCTTTGTTGGTTGATGCGTAGTAGTTGCGGTTGATGTTGTTCGGTAGATTGATTTGCGTCGGTTTAATAGATCGCGTTCTGTCCAGATTATTGCGCGGTCAGTTTCATGTGTTTAGAGGCCGAATTAGGAGTTTTGATCTCCTAAAGTTATGTAGGTGTTGTTCTTAGCTTTCAATGTCCGCCAAGAACGCCCAAATTCGATTAACGGTTAGAAAGTTATGAATTGTTTAGTGCCGCTGTCTGGTTAATCTGTCAACATCCTGACAGTCTGTAGAAAACTAAGTTAAACTGTCAGTTAAATACGAAATCAGAGGATCTCAATATAACGAAACATGTAGGTAATTTCCATACCTTTTCATAGAGATAAAGAACGCAAGATTTGGACTTTCGTAGCAAAAGTTATGGTGGTTTTAGCGTACTGTCCAGAGAACCCGACGTGAATTCTGATGTCTGAAAGATTGATTTGCTAGGGGCAGTTAAGGGCAGAATCAGAAGGGCTCCCCAACTAGGTTTATTTATATAATTTAATTACCTTTTCAGAAAGTCCAATAGCATCTTATTTGGACGCCTGAGCAGAAAGTTATGTATTTTAGAAGTTGACTGTTCACAGGGTGCGTCAAACCGATCGTTAGAAATTGGAAGTTGGGAAACACTTGGGGGGTTTAGCAAGTTCATTTGTATTGTTCTTTTGCTCTTGGTTCAGTATGTTGGTCTTAGATTGGGTTGTCTTAATATTCAGGTGGGAGCGTGGTCCCAGGGGCAGCACCCTTGTCGCGTCCACCGTTCTCGCACGGTTGAGGCAAATATTCGGGCTATAATATATGTATGCTTGCATGATGTGATTGTTGTGTATCTTGATCGTATAGCCATGCATGCCTGTTTATGAGATGAGTTACTGTTTATCTTGATGACTGCTAGTTATGGTTAAAAGTTCTTTCGCATGTTGTTATTGCTTCCGTGCCAATGAGAATATGTTGTATTCCTGCATATGGAAATGTTATCATGGTGCTTATGCATGTTGAGAGCATACATGTGCCTTGGTCACGTGGTGACCAAGCACATACAGTTGAGATCCCCGTCATGTAGATGATGGGCTTGAGGTCCCCACATTCGCGGAATGTGGGCTAATGAACAAAGAGGTCCCCATCATTAAGATGATGGGCAAAGGTCCCTATACATGTGGTGTATAGGCTATTGGTCCCTGTGCTGAGGGCACGAGCAAGGAGTACAATGACGGTTGTATACCCCGTGACACGGTAAAATGCGAAAAGAGATAAAGTTCAAAGGAGCATTGCATTGGCTGCATATCATGAGTTAAGTGGCTATGTTTAGTGTGATGTTAATTGAGGATCACCGATGCTGTGTTTGTGTTCTTGTTTATGGCCTTGTTGATACTTGCTGAGTCTTTAGGCTCACCCTTGCTTTAATGTGTTTTAGGTACCAGAGGCAGGAACGACATGCATAGGAGGGAGTAGATGTTGGGTGCACTCACTATCACACTCTTAAGGCGTTTGCTACTTAGTCCCAATTTAGAATTAAATAAACTGTTGATTAACACCCGTGGATGGTGTGGTTGAATTAACTATTTAGTTGTAATAATGAGGTTGCTAGCCTTGGTTGGTTCATTTGATAATCATGCATGTTTGGGATAATTTGATTATGAGAATTTTGTTTATGCCATGTGATCGTATTGAACTCTCGCTTTAGCCGATTAAACAAAGGTGACTCATGTAAAATTTGTATTTGTGCTAGAATAGTTTAATTCCAGTAGCATTCCAGGCTCTTTGAGAGTTGGGGTGTTACATGAGCATAGCGTTGAAAGTGCCAATTTAAGAGAGATGAGTTAGTGTGTTATGCGATGAATTGGAATTCCAAAATTTGACAGAAATTTTATTCCTAAATGGGAAATTGAGAAAGGATGTTTCCTCGAGTACTAAAATGCTCTCTTGATTCTTGTTTGAGCTATATGTTTATAACGGATATCTTTCGCAAATTGAGCTCGGCTTTATGTTGGCATGTGTGATTCTTATCAGTACAAAAAGAATAAAGGAAATTATTGATTTGGATACTAAAGTGATATCTCTTTTGGCGGACGTGGTAATTATTTGAAAATTTCCAAATTTGAAGGTGGAAAGGTTTAGTGATGAAATTTCGATTCTGGGTTTGACACTTTCGGTGCCGAGTTGGCAATGTGTGGTTACGACGAGAATCCTTACTTTCAGTTGACTCTGTCTGTAATAGAATTGTTCAAAGCGAGTTTCTGTTGTGTTCTTCATTATGGTGAAGAGTTCGATCGAGAGATGGAACAAGAGTTCGATCGAACCTTGTGTAGGGGGATGCGTTTGAGTGTTGTGATTAGCGTCTTATTTGTGTTGTATCATATTCAAGTAACTAAATTGTGTAAAAGGAGGCGATACGAGTGTAGCGGCGCCTCCCTTGCCTCACAATGCTTCGTAGGGTGGAAGGTGAGTACGTTGTTGAAATTATTGTTCGTTGAATGTTCGATATGCTTGTTGTTCATGTTATGACTACCTTCTATTGCCTATGCATATATTTTAGATGATTCCTATTCATTCAACGTTCGTTAAATTATGGTTAATGAGAAGATGTCTCTTATGTTTATATTCATTTCATACTTTCATATGTTCATGATTCACCCACGGGAGTGAGAAGAAAGACCCATCATTCCAATATGGGCACGTAAGACCCACCATTCCAATGTGGGCAGACTTGGATCCTCGTATTTTGCATAGTGCGGGCGTTAGTGAACACCGACGGGTGTGTCACTAGCTATACTGGTATAAGCAGAAGTGGAGATTTGCATATCATGCATTCATATGTTTCTGTCATTTCACATTCGTAACACATGATGTGAGGTTATGGTTCTTATTCAGTATTGTTCTTGTATTCCTGTTGTACTTGCTGAGTCTTGGACTCATTCTTGCCTGTGTTTGTTTTTTTAGGTGATCACTGAAGTCAGCATTCTTGGGAGGGAGTAGTCACCGATATTGCATTTTCCTCACAATAATCACTTTCAATTTCATGAGCTCACCTTTACTTTTTCATTTGTTATCCATTGGATTGTAATAAATAGAACTGGATGGTTGATATCTTCATATTATAGGATACAATTGAGTTGGTACTGTTTTAAATGGTGAATTATGTTTCAATTGCTTACATTCGTCCTCCTACAGGTTCATTTTCTTATGATTTTAATTATAAGATTGTTGATCTTATTCTACATTGTTGTTGAATGTTAGAGTATTTAAGTAGCATCTTGGCTTCCGCATAGCTAGGGTGCTACACTGCAACTGAATCAACTTCTAAAGCAAATTTTACAATGAAGATGGCGTTTTCAGAAAATCTCCTCAAATAGAAAGTTGAAGCACAACGAGTTAGCTAAATGGAAAAAAAGAATCACTCCATTCCATGTTCGGGAGACAAAGTTATCACATCCAAAAGTTTCGCTGGGTTTGCTGCACCGAAGAAAAATGGAAAACTGACTCGAATTCAAAGTGTATTCCGAATCAAATTCAATGTCGGTTGTTTCCATCTCTACCACCTACAAGCCATGATCCTCCAGCCCATTGGCATTTAAATAGGATCCCAGGGGTGGCCCTTGTGCTCCCCAAACCCTAGCCGCCAGCCCTTCCCGCCGCACTCCTCCCCTGCTCATACCCTATGGTGCCGACTCTCCCTTGCTGCCACCCCTGCCACCACCTCCTGTGTGCCGCCTCCGCCACTACCACGCTGCAGCACCCTACTGCCTAGGTGGTTGCTGCCAAGGGAAAGAGGAAGGTCAGCAAGGAGGGAAGGAGCAAGGAGGAGGGAAAGAATGAGAAGAAGAAGGGAAGGAAGGAAAAGAGGAGGAAATTCATGCGGTTTTTTAATCCTTGGTGTTCTTCAAGGGTAACACCTATTAATCTCTAGGATTTTCCATGGTTTAGTCGTTGTTAAGGTTGTAGATCATTTTGCTTAGGGTAAGATTGTTTTTCAGCATGCCCTATTTCATTGAGGTTAGATGCAAAACCTTGCGGGGGCTATTCGGGTACTTAAGCTTGGATTCAGAGGTTGGTCCAATTATAGAAAAGTTAGATCATCTCGTTAGCATTCTAGGAAGGTCTAGATCATTATAATTCAAGTAGTGAACAAAAAGTTACAACCTTAGAAAGGCCACTGTCCAGAATTTGGGTGTAGCTAGCAGATGTTGTGAAGATGGGTTAGTTTCATCTAGTAAATAGGAAAATTAAAAGATGGTGATTACTTGAATAATTTAGGAAATTTTGAGTAGTTTTTAGAAATAGTATCGTTCATATATTTTCAACTTTTAGAACTAAAGATATAAAATTGTGAAGCGGACTATCTTGATAGATTATGGGACGGTCTTCGAGGAAAGAAACAGGCAAAAAGCTATAGAATCGAAGTTTCATCATAACTAGGGAGTGGTAGGCTTTTTCGTGAGGATTCAACAAAATCTTGGTTGGCTGAATTGGGAGTTCAAGTGAATAAGTTATAGCTGTTTTACTACTAGGATAGTGGGTAGTGTGTCCGATAATTTTTGGTTAATTGGGTCGGTTTGGCGTAAACATGCGAGGACGATAAGTGTAAAGTGTGAGTGTTGTCATGTTGTCATTTTGAGTTGTGCCTTGGCATATTTGTCTAGTGAGTGTGGCCCCTAATGCCTTTCTGCCACTTCGCTATCCAGCTCCAAGGGGATAAAGAGGCAAGTGCATGGTAGACAGTGATCGATGGTAGATCACTATATTATTTATCGCTCATTTCCATTATATTGCTTTTGATTTCATCTTATTTAATTACAAAACAATATGGGTAGTCATGATATTAATTGTATTAATGAAATAAAAAATATTGGATGACGGTATTACTGATGAACTTATGTTAAATTGAGCATTCATAAGCATCATTGCATGAAGAGAAGGTGATCATGGTGATCACATATCTATCTTGTTGGTAGAGACTCCACAGGAGTGGAGGAGGTCCTCGATCCTTTTGGAGAACGGGCTTAAGAGTAAACATTATCGTGAGTGTTCACTCATACTATACTGGTATATGCGAAAGGAATTGTATGTGGACATGTAGTGTAGAGACAACTTGCATTTAATGAAAAAGTAAGATTGAGATTTGAGTATGAAATGAAAGTTGGGTAAACAGTTGATGTTGATGATGATATTGTTTACAGTTAATTAATCATTATTCATTGTTTATTATTATGCTTGCTAAGTTGTGTACTCACTCTTACTCTATTGTTGTTTTTAGGTGACTGTTGACGACGTTGCACATGGGAAAGGCTCGCGCACTTGGAACCACGTCATACATTCAAATACTTGAAACATTGGCCATGAGACACTTCATTATCATGGTGATTTATAATTAGGACATGATAGTATTGATTAGGATTAGATTGTAGGTTGGAGGACTACTCATTTAATAGCCTTTATCTGATTGGTTTATGTAAATCTTTGTTTATTTTCCTGGTATGCTTCCTAGAAAATAATTATCTTGGTCATATCATTATGTTTGTGTTAGTGTGACCCGTGGACGGGTTTTATCATAGATATGTTTGTTGTAATTTACTATTAATTGATGTTAAAATTGATAGTTAGTGTAGTTTAGTGGCATTCCGGGCTCAGTGTTGGGTCGGGGTGTTACAGTTAGTATCAGAGTGGCATTAGGTGTAATATCCCATTTAAAATTTAAAGAATTAAATGAATTACAAAGGAAATAGGTGGAATTAAAAGAGAAATTCATAATTTAGAAGGGGGAAACCAAAAAAATTAGAACAACCTAGGCCGCGGGCCAAGAGCCCGTGGCATTTGGCCCAAGGAGGGAAGCCGTCCTATGAGGGGAGAGGGTATCCAAATCCTAGCACCCCCATGGTACTGTAGTGCCGCCCAGGTACTATAGCGCCACCATGTGCTGTAGCACATCCCTGCGCCCTGCTGCTATTGGCCAAAAGGAAGAGGGAGAAAGGGATTTCGGCACGGGAAGAAAAGAGAAATGGGAGAAGGGAAGAAGGAAGGAGGAAAAGAGGATCTCGCATGTTTTCTGGTAGTCGTCATCGTGTTCTTCAAGTGTGACATTCAGATCTTCGATTGCTTTGTTATTTCTTTTGCTATGTAAATGATGTCGGGTAGCAGATCGATTTCCCGACAGTTAGTATTGCGCTGTAGTTTTGTGTTCCGTAACTGTGAAATTGGGATTTATCATCTCGTAGAGAATTGTGGATAATTTCGATAGCTTTCTGTAGAGTCTTTGTTCACATTGTTTGGATGAATAGATTTCGAGTTATGATGTTTACAATCCTACTGTCTAGAGTTTCTATCAGGTTCTGGCAGTCATTGTAATTGATATATTAAAAATAGTTAACGGTCAAATCAGGGAAGTTGATCAACAGGACTTTTATAGATAATTCCTTAAGATTTCCAGAAAGTCTAAGAATGTAATGTTTGGATAAAAATAATGGAAGTTATGATTATTTCAATCCTGCTGTCCAAAACTTCTGTCAGATTCTGGCAGCTGTCGTAATCTATATATTAAAAATAGTTAACAATCAAATTGGGGAATCTGACCAACTTGACTATTGTAGATAATTCTTTAGAGAGACAGAGAATGCTAATTTTGGATAAACAGATTGGGAGTTATGATTTTTGGAACGTTGTTGTCCAGTATCGAGTTACTGCTAGTTCATCATTTTGCATGAGTAGATTAAATATTTGAATGGTTGGGTTGGGATTCATGTAGGATCGATGATGTTTATGTGAGTGTTTTTCATTTCTATGGTCAGCATTGTGACTGAATATTTACTGTAGGTGGGGTAGCATCGGATGTGTTGTCTTCTTCACATCAACCCAGTCGTCGCTTCTAGAAGGCAAGTATATTTTAGAATAATAGTGAATGTTTGGTGGTACAAATTGTTTATATGACTATTTTAATGGTTATTCATGGGAAGGATGAGTATATCCAATTGTTTATAGGAATAATTAATTATTTGCCACTACAAAGATGAGGATTTTAGGATTTGCCACTCCATATGTGAATAACATCTGGTTCCCGGGGCCACATGTCAGAGACACATAAGTGGCAAATCCTGAATTTGCATTTGTTTGACAGTGGTAAATAATCAAATCTCCCTTGTTTATATGCTTTCGTAATTGATGATGCATACTAGAAATTATGGCATTTGTTCATTTCATTTCAATTAGATCCCCATATTTGAGATATGGGCAATGAGATCCCTGTATGAAAAAGGATGGACACTAGATCCCCGCATTTGAGAATGTGGACAAGTAAACACCGACGACGGATGTTACACTCAGCTATACGGTATATGCAAAAGTGGAGACATGTGCACAATTTGCATTGCATTCATGACATTTACATATGACTTTGAGATAATGAGAATGATCTGTCAATGCTTTAAAGTTTCATATGTTGTTTATTTGTACTTGCTAAGTCTTGGACTCACTCTTGCCATTTATTATTGAGGTGAACTTGATGACAGCATACTTTGGGGAGAAAGTAGAATATAGTACTTTTGCACTTGAGAATCACTTCACTCCACTTCATGATTCAATCATTTTGGAATTGTAATAATTGGATAGGATGTGGTTCCCTTAGTTCTTCATGGTTGATATTGTTACTAGATGTTGTTTTCCGTTAATTGAAAGTTATCTAAAATGCCTTTGATAATTATTTAGATCAAATTATAATTGAATTATGATTAACTGGCTTGCTGAAATTTATGATTTCCTCCTTGTCGAATATTTAGTCGTGATGCCTAGAAAGTAGTAATACTTGAGGTTGATGTAGAATCTTGTAGTGTTAATGGATATAGGTAACATCTTGGGCTTTTATTAAGCCAATGTGTTACATTAGGTGCGTGGTGTATTAACAACTTAGGTAAACTTAATTTGCTAAAATTTATTTCAGGACTAGTAAAATTAACTAAAGTTTGCTAATGGTTAATTAACTTAAAACTTGACACATTGTGCACGATAGGATTGGGATGGGTCAAGCATTACATTTGCGTTTTTGTTATGTCTCATTGATTTATGTTATGAGATGATTCTGTATGGTTATGTTTTGATTATATATTTGTTGTGGGTGATGATAGTCAATATCGAGAGGTAGAGATCGTAGTTGTGGCCATGGGCATGACAAGGATATACCATCGTTCATGATGCAGATCAACCTCAAGACGAGATTAAATCCGTGGGTTGCCCGATCTTTCACGGTGGAACTCGAAGATCAGTAGCGCATCGTCTTCTTCTCTTAGCGTTGTATGAACAGTAGCATGCATGTGAACAGTAGCATGCACATGAATAGTAATCTAAACACAAGTCTCCTTGATAAACTGTGTAGCACGAATTACAGGATACAACTCGCACTTGGATAAATAAATCTCACACCCGCGCACACCACAGTACACGAACGAGAGAAGAGATCAAACAAGATCAGCACACATTCAATCAACAAGATTAAACCTGAGTAGCAATCAGAGATATTCTAGATGGAAAACTCTCAAGAACTCGCACATACGCGATAACAGAGTAAACCCTCGTGACAACACGTCAAATAACTCAACTCATCGTAATCTAAACTCTAACTCCCCCTTCTTGCGCACACACCTATGACTTATATAGCCAGCACCAACCTAATTAAAAAAATACTTTGCCCTTTTACATCTTGGGCCTATGAAAAAGTGGAAACAACTTGACTCGGGATGCTAGTTGGCATCTCCTAAACAAATCCCGTAATATATGGACTCATGCCGTGATCAGTCACCAGGTGGGCCCCATCCTAATGCATGCAAATAAATCACAGTTCGCATCATGCAACAGCCGGCCCTAATCTTGGTCATGCTGCCTTTCTCTCCATGATAAGTCTTCACGTTACATGCTGGTGGGCCCCATCCACATATGCATGTAAAGATAGAATTACCCCTTTCATGCGTCAGTTTTTCTTTGGTGGACTTGCCAAGGACGTTGGAAAAACTCTCGTGTGATTAGGACTTTGGCTAAACATGGTATTGAATGTGAATCTGAATCCTGACAATTCCAACGCGTCCCCTCCTGGCTCCCACGCAAACATCTGCACCCACACAACACATGCATGTATATCGGGTCCGCACATGCATAGCCTCTCCTCACGCGTGCCTATAATCTCTTCACGTGTAGCAACACCTGCGTGCTCAGTCTTCACGTCCAGGCATACAGGTGCACCGCGCAAGCAAACATGTGTCACCCCAACCTGTGCGCACGATACCTCTAGGGCCGCATCATCCTCCCCTCCTTCAAGCGAAACCGTTATCGGTTTCGAGTTGATCTTCAGATCTTCATGGATAGATTGAATGGGAGCCGAAAAAATTTCAGCAGCTTCGGCCTCCTTCGCTTCTTCCCGTGTCTTCCTTTCTGACAGCTTCTTCTTGTAATCACCTTGAATCAACTGGACATCTATAGGAAGAAAACGGATCGGTGTACCCTTCCATGTAAAGGTACAACCCTGGTTGCTCCAATTATGTGTAATTGCACCTTGTTGCTCGCACCACGGTCCTCCCAATAATAGATGACACGAAACCATAGCGACTGGTATAACATCACACAAAATCTCGCAAGAAAATTTGCCCAATGAAAACAGTACCTTGACTTGGTTCGTGATTTTGAGCACGCCGGAATACCACTTCAGTACATAAGGTTGCGGATGCAGTGTCACCGACAACCCCAACTTCTCAACTAGTTTGATACTAGCAGCATTAATTGAACTCTCGCAGTCAATCGACATGGCACAAACTATCTCCCTCACTTTGCAGTGAGAGTGCAAAATCCAATCCACACGGTAGCCTTCCTCTTTATATAGGACATTGCAACTCAACTTTCTGAAGCTTTCCTCCGAAGACGTCGTAGCAGCACCAAAATTTTCGCAATTTGGCAGCAGCAAACAAGTTGTATATGGTGTATGTGGAACAGTGTTTCAGGGCCTCTCTCCTGGATTACTCAAACAGCAGTAATATATTCTATTCTTCAATCAATGTGTGCAGCCCCAACACCAACCAATGAAAACAATAACTCTGGTCAGCAGTAAACAAGATCAAACTCTCAACTAGACACAAAGGAAAAAACAGCAGCACCAAGTAATTAATGCCCCCTATAGATATGCAATAAACAATTAGGTTATTGCGGATGAAATCACCAGGTGACTTTTGGCCGACACGCAACGACCGAAATTGACGCCAGCGGCTCCTCTCAAGCACGAACAGAAAACCGCCTCCAACAGTGCGCACAGCAGCAATCAAATCGAATTGATGGACTCAATTGAGATGCAATAAACAATTCAGAAATTTGATTGAGACTTCCAGCGCTTCCTTCGGCCGGCAAGCAAAGACAAACTTGACACTTGATGTCAATTTTCAGCAGCAATTAAGAAACCACAATCGGCTTCTTGACTTCTCACGCAACAATCAAAACACATCAAGATAGATAATTGAATCAACTAGCTGGTAGCACTTGCCGATCAGCAAATCAGCAATTCGAAGATAGATTGATACCAGGACTTAGACAGCAGCTTCTCTTGATCTGACGACGCCACAGCCGACCAATCAGCGGAAAGGATCTCGATGATCCAAGTCGCAACTTTCAGCACCTTGAACAACTTTGCGCTCTGATACCATCTGATGCAGATCAACTTTAAGATGAGATTAAATCCGTAGGTTACCCGATCTTTCACGGTGGAACTCGAAGATCAGTAGCGCGTCGTTTTCTTCTCTTAGCGTTGTATGAACAGTAGCATGCATGTGAACAGTAGCATGCATATGAATAGTAATATGAACACAAGTATCCTTGATAAACTGTGTAGCACGAATTACAGGATGCAACTCACACTTGGATAAATAAATCTCACACCCGCGCATACCACAGTACACGAACGAGAGAAGAGATCAAACAAGATCAGCACACAAATTCAATCAACAAGATTAAACCTGAGTAGCAATCAGAGATATCCGAGATGGAAAATTCTCAAGAACTCGCACACATACGATAACAGGGTAGACCCTCGTAACGACACGCCAAATAACTCAACTCATCGTAATCTAAACTCTAACTTTCCTTCTTGCGCACACACCTATGGCTTATATAGCCAGCACCAACCTAATTAAAAAAAATACTTTGCCCTTTTACATCTCGGGCCTACGAAAAAGTGGAAACAACTTGACTCGGCATGCTAGTTGGCATCTCCTAAACAAATCCCGTAATATCTGGACTCATGCCGTGGTTAGTCACCAGGTGGGCCCCATCCTAATGCATACAAATAAATCACAGTTCGCATCATGCAACAGCCGGCCCTAATCTTGGTCATGCTGCCTTTCTCTCCATGATAAGGGCATCTTCAATAGTGTATTTATTATCGTCTTTTAGCTATGCCATGTCAACAAAATCTTACGTAGAGGAAAGAGGGGGAGAAGAGAGAGAACAGATCGTCTCTTCCTGAAGAGGTGATTGTGCACGCGAAACAAGATATGATGCATTAATTTACTCTAATTGACATGTAGGCCCGTTTTAAAGAAAAATTATAAAATATAAGTGTTGGAGAGTGTACTAAAAACTGTCTATTGAAGATGTTGTCTCTAAAGATGGTGTAACATATGTTAGAGACAAGGTTATCTTTAACTATTGGAGATGCCCTAAGTCTTCACGTTACATGCTGGTGGGCCCCACCCACATGCATGTAAAGATAGATGTGAGGACCCGGAATATTTAACTAGTAATACTTAACCTCCATATGGTTCTAGCATTACTAATCAAATATCCAAAGCCTCGATGGACATGTGCTTCCTGCATTGCAGACATGCTCATCATCACAAAATTATACATCATTTCCATACAACATTAATACTAAGTTCAACAACGACATACATAAAGTAAAGTTATTACAAAAGAGCCGACTGCCAAATAGAACAATATACAAGAATGACAATGAAGCAAAGCGCCATAAGATGGCTAAGAACAAAAGTCGACCGGTTAGCCAACACAACCCACAAGGCAACCGACCGGGCCGCCAAGCTAGACGCCTCTAAGACTACCACAACACAACTCACAGAAGTGAGGCCCTTCGAGCTCACCTTCTTCCTCTGCAAGAAATACATTTAAGCAAGATAACTAAGTACACAACGGTACTCGCAAGACTGACGTGTGGAATAGCAGACCTATTCATATGCTACATGCAGGCTTATTTAAGTGGAGGTTATATGTCTCATTTTGCACAAAGCCAACTTTATTTGCAATAATGTAATACATTTAAAAGCAAGTTTGTAAATCTGTTTTGATGTTGAATATAACAGCGAATTAATAATAAATACAAGTAACCACCTGGAAGTGACTATCCCAATAGCCACCACAACATAGCACGAATCCCCGATTCGTACCACCTGTCAAGTTTTAATTAAAAGGTTGTAGTCTACCTCTTGAAAAGCTTACCCAAGCGTGTCCATAACCTAGGACGAGGCTATTCGAATAGTTTTAACCCTACAGGGATGTACCAATGTACCCACACTTCAGACCGCCTTTAAGCCACAAAGCACACTTCCGAAGGTATGCCGGCACGGCTAAGTCCTACAAGAAGTTTTCCAATATTGTGTATTAACTACGAGCCGCTCAGTATGGGTAGAAACCCATACGCTACATTGTGTCGAAAGACAACCAGCCATCACTGGGAAGCCTTTCTGACACTACAATGCTCCCAACACCATCCCTCCCGCGACTCCCTGCGACCCGAAGCTAATACACGCCAAAGTACTAAGTCAAGAGAGGTCTCATACCCTCTAGTGTGGTTAGCACGCACAAATTGTTCGGATAACAGGTACTCACAAGATATTCGGTCCTTAATTGACTCGGGCACCATTCCAGTCACACCGAAAAATCACACCGTCTTACCATTATGCCCAAGTCTAAATTATTTTGTTTTCAATTTTAGTTTTCATAAGTAGACATGGCACAAGGCTGAAATCATAGATCATAATAAGTTTTATGTGATCAAGGTTATCGACAAGTCGATAACCGCCCATTTCTACCGGAAGCTAAGCATGGCTAAGCAATTGATTCGCAAACTACTAAGTGACAAGAACTCATCCACGAGCTCTAAATCACAGCAATAACCTATGCTCATGGTAGTAAAGGATAATCAATTGCTAAGGAAATGCATCTACTAGGTCAACTAACGACAATAGTTTAACACAAACTAGCAATGCATACATAGAGTTTGTAAACAACATAAATACTTAAAAATACAGGGATTAACATGACCAAACTGCTTGCCTTGCTGGACTGGTTCTTGCTGCAGAGGAGAGTTCTCAGATTCAATATAATCTTCGGAACCTAACGCGAAAATGCGATAAAACCAATAAGAACGAAGAACACCAACTAAAACTCAACAGCAAAAGACATCCAAATCTCATGAAATTTATACAGCAGCTAGAGGTTGATTTTATACAATTTTAGAAACAAGAATCACTTCATTTGGACTTAGCATGAAAAAGTTATGCCCTAAACAATTTCTCCCAGCCTGAAAAATTCTAATTAAATTAATTACGGCTACTGTTCATGGCAAAAATTTCTAGAATGATCTGGAATCTGAAATTTTTATGGTAGGTAGTTAAGGTCATCCTAAGAACAGTAAAGTTGAGTTTACTTCATTTGGAGTTGAAATGAATTAGTTATGGTTTTTCTAAGTTCTAAAACTAGCATATATCACTTTTCAAGAACATAAATAAGGACAAGGCCTAGTTCATATTAAAGTATGTCTACAGATAAATTTTACCAAGTTGAGTTTGCTTAGTTTGGGTTTAAAGAGAAAAAGTTATGTATTTTACAAATTTAAGATAATTTCTAAACATGCTTCCCTATTGAACATTTTAGTACATCCTAAACCAATTTCTAGAACAGCATAGTGACTGCATCTATTCTCAGATTAAAATTTATCCTACCACAAAGCTACTGTGATTTGAATCATTCAAAAAAGAGCTAAGACGATAAAGACATGCACCTTTGAAATTTGAAACATTTAAAAGACTTTGAAAACCAGCTCTTGGGGGAGGTCCAAATGAACTGAAGGAAACGGGGAGGTCGTGGCCAATGAAATGAGATCCAACGGCTACGAGCAGTGCATGCACAGCGCACGCGAAAGATCTCCAAGCGCACTAAGGAGGTCGTGACCGTTAAGATTGGATCTAACGGTCCCGACGAGCTGATGCACAGCGCACACGCTGAGAGCTCCTCGCGCCTAACGGAGGTCGTGACCATTAGATCAAGATCTGACGGTCCAGAGCTCTAAGGGAGGTCCTAAGGCTTTAAATCCAAGGAAAGAGGTCGGGGCGGTCAGGATCTCTCGTGGGAGGTCCCAACGGTCTAGATCTCCAGAGGGAGGTCCTACGGCTAAATCTACAGAGGGAGGTCTAGCCCGTTAGATCTAAATCTAACGGTTGAGACCTAACGAGGAGGTTCTAAAGCTACGGATCTAAAGGATGAGGTCCTAGATGGTCAAGATCTCGCGGGGAGGTCCTGAACGGCTAAGATCTCGCAAGGGAGGTCTTAACGGTCACGATCGAGCGAAGGAGGTCCTGAACGGTTGGGATTTACACGAGGGAGGTCCTATGTGATAGGGTTTTAACGGGAGGAGATCTGGACGGCTCAGATTAGACCTAGGGAGGTCGTGAACGGTCCAGATCGACGCGGAGAGAGGTCCGGAGGTTCTCTTTATAAAAGACCCAAGGTGGTCTTTTATAGAGAGGACCCTGAGGGTGGTATTAGGGGTGGTATTTGCAAAATGACCAAGGGGAGGTCTTTTTGCGCAGGAGTGTTCCTAGCGGCTTAGATTGAGTTTAAAGAGGTCATGGACGGCTAGGATCTAACCAGGGGAGGTCCTAGCGCTTAAGATTTTTCACAGAGCTAGATCCAACGGCTAAAACTAATCCATGGAGGTCTTTAACGGCCGAGATTGATCCAAGGAGGTCCTGTGACTTATCGTTTTCATAGAAAACAACCAACATCACAATTCGAACCGGGAGTGATCTTAAATGGTTGCGATTAAGCTAGGGGGAGGTCATGAGATTTCCCTACAAGGACCAGGGGTGATCCTTTTTGCACAGAGGACCTCAAGGAGGTCTTTTGCAAAGAGGACCCCAAGGCGGAGGGTGATCCTAACGGCTGGGATTTAACCTACGGGGGTCTTTAATGACCAGGATTTCAGCGGGGAGGTCCTGGCACTAAGACTTTAGCGGACAAGATCTTACGGTCAGGATCAAACACGGGGTGATCCTGGATGGCCGCGATGAACCCGGGGAGGTCTAATGACTAAGGCTTTAGCGGAGGAAAACCCTGCGGTGAGGATCTAACACCAGGTGCTCCTAAACGGCCACGATTGAAGCTAAGAGGTCGAGGACTTAACGATACCCACGGCTTGCCGACAAGAACAGCATTAAACACTCATGATTGGGCCCTAGGACAACTTAAATGCTAATCATTAGGCCACAGAACTTGTCCGAGTAAGGTACGGCAAAAACACCAGCTTGGACTTTAGCTCACCGCCGGCGACAGGGACCTCGCCAACGAGAACCAAGGTGATGAGGACATCCCTAACTTGGACACAACCGCGTCTACACACACAGCTGTTTCACAACAAATGTTACAAGGACCAATTACTCGAGCTTGTGCTCACACTTAATCACCGTGTGAATTGCTCATAGGTTTATATATTACTGAGAATAGATCGCTACCTAACTCAAGTGATTTAATTGTGCTTAGGAATATTGGAAAAGACCAAGGAGAGGTATGTGGAGTCATCGACAAGCATAGGAGCTATAATGGAGGTCATCACGTCACTTTGGGTCCGAGCCAAGCAAGAATTCGAGTTGGGCTCGTTCTGAATTCGAGTTCGGACTGCTGCAATAGCACTAAGTTCAAACGGACGTAACTTCTTCATACAGACTCCGTTTGGGACGTTCTTGGACTTCATTGAAAGCTTATCAAGTCTAATTTTTAATGGATCCAACCTCAGCTTCAAATTCCAATCGAGCTGGCCATAATAAACAAAACAATTCACGTCTGTTTTTTTGTCCGAGCCAAAAAGGGTGCTGCGCCACCTCCTCTTGGGCCCATGGGCCTTGTAACCATAGGGGCATGCGTCCACTTCCCTGGCCGCCACCACTGGTCGTATTCCCATATAGGAGCCGTCGTTCCCTTGGCCAGAACTCGGATTTCATTGAGTTTAGGTTTAGCCATTGTGCAAACTGCTTCTTCAGCTGTGTCGACGACCACCACAAGACAACCTTCGATCCCACCTTTGATTTTCAATACCATCTGCGCTACATTCTTATTCGCAATATCAGATTGCCTATATTTTATTCTTGCTAGTTCTTCGATTGCTCGCAGGAATCGAACCTCGTGTTCGTGCTGATCGCGCTTCTAGCACGGTCAATAACATCTCGGAGTTGGTTCAACGATTGCTAAGGCGCAAGCGCCGCCGCACGGTTGTAGTCGGATCGCGAGTCACCTCCACCAAAATCGATAGTTATCAATCTCATCCAAAGATCGGCACCCGCCTCCATCAAGTGGCATCGAGTTCAAGGTTGCTCGGTGAGTATTTATCGTTTTGTAGTTAGGTTGCTTAATTCGAAAGTCCGAAAAAGCCAAAAATTTATAGGATTAGATCATCTATCCGCCCAAGACCAATTGCGCCATTGCATCTTTCTTTTCGCATTGCATTGTTGAACTTTCGAGTGCATCGCCGTGTCTTTGCTGGTCTTAGTGTCTAGTTCCTTTAGAGTTTCGAGTTCGCTCACGCTTGGTCGCACCGCTGCGCTTGGGTTCAATCTCGCCACCTCCATCGCTGCCGCCCTGCCGCGCCCAGCAGAGCCGCTGTCGCTTTGCCTTCACGCCACGACCACCAGAGCCGTTGCCGCGACCACCAGCGCTACCACCATCCCTGTCGCGTCCTACCGTAGCCACCATCCTCCTGCCGTGGCAAGCCACCATCCTCCTGCCACTGCCACACCAAGGGAAACCCTAACCAGGAACAAAAGTTCATTTCGGTTTGTGACAGAGAAAACAAAAGAGAGAAAAAAAATAAAAGAAAAGAAAAAAAAAGAGGTTGTTTTCGTGCTGCCAAAAGTAAACATAAGTTTCAATTACCTTTGTACCCCTACTTTTAATTACCTTTGTACCCCTACTTTTAATTACCTTTGTACACCTACTTTTTAAAAGAGAAAAAACCAAGAAACATCTTTTAATTACCTTTGTACCCCTACTTTTTAGAAAAAGTTTGTGACCCATATACCTCCCTAGGCCTGGAAGAGGACTTTGAAGAGTTTTGAGTGAGGTGCACATTTGAAAAAAAAAGGAGCAAAAAAAACGAAAAAAAAAGTTTCTCAAAATTTGCTCAAAATTGACAGAGCCCTTTTGTAAGTGATTCTAAGGTTCCCCGTGAAGACGGCATCCTTTTCGAGCTTCTCACGCATCGTGCTTTCGCTTGTGTTCTAGGCTCGCGTCTTTAGTACGGTCTAGTCTAGACCAAGACTAACCGCGTTGAACGATTTTTCACTTGCTTTCTCGATTTGATAGTTGCTAATCCATTGCTACCATACTTGAGCCTTCCCAGCTACACCTTTTCTACAACCGCATGTGCTGAACTTCACCGCAATCGCTCCATCCAATCTTCGAGATACATTGACACCGCTGCTGCCGATAACCCCGCTTGCTTGGTAAGAATTTGTAAGAATTGATAGAAGGCTTGAGTGTGAGCGACTTTTGAACCACCACATCCTAGTAGTTGTTAGGGACATATACTTGTGATTTGCTAACAATGGCAGGTTCTCGCAGAGCATCTCGATGAGGATACATCTCATACCCTCGCACGAAGGGAATCGTACAACATTTTCGACGCCTCATGAACCTTCAGACGGAGGGTCTTGAGGAAGATGTCAGGTCACAATGAGCGCCTTGCTCAACTTGAGGGTGCCCAAATTGAGACAAACGCCACGCCGCGCGATGGAGAGAGCGCAAGGCGCCACTAACACTTCTTTGGCGGTGTATTATGGCGCGTGCTTGACGAGATGGCCCATGCATCCATCGCTGCTCCACCGCTGCCCGGTGGTAGAGGGACAAGATGAATTCGACTATGTGACCGATACCGAGGCCAATGACATGGGTAATAATAACAACGATCGAGCTCATCGACATGGGCCATGCTTAACCGACAAGGTATGCGACGAGATGCCTCACGACGTGATACGATGATTCTTTTGCTAAGGTTAAATTCACTATTCCCTCTTTTAATGGTAAATATGATCCTGATGGTTATCTTAATTGGGAACTAGCTATTGATCAAAAATTTGCTTGCCATGAAGTTCCTGAGATTAGACGAGTTAGGGCTGCTACTAGTGAATATACTGATTTTGCTTCTATTTGGTGGAAAGAACATTGCCGTCAACATCCCAATAACATACCTAACACTTGGGAGGCTTTAAAATTGCTTATGCGGCATCGATTTGTTCCCTCATATTATGCTCGTGATTTGTTAAATAAATTACAACGCTTAAGACAAGGTACAAAGTTTGTGGAAGACTACTATCAAGAATTACAAATTGGTATGTTGCGTTGTGGTTTAGATGAGAACGAGAAGGCATCAATGGCTAGGTTTTTGGGAGGGTTGAATCGAGAAATTCAAGACATCCTTGATTATAAAGAATACAACTCCATTACTAGATTGTTTCATCTTGCTTACAAAGCTGAACGTGAAGTGCATGGACACCAGACGAGGACACGATCTAACTCTTCTCGCAGTCGCACAAACTCATGGACACCACGAACCTCATCGCCCGCCATCGCACACCCCCACCGCCACCCTTCAACAAGCCGCGCCGCTACTTCAAATCCAAAGACCACGAAGTTTCAAGCAACCAAATCAGCACCACAAGCGCCCGCAAAACCTCCTCTTCGCTTGTTTCGACAGACGAACTAAGGATATTCAATGCCATCGGTGCAAAAGCTATGGACACATGATGCGGGATTGTCCAAACAAGCGCTGCATCGATCATACGCGATGATGACGGGTATTCCTCTCGCTAGTGATTTTGATGATGAAACATATGCTATGCTTGTAATCGACCCACAGACTTGATGATGAATCGATCATGAGGAGGAACATGTTGGCACCAAGATGCCGACAAGTATTTAAGAATTATAGTGCAACGCGCACTAAGTGCACAAGTTTCTCGTGTTGAGCAAAATCAGCGCCATAATTTGTTTCAAATCAAGGGCGTTGTCATGAACGCTCGATTTGCATAATTATTGATGGTGGAGTTGCAACAATTTGGCGAGTATGGATATGGTGGAGAAGCTTGCTTTGCCGACCAACCCTCATCCCCACCCATACCATATTCAATGGTTCAACAACAGTGGTAAGTTGAAGGTAACACGAATGGTGAGAGTAAACTTTTCTATGAGTTCATACCATGATTATGTTGATTGCGATGTTGTTCCTATGCAAGCTTATTCATTGTTATTAGGACGACCTTGGTAATACGATACTGATTGTGTGCATCATGGTAGAAATAATCAATACTCTCTCATGTTCAAGGGAAAGAAAATTGTGATGCATCCTATGACTCCTAAACAAATTGTTAAGGATGAACTTGCTAGACCTAGTAGAGAGAAGAATCAGAAGAATGCTAGGAGCGAAAATCAGATTGTAGCAAAAGAACTTGAGCAACATAAAACGAAAGAACCTAAATCTACTCATGTGAAGAATAAAGAAATTAAATTGAAAGGTGCTAGTTTTCTTGCTACCAAATCTGATATGACTGAATTGGATGCTAGTAATTCGCTTGCTATGCATTGGTTTGCAAAGAAGCTTTGTTTTCGCTTGAGGATACATCTTCTTTCTTTGCCTCTCGCTATCACTAACATTTTGCAGAGTACAATGATGTCTTTCCAAGGACATACCGGGTTGCCACCGCTCGAGGGATTGAGCACGAAATTGATTTAATTCCCAACAGCATCACCGCTCAACCACAAGACCATATAGGACCAATCCGTAAGAAACTAAAGAAATTCAGCCAAGTTCAAGAATTGCTTGCCAAAGGGTATGTACGTGAATCTCTTAGTCCTTGTGCTGTTCTGGCCATTTTAGTGCCTAAGAAAGATGGATCATGGCGTATGTGTGTAGATTGTAGAGCAATTAATAATATCACCATTAGGTATCGCTATCCTATTCCTAGGTTAGATGATATGCTTGATGAATTGAGTGGCTCTATTGTTTTCTCTAAGGTTGATTTACGTAGTGGATATCACCAAATTCGCATGAAATTAGGCGATGAATGGAAAACAACATTTAAAACTAAGTTCGGGTTATATGAGTGGTTAGTAATGCCTTTTGGATTAACTAATGCACCTAGCACCTTCATGAGACTAACGAACGAGGTTTTGCGTGCTTTCATTGGTAGATTTGTGGTGGTTTATTTTGATGACATTTTGATATACAGCAAATCCTTAGAGGAACATCTTGACCATTTGCGTGCTGTTTTTAATGCCTTACGTGATGCACATTTATTTGGTAACCTTGAGAAGTGCACCTTTTGCACCGATCAAGTCGCGTTTCTTGGCTATGTTGTTACTCTACAGGGAATTGAAGTTGATCAAGCTAAGATTGAAGCAATACAGAGTTGGCGACTCCTAACACGGTCACACAGGTACGAAGCTTTTTAGGACTTGCTGGATTCTACCGCCGCTTCGTGAAGGATTTTAGCACCATCGCTGCACCATTGAATGAGCTCACCAAGAAGGGCGTGTTATTTGTTTGGAGCGCCGCACAGAGAACGCTTCACCACATTGAAAGATAAGTTAACACATGCACCACTACTCCAACTCCCTGACTTTAATAAGACTTTTGAACTAGAATGTGATGCGAGTGGAATTGGTTTAGGTGGTGTATTGCTACAAGAAGGTAAACCTATAGCATATTTCAGTGAGAAATTGAGTGGGCCTAGTTTGAACTATTCTACTTATGATAAGGAATTATATGCACTATTTCGAACTTTGGAAACTTGGCAACATTATTTATGGCCCAAAGAATTTGTTATACATTCGATCACTTAATCTTTAAAGCATATTCGAAGTCAAAGTAAATTGAACCGTAGACATGCAAAGTGGGTTGAATTTATTGAGTCTTTTCCTTATGTCATAAAACACAAGAAGGGAAAGGAGAATATTATAGCTGATGCTTTGTCTAGGAGATATACCATGCTTTCACAACTTGACTTCAAAATTTTTGGATTGGAGACTATTAAAGAGCAATATGTGCATGATGCTGATTTTATGATATATTGTTGAATTGTAAAGAAGGGAAAAGTGGAACAAATTTGTTATTAATGATGGGTTTGTGTTTAGAGCTAACAAGCTATGCATTCCAAATAGCTCGCTCGTTTGTTGTTGTTACAGAAGCGCATGGAGGCGGGTCGATGGGACACTTTGGCGTGAAGAAAACGAAGGATATACTTGCTGATCATTTCTTTTGGCCAAAGATGAGACGGGACGTCGAGCGCTACGTTGCTCGCTGCACTACATGTCAAAGAGCTAAGTCACGACTTAATCCTCATGGTTTATACATGCCTCTACCAATTCCTAGTGTTCTGTGGGAAGATATTTCGATGGATTTTGTTTTAGGATTGCCTAGAACAAAGAAGGAGAGCGATAGTATATTCGTGGTTGTTGATAGATTTTCTAAGATGGCTCACTTTATACCATGTCATAAGAGCAATGATGCTGCCAATATTGCTGATTTATTTTTTCGTGAAGTTGTTCGATTGCATGGTGTGCCTAACACTATAGTTTCAGATCGTGATGCTAAATTCCTTAGCCATTTTTGGAGAACTTTATGGGCTAAATTGGGGACTAAGTCGCTATTTTCTACTACTTGTCATCCCCAAACCGATGGACAAACTGGTTGTGAATAGAACTTTATCTACAATGCTTAGGGCTGTGTTAAAAAGAATTTAAAATGTGAAGAATGCTTGCCTCATATTGCGCTTGCTTGTAATCGCTCATTGCATTCTACTACAAAGATGTGCCCTTTGAAGTTGTTTATGGTTTTGTTCCTCGTGTTCTATTGATTTAATGCCTATTCCATCTTCGATAAATTGAACTTTGATGCTAAACAACGTGTTGAATTGATTTTAAAAATGCATGAGACAACTAAGGAGAATATAGAGCGCATGAATGCTAAATATAAACTTGTCGTAGTCGTGGAGAAAACATTTAACTTTTGAACCAGAGATCTTGTTTGGTTGCACTTGAGAAAAGATAGGTTCCCCGAATTGAGAAAGTCAAAATTGATGCCTCGAGCTGATGGTCCTTTTAAAGTGTTAGAAAAGGTTAATGATAATGCATACAAACTTGACTCGCTCACAGATTGGGGTTAGTTCCACATTTAACATTGCAGATTTGAAGCCATACTTGGGAGCAGAGGATGAGCTTGAGTCGAGGACGACTCAAATGCAAGAAGAGGAGGATGATGAGGACATCCTAACTTGGATACAACCGCTGCCTACACACACAAATGATCCACAACAAATGTTACAAGGACCAATTACTCGAGCTCGTGCTCGCCAAATTAATCACCAGGTGAATTCGTTCATAGGTTTATATATTACTGAGAATAAATCGCTACCTAATGCAAGTGATTTAATTATGCTTAGGAATATGGGAAAGGACCAAGGAGAGGTATGTGGAGTCATGGACAAGCATAGGAGGCATAATGGAGGTCATCACGTCACTTTGGGTCCGAGCCAAGCAAGACTCCGTTTGGGACGTTCTTGGACTTCATTGAAAGCTTATCAAGTCTACTTTTTAATGGATCCAACCTCAGCTTCAAATTCCAATCGAGCTGGCCACAATAAACAAAACAATTCACGCCTGCTTTTTGTCCGAGCCAAAAGGGTGCCGCGCCACTCCTCTTGGGCCTATGGGCCTGTAACCATAGGGCATGCGCCCACTTCCCGGCCGCCACCCCGGTCGTATTCTCATATAGGAGCCACCGCCTCTTGGCCGTAACTCGGATTTCGTTGAGTTTAGGTTTAGCCATTGTGCAAACTGCTCTTCGCTTGTGTTTGACGACCACCGCCAAGACAACATTTCGATCCCACCTTTGATTTTCAATACCATCTACGCTACATTCTTATTCGCAATATCGATTGCCTATATTTTATTCTTGCTAGTTCTTCGATTGCTCGCAGGAATCGAACTCGTGTTCAGTTGATCGTGCTTCTAGCACGTCAATAACATCTCGAGTTGGTTCAACGACATAAGGCGCAAGCGCCGCCGCATCGGCCGTAGTCGGATCGCGAGAGTCACCTCCACCAAAAATCGATAGTTATCAATCTCCTCGAAGATCGGGCACCCGCCCATCACAAGGGCACGGTTGAGTTCTAAATAGTGAGGGGAACCTAAAGGTACCGAGAACTAGGGCTAGAGCGCATCCTACCGGCCAGCCGAGATGACCGCAGGAGACCAAATACGGCAAATGAAAAGCTAATGAGGTTCAAGACGACCGGTTTCCAACAATAAAGTACTAACTGGAATGAAGGAGGTCCAAGAATGGTCGCAGAGCTCCGTGACTGTGGTGCTCACGAGTTGGGGAAGACGCACCAACTCGACTCCAAAACAAGCTCCCAAATTGTCAACCTCTGTGAAGGTTAAACAAAATAAGTTAGGGAGACCGGAGTTGACCAAGAGGGCAAAGTGACAGCAAATAATGTAATATTGAACCACTGGAGCTCGGAGGTCTTCAAGGAGCCCCAACGCCTAGCAATGGAGGTCTCGGAGTTTTTGAGAAATGAGCTCAAGTGACTACAATGAGGCCTGGATGAGGGAGAGGGAGTCTAAAAGATAGAGTGAGGAGCTCAGGGGTCTTTTGCAGCCAAGGAGCAAGGCCCCGAGCAACGGCAACCCACGGGTACACCGCCAAAGTCCAACCAATGGACATGCTAGATTTGACAAGGCAGGTAGGTAGGGGATGACTTTTTTTAGGGCTAGGCTCTGACACAATTAATGCATGGCAGAAAGAGGCGTTGGGAAGGACCAAAGGTGACAGCCACGCTCCCAACCGCTTATCTTCGACACACGCAAAAGTGGAAAACCATGATGACCTGACTCAGGGAGGTCGTGAGGAAGAAAAACAGGGCCGAGGGAGGTCCTGGACGTCCCAGATCACTCGGGGTAGAGGAGGTCCGAGCGCACGGGGAGGTCCAGGGGAGGTCGTCGATCGCTGGATGAAGATCCAAGGGCCTGGACTACCCCGAAGCGTTGGGATCAGATGGGAGGTCTGGGGCACTGGATGGGAATCCAACGGCCCAAGGGAAGCGAGCCCCAGGAGGTTTGGGCGGCTGGCCCGACCGAGTCCAATGGTCGGGTTCGACTCAGCCTGAGTCGACTGCACTGAATTTGAGTTTTAAACTAACCTGAAGTTTGGGGATTTATTTGAGATATCAAACTTACTTCAAAAATTATGAAATTTTTACAAGAGCTTGCTAGCAGAGTTATTGACCTTGTGTAAATTTTCCATAGGCTTTTGTGCTATACTTTTTCCTCCAAAAATTCCACAAGGTGCTGGCCCACGGTTTGACCAAAATTTAATTGGGTTTGACTGACCTCCAAAAATATTCAAATATTTTTTAAAAAATTGTGAAATTTTTCAGAGGGGTCACATACCATCCCAAGAACTTAGGATAAATATTTCCAGGAGATGATCATAATATTTGAAAAGAATGTTTTTGAAGGATCAAGATGTGAATAAACAGACTTGTGACTTTGTATTTCTATAAGTCTTGTACAGGAACTGCTCAAGACAACAGAAATACATGATGTAAGAAAAGTTTTAATTTCTACTCATTTTCTTACATTTGAAACACAAGTCTAAAACTTGGGATGTTACAACTCTCCTCTTACAAGAATCTCACCCAGATTCCGCTTCACTGAGAAGAAAGATGGATAATGTGCACGGTTGCGATCTTCTCGCTCCCAAGTTGCCTCATCTTCGTAATGGTTTGACCACCAACCTAAGGAACTTGATGACACGGTTCCTTGTTGTCCGCTTAGATTCCTCGAGAATACGAACCTGATGCTCGCGAGTAGGTCAAATCTTCTTGCACATCGAGAACTTCCAACGGGTTTCGCTGGGACACGAGGCACTTTTTCGTGGGATACATGGAACACATCATGCACACCTCAAGTGTAGCCGGCAGCCCAATCAGTATGCCACAGCCCCAACTCTCGATGATGCGATAAGGCCCAACATATCGAGGAGCTAATTTGCCCTTGATGCCAAAACGCTGATGGCTCCTTCAAAGGTGAGACTTTGAGATATACAAAGTCATTGGGCTCAAAGCTCAACTCACGCGACGGCGATCCGCATAGCTCTTCTCGCTCGACTGGCAGCGCAAATGCTCGCGATCAATCAACTCGACTTTCGCCTCGTTGATCGGTTCGCCGAAAACTGCTCTCGCCGCCGATCAGCCTCAATGGGGTTCTCATCTTCTCCCATACAAAGCCTCAAATGGTGCTATGTCAAGACTGGCCTGATAGTTGTTGTTGTAGGAGAACTCAGCAAATGCCAAGCATTTCTCCCACTTCTTCCTATAGGAAAGAACACAAGCACGGAGTATATCTTCCAACACTTGGTTGACTTTCCATCCACTCATCACCTGGGATGGTAAGCTGAATCAAAGAAAGGGATGTGCTTCAAATGTAAAATTATGAGGAGAAATTAAAACTTTTGATGCCTCATGAAATCATTTGGGAGTTTACCAAATTTTCCTAGCAATTTCCATTTTCTTGGATCATATTCATGTGAATGGAAGTTGTTGTCAACATAATTCTTGACCCCAAACTCTTGATCATCCTCTGAAGTAATTTTCCTACCTTCCTAACCTTCTTAGTTACCTCTCTGAAAATTTCACAATTTTAGATTTTGTTTGCTTTTTCTTAAGGTCAAGTCAAATCAGTTTGAAATTGTCAAACCCTTAGAGCAGAAGCTTGTGAATTTTCTTGGGAACAATTTTTTGCATAAAAATTTCGGGAAAATTTATACAAGGTTGTTCTCTGTCCAAAGGAGCTACCATAAAATTTCAGAATTTTTGGAGCTCGAGCTATCTCTAAAATTCCCCAAACCTGCTCAGCCTTTTGATTCAAACTCGAACTATCGCTCGGCTCGACTCAACTCGCTCGAGTCCGACCGCCGCTTGGTTCAGCCGCACCGATCAACCGCACCGCCCGAGCCCGATGGTGCCGATCGTCCGATGCAAATCGTGCGCCCACACACGCCCGATCTATTCTGGACACCCCATATACACCGCGTAACCTCGACCATCCATCTTAAATCCAATGGTCGCCGCCTTCTGATCGAAGTCGAACCACCTTTGCACCGCACTGCATCCGACTCGCCGCTTGTCTCGCCGCCGACTCGTGGGCCCTTTGTCGTAACCGCCACCTACCTCGTGGCTTAAAGCCGAAAAGCCGCGGCAGCGCATGGACGCCACTCCGCCGCCGCCCCGCCACCGCTCCGGTTTTTCGCGGCAATCCTCCGCCGCATCGTCCGGCCGTTAGCCATGTCCCGAGCGGCATTAATCACCCATCTTTTCCTCACCACTCGCCGGCACCGCTCTTGAGCTCTCGCCGAAGCTTCGCCTCGCATTCCTCCGCTCTTTTCCCTACTTAAGGACACCAAGCTTCTTCTTCCTCCTTGGACACCATAAGACCATCTTCTCGCCACCCATTGCCTTTGAGCTCGTTGAGGAGGTGCGCAAGTTTCAGTTCACGGCCAGAGCACCGCCGTGTCATCACCACGACCGCTGAAGCTCGCTCTTCTTCATGGCCATCTTGTGTTCCACTCATCACCATGTTTCTCAACTAATTTTGAGATTCATTCACAGAGCCGCCGGATTTCTCGATTCCTCATCTTCGCCCCCGAAGTTGGAATCTTCGCCTCAACTCCGGTGAGTATCCTTCGCCATTCCTGCTCCTTGACCACCCTATGGTCGCCGCGGGCTATCCTAAATCGCTCTTTGCCTCATGGCTCGTGAGCACTGTCGCCATCGCCTTCATCTCCGTGGCCGCCTCCGCCGCCACCGATCCTCCGACTTCCTCTGACTTCCCCACACTCTGTAAGTTCACGTTAGTCCTTTAGAGCTTTAGGCTTAGTTAGCTTAGTCGTGGCACTTGTTTTCGCCATTTTTAGTTTTTGCCGAAAGTTTGTCCTCCGCCTCTTATTTGGCTTGTAATGCTTAACCAACCACCGGTCCTAGCATCACAAATCAAATAAAATCAAATAAACTGATCTCGAGATATGTATACTTCCTGCAAAGCAATATACGCACTGCACAAAATTAGACATCAACTCCATTCAAAACATAGAGTCCAAACATTACACTACAAACGGAAGATAAACAAATAGTAACAATATTACGTATATAGGCCGATGTGCCACAAGATACACAAATAGACAAGAACGACAATGAAGCAAAGTGCCATAAGATGGCTATAAACAAAGCCAATCAGCCGTGCCTTCAACCCACAAGGCATCCGACCGACCACCAAGTCTAGTCGCCACCACGGCGCGACAAAGACACCACGTATGAGGCCCCGAGGCTCACCTTCTTCCTCTCGCAACAAAAACATTAAGCAAAGCACCCGAGTACAAAGATTGTCTTTGTACCCGCAAGACCGACGTGTGAACTAATGCACTGCTCATAGACTACATGCAAAGCTTATTTGGTGGAGGTCATATGTTTCATTTGCATAAAGCCAACTTTATTTGCAATAATGTAATATGGTTTAAAGGCAAGGTTGCAATTCATTTTTATCGTTGAAATAATCATGAGATAAAGATAGATACAAGTAACCACCTAGAAGTGACTATCCCAATAGTCACCACAACATAGCACTAATCCCCGCATTCGCACTCACCCCGCAAGTTTTACTTTTAAAAGGTTGTAGTCTAACTCTCGATAAGCTTACCCAAGCGTGTCCATCACCTAGACGAGGCTATTCGAATAGTTTTAACCTCGCAGGTGTACCATCAGCATCCACACCTCGCATCGCTTTAAGCCAAAGCACACTCCAAGGTATGCCACACACTAAGTCCTACGAGATCTGCTTCCAATATTGTGTATCAACCTCGAGCCGCCAGATGGATAGAAACCCATACGCTACATGGTAAAGCCGAAAGACAACTACCCACTCAGATAAAGCTTTTCTGACAACTACCATGCTCCCACCTCCGTCCCTCCCGCGACCTCCTCGCGACCCGACCAATACACGCCAAAGTACTAGGTCAAGAGAGGTCCCATACCTCTAGTGTGGTTAGCACGCCAAATGCCCGGATAATGTAAACTCACAAGATGTTCGGTCCTTACTGACCCGCACCTTTCCAAATACACCCAACAGATCACACCAATCTTACCATTGTGCCCGCCTAAATCATTTTTGTTTTTGGTTTTAGTTTTGCAAGTAAGCATAGCAAAATGTCAAACATAAAGTTGTAGTAAATTTTGTGTGATCAAGGTTACCGACTAAAGTCGATAATCGCCCAGCTTCTACCGATACTAAGCATGTCTAAGCAAATGAAATCGATCTACTAAGTGACAAGAAATCATCCAATGATCTCTAATCACAAAGAAATATCCTAGGCTCGTAGTAGTAGAGATCAATATTTGTCTACAGGATATGCAAACACGATTTAACTAATCCATTTTAACACAAATTAAGCAATGCATACATACAAATTAAACAAAATATTAGAATTTAAAGTATCGGGATTATCATGATCAAATCGCTTGCCTGGTCGGCCGTTGCTCAATATGTTGTGAGGATCGCCCTCGTGGTTGCCGCAAATATCGGCCTCAACGATCGAACATAACAAAGAAATAAGAACGAATAACACCGACAAAACTCAAACATTCAACAACATCAAACAAGCCAAAACTCACACAAGAAATTAAGCATGATATAACAAAATTTTAGAAACAGAGAACAAATCATTTTAAGTTATTAGCAATTTTCTATGAATTTTCTAAGCTAAAAACACAACAAGTCACTAGTTAATTACTTAACAAATTTTCATGAACAGAACTAGTGTATAAAATCTATCCTAATAGTTAGTATACTGAAAATGAAATTTTACAGAGTGGGTTCATTTAATTTGGACAATTATTGGAAGAGATATGCATTTTCTAATTTAGAAGATACATAAGACATCATTTTATTAGCTAACAGATTTTTGCTACAGAGACATGGGTGAAGTTAATTTTATCAAATAGCACACTTAAAATGAAAATTAACAAAGATCGATTCATGCGATTTAGATAAAAATTGAATTAGTTATGCATTTTCTAAGTTTAATTGATTTAACAAAGGCAATGTAAAAGCATTTCGTAAATACTAAAGCACTTAACACTTCTTTTACCGACGCACGCTAGCCCCAACCATCGACAATGGGCCCGCGCGAAAACGCCGACTGAGCGATCGCTCAAGATAGTGACGCCAAGGCGATTCAAAGAATACGCCTTCTACCACTAAAGTGCAAACCCAAAACACTCACAGAGAAATACGCTCCCAACAGAGAAAACGATAACCGTAACTACACAAACCTAATCGACAACATGGACCCACATGGCGTTGACTCGTAGAACAAATAACGGGCCGATTAAAGGATTTCTAAACGCGATTAACCAAAGAGGGCCCACAAATCGCTGATACGCATTCAAAAGATGGTTAGCACTTAACGAAAGGTGGTTAGACCTTGATGCCGCCGCGCTCGACGGAGTTCCCGCACGCGCCGCGACGGCGCAGGTGGGGATCCGAGAATGGCCGAGGCTCGAGCTCGGGATGGCACGCACGGTGCACCGCAGCCCACGAACTTGATGCCGATGACGCGAGCCCAATGGTCGCCGAGATGGGCTCACGACGCCGGAGGCGAGAAGAAGCTACGGCCGCGCAGAAGGCGCCATGCACTTCGAAAGCGCTTTCGAAGGTGCGCCACGATCGCCGACCTGTGAGCAATAAGCACAAGACAAAGTCGAAGAAGAAGGTCCGAGGCGCCGGAATTGCCACGGCGCGAACACCGCGGCGCGAGGAAGAAACACCCACACGACTTCCACGATGCACGAAAGACGTAAACGAGCCCACCGTTAGACTCGTGAGAATGATTGCGATCACGAGGGACCGCGACGAGGTTAGAGACTCACCGAGAACTAGCAAGCTCGCGGACCGCCGCAACCGAGGCGAGACGACGATACGCGCTCGTGATCCATCGACGCCAAGGACCCGGTTGGGCAAATGGAGGCGCGCCGAGCGTGGATCACGCGGCGTGGTTATGGATCAAGGGCGCGCGCTAACACGCCGGCGCTACCTTCGCCCTCTTCGCCGCCAAACAGAGAAGCGCGAGAAAGTGAGAGAGCGAAGGAAACGGCGAATGAGTGAGTGCGTGAGGTTATAAAGCTCGCGATGCTCCACTGACGACACGAGGGCAAATAGGTGGCAATGACGAGGTACGTGGCACACATGCGTGATCGCCGGCGCGCCCGGCGAGACGCGAGAGGACGAGGACGGCCGACAAGGGGGTCCACCCGCCGCTGACTCACAAAGCGGTGCGAACCGGTGGCTTGATTTGATCAAGACGCACCGACCGCTGGATCCAAATGGACTACCGAGATTGGTGTATGCATTCGACAGTCGGTTGCAAGACGCAACGTGGATCGCTCGATTTGCATCGGACGGTCACGATCGATTGACTCGCACAGGTGCGCTTAGTTGACGCGACCGAGTCAAGTGGTACGAGCCTGACTCGAGCCCGAAAGTTGGTTCGGGCCCGAGGAACAAAGTTTTTCGATTTGAGGTTTTAAAAGGTCGAGAGAGTTTGGAGAATTTTTAAAGGTAGCTCCTGAGCTCCAAAAATTTCTGAAATTTTTATGGTAGCTACTTGAGACAGAGAACAACATTGCATAAATTTTCCAGAACTTTCTATGCACTGAAAAGTTCTGCAGAAAATTCACAAGCATGCTGACCTAGGGTTTGACCAGATTTTCAACTAGTTTGACTTGGCCATTTGAAATAGCAAACAAAATCTAAAAATTGTGAAATAATTCAGGAGGTAGATAGGATGATCAATATGATAGGAAAATAATTTCAGAGGGTGATCACAAGTTTGAAAGCCAAGAACTTATTGACAACAATTTCCATTCACAAGAATTTAATTCTAGAAAATGGAAATTGCTAGGAAAATTTGAAAACTTCCAAATGATTTGAAGAGACAACAAAAGTTTTTATTCCTCCTCAAAATTTTACATTTGAAATACAAACCCTAAGTTAGGGTGTTACAAATCTCCCCTACAGAATCTCGCCCGAGATTCTCGATCACCGGAGAAGAAGGATGGGTAATCCGCCAAGGCGGTCTTCCCGCTCCCAAGTGGCTTCATCCTCTGAGTGGTTTGACCACCGAACTTTAAGGAACTTGATCACACGGTTCCTTGTTCTACGCTCAGCTTCTTCGAGGATACGAACGGGCGCCACGATAAGACGATCTTCCCGCACATCGATATTTTCCAAGGGCGCTTCTCCACAGAACACGAAGGCACTTCTTCAATTGCGACACATGGAAAACATCATGCACCCTCAAGTGTAGCCGGCAACTCTAACTTGTATGCAACAGCTCCCACTCTTGATGATGCGACACGCCCGACATATCGAGGAGCCGCTTGTTCTTGACACCAAACGACGATGTCCCTTCGAGGTGAGACTTTGAGATACACCAAGTCATTGGGCCGAAACTCACCACGACGACGCCGACCGCATAACTCTTCTCGCTCGATCGAGCACGCGCAGTGCTCACGAATCAATCGCACTTGGCTTTCACCATTGATGGAATTTGGGCCAAAGAACCGCTTTCACCGCTTTTTGACCGCCAACGGTGTCGTGACGCCTCCCATACAAAGCCTCAAACGGTGCCATGCCGAGACTAGCTCGAAGTCGTTGTTGTAGGAGAACTCTGCAAGTGGTAGGCACTTCTCCCAATTCTTTCCATAGG
Organism: Ampelocalamus luodianensis; assembly: GCA_036346255.1. NCBI lineage: Eukaryota > Viridiplantae > Streptophyta > Magnoliopsida > Poales > Poaceae > Ampelocalamus > Ampelocalamus luodianensis. The sequence goes on from CM070639.1 coordinate 22,707,056, forward strand.
AAAGGACACAAGCACGAGCATATCTTCAAGCACCGATTGACTCCGCCCTGTCACCACCATCGGCCCGAGGATGGTAGGCGGTGCCGAAAGTAAGACGGTACCCATGGCCTCCTCGTAGATCAAAGCAAAGTCGGAAGTGAAAAGAGAACCACGATCCGACACCATCGTCCGTGGCACACCATGCAAACTCACAATGCGGATATGTAGAGGTTCGCCAATTTATCGACGCCGAGGGCCGCACACACCGGCGTAAAATGTGCTACTTTCGCCAATCACAATAACCACCTGTATAGCATCCTTCCTCAAGAAGTACGGCAAACCAGATGAAGTCCATACCAACGGAATCCCACTTCCACTCGTATAGGCAAGGGCCGAGGAGACTCGCTGACGCCGATGCTCGCCTTCACGCGACAACATACGCCGATCCGCAACGAACCCGCAATCTCGCGCTTCATGCGAGTCCACCGTAACTTCGCCGCAGATCTTGGTACATCTTGGTAGCCCCGGATGGATGGACAAAGGCGAATCATGGGCTTCCGGGATCAAATCCCGCAACTCGGGATCTTTGGGACCACGAGACGCCCCCAAACCATACAACACCGCGCTCATCCTCTCGTGAAACACTTGGCTGATCCATTCTCGATGTTTTGCTTGATTTTACCCACACCATCATCCGATTGCCGGCCGACTTGATCCGATCCACCAAAGTCGGTTGCACAATCGTGGCGCAAGGGAACCGTGCTCAACCAAACCCAAGTTGAGATGCTGAAATTTCGCAAGAAGTGCAAAGTTGTCGCTCCCGGATCATCAAAGTATTGCAATACACCTTTCGCTAAGTGCATCAAGAACCACATTGGCCTTGCCAGATGATATCAATACCCATATCATAATCTTTGATCAATTCTAGCCATCTCCTCTCGCTCGAGGTTCAGACCGGCCGAGTGAATAAGTATTTCAAACTCTTGTGATCTAATACACCTCACAATGCTTCCGATCAAATAATGCCGCCAAATCTTGAGTGCATGAACCATCGCAGCAAGCTCTAAATCATGGGTGGGATAATTGAGCTCATGAGGCCTCAAATGCCTAGATGCATAGGCAACCGCTTGCCTTCCCGCATAAGAACACATCCGAGTCCCCGACGAGAGGCATCGCAATAAATATCAAGCTCTGTGGATATCGTGAAGAGTAAGGACTGAGTCAAGTCAATCGCCGCTTGAGCTCCCGAAAGCTCTCATCACAAGCAGAGGACCATACAAACTTCTTGTCCTTCTTGAGCAATTCACCATCGGCTTTATGATCTTGGAGAAGTTCTCGATAAAGCGCGATAGTAGCCCGCTAAACCAAGAAAACTCCGCACATCGCTGATCGACGGCTGCCCCAAGATAGAACATCGCCGACTTTGCTGATCCACACTTATGCCTCCACTGAAAGAACATGGCCCAAGAATGCCACTTCCTTCAACCGTAACTCACATTTGTCGAACTTTGCATACAAACGTGATGCTCCGCAACTTGCCCAAAACAATCTTCGATGCTCAAGATGCTCGCTTCACCTTGGAATAAATAAGAATATCATCAATGAAGACCACCACAAATTTGTCCAAAACTCCATGAATACCGAATTCATCAAGTTCATGAACAAAGCCGAGCATTGGTTAATCCGAAGACATGACGGTGTACTCGCATGTGCCATAACGAGTAGTGAAAGCCGCTTCGAATATCCTCACCGATCCGACTTGATGATAGCCCGATCTCGATCAATCTTGAGAACACCGAGCTCCGCATAACCGTCAAAAGATCATCAATGCGGGCGAGGATATTTGTTCTTCACCGCTACTTCATTGAGAGGACGGTAGTCAACACATGCGCAAAGTCTTGTCCTTCTTCTTCACAAAGATCACCTGACAACCCCAAGGAGATGAACTCGACGGATGAAACCTTTGCTTGGAGCTCACCAAGCCGCTTCTTCAATTCTTCTAGCTCATTGGGAGGCATCCGATACGGCGCTTCAAATCGGAGCTGCACGGCAAAGAACTCGATGGCAAACCTGATCTCGAACCGAGGCATCCTGTGCAAATCTTCAGAAAGACATCCACAAAGTCGATACTATGGGAACATCTTGAATTTGCAAGGTCGGCTTTGCTTCTAATGCACATAGACACGGCCCCGGCCGTGGCGAAACCCGACTTGCTCACCCGGCGGGTCGGTAAGATAGACAATCTTCCCGCACAATCGATTTGCCCCAAGTGTTGGGACAACCAATCCATGCCAAGAATCACATCCGCATCACGAATCGAGCGTAATGAGATTTGCCAAAATCCCACTCCTTCAACTATGATAGGAACATCCCGACATCAGAATCACTCTCATTTCCAACCCGAGAGCGGATGAGCAAAGGAACTTCCAAAGGAACACAAAGAAGACCACTAGCAGCAGCAAATGATCTTGAAATAAAAGAATGCGATGCTCCGTAATCAAATAATACCGCAGCAGACGAGAATTGACAAGAAGTGTACCAATCACGACATCCGCGCCCCGAGCCTCCTCACCGAAAGGTGGTTCACTCGACCGCCGCACTCGGTCTTCAATAATCTTCCGTCGCGGTGATCGCTTCTCGCCCGCGCCCTCCATTAGGACGAGGGGCCGCCGCAACACTCGAGGCGCATTCGCATAATGGCCCTTGTTGTGGCAAATAAAACAAATCACCGCCGCCGGATTGCGAGACCGCTCGCTTGCCGATCGCAGCGCACGTGGTCGAAACACGCCCGCGGTGGGCGAGGAGCCGGTGCAGATGGTCTCGCGCCGGTGGAGCAAAAGAACGGGCCATCGTGCCGCCCACCGAGGACTAACGAGGCCGTGTGAGCAGATCGATGCGCCCCCATTTGCGCTATGACTCACCAACGCTTTCGCTTTATGCTCAAGAACAATGGCCTTATCTACCAAGGCCCGAAAGTCCGAGAAGTTCACAATGGATAGCTTGTCCGCAGCCTCCTGACAAGCCATCCATAAACTTCTCCCGCTAGCCTCATCCGAGGCCACCTCCCCGAGCATAACGAGCCGATGATTGAACTCGCATGTACTCGCCACGATTTGCGCCTCTGCTTGAGCGCGAGGAACTCCTTTTTCTTCGCCTTCATCAGCCATCCGGGATGGGCCCGACGAAAAGCCGACCGAACCTCCCACGCGACCACATGGCTCGCGGGTCGCATGGCGAGATAGTTCTCCCACCATGAGAGTGCCGCGCCTCGCCGGTGGACGCGAAGAGTGCCTTGTCCGGCGCCGCATCGAGCTATGTTGAGCTTCCGCCAACCATGCGCAGCCAATCATCCGCATCGAGGGTCCTCTGAGCGGAGAAAGTCGGCGGTGGTACGGAGGAACTCGCAAGTCCTCGCGAGTCCGTGGCCGCCACCATCGGCAGGAGTGGAGGTATTCCTAGCAATAACCTCCAAGATGCGCTGTCGATCCATGCGGTTTCGCCGATTCGAGCGAGAACCTCACCATGGTCGGAGGAGGGGAAGCTCTCATCATGACCAGCCACGACTATCAAGGCTGCTCTCCCGCCATCCTGCTTCACTAAGACAAGTTAACAATAGCCGAAAACACGAAGTCAATACCCACCGCAATTAACTTACTAACAAAGACAAAACAAGCACAAGACTTTTAAGTTACAAAACCAACCGACAAAGATCGACACTTAGCAAACTCATACATATCTTACCCTTATGCCCCCACAAATTTTTAATTAAACTAATTCTCTATGGTTCTCCCAAAGACCGATTCTACCTGTATTAACTATCTTTTGATAGGAAAGAGAGAAACCAAGTTTCAAAACTTAAATTAGAGTAAGATGAGAGTAGAAAGCTAAGATAGGTAAGGAATAAAATCTGAGAATCGCTTAGGTTTTCATAAACCTTTTATAATTTGAAAATAAGACTTTCAAAATATCCTAAGGACGGCTATGCTTGTTATTACGGTCGAATGGCTCGATACCAACTTTGTGAGGACCCCATTATTTGGCTTGTAATGCTTAACCAACCACCGGTCCTAGCATCACAAATCAAATAAATCGATCTCGAGATATGTATACTTCCTGCAAAGCAAGATACGCACTCTGCACAAAATTAGACATCAACTCCATTCAAAACATAGAGTCCAAACATTACACTACAAACGGAAGATAAACAAATAGTAACAATATTATGTATATAGGCCGATGTGCCACAAGATACACAAATAGACAAGAACGACAATGAAGCAAAGTGCCATAAGATGGCTATAAACAAAGCCAATCGCTGTGCCTTCAACCCACAAGGCATCCGACCGACCACCAAGTCTAGTCGCCACCCACGGCGACAAAGACACCACGTATGAGGCCCCGAGGCTCACCTTCTTCCTCTCGCAACAAAAACATTAAGCAAAGCACCGAGTACAAAGATTGTCTTTGTACCCGCAAGACCGACGTGTGAACTAATGCACTGCTCATAGACTACATGCAGCTTATTTGGTGGAGGTCATATGTTTCATTTGCATAAAGCCAACTTTATTTGCAATAATGTAATACGCTTTAAAGGCAAGGTTGCAATTCATTTTTACCGTTGAAATAATCATGTAGATAAAGATAGATACAAGTAATCACCTAGAAGTGACTATCCCAATAGTCACCACAACATAGCACTAATCCCCGCATTCGCACTCACCCCGCAAGTTTTACTTTTAAAAGGTTGTAGTCTAACTCTCGATAAGCTTACCCAAGCGTGTCCATCACCTAGACGAGGCTATTCGAATAGTTTTTAACCCGCAGGTGTACCATCGCACTCCACACCTCGCATCGCTTTAAGCCAAAGCACACTTCCAAGGTATGCCGGCACACTAAGTCCTACGAGACTGCTTCCAATATTGTGTATCAACCTCGAGCCGCCAGATGGATAGAAACCCATACGCTACATGGTAAAGCCGAAAAGACAACTACCCACTCAGATAAAGCTTTTCTGACAACTACCATGCTCCCACCTCCGTCCCTCCCGCGACCTCCCGCGACCCGGACCAATACACGCCAAAGTACTAGGTCAAGAGAGGTCCCATACCTCTAGTGTGGTTAGCACGCCTAAATGCCCGGATAATGTAAACTCACAAGATGTTCGGTCCTTAATTGACCTGCACCTTCCAATACACCCAACAGATCACACCAATCTTACCATTGTGCCCGCTCTAAATCATTTTTGTTTTTGGTTTTAGTTTTGCAAGTAAGCATAGCAAAATGTCAAACATAAAGTTGTAGTAAATTTTGTGTGATCAAGGTTACCGACTAAAGTCGATAATCCGCCAGCTTCTACCGATACTAAGCATGTCTAAGCAACTGAAATCGTATCTACTAAGTGACAAGAAATCATCCAAATGATCTCTAATCACAAAGAAATATCCTAGGCTCGTAGTAGAGATCAATATTTGTCTACAGATATGCAACACGGATTTAACTAATCCATTTTAACACAAATTAAGCAATGCATACATACAAATTAAACAAAATATTAGAATTTAAAGTATCGGGATTATCATGATCAAATCGCTTGTTCGGCCGCCGTTGCTCAATATGGTGTGAGGATCGCCCTCGTGGTTGCCGCAAATATCAAGCCTAACGATCGAACATAACAAAGAAATAAGAACGAATAACACCGACAAAACTCAAACATTCAACAACATCAAACAAGCCAAAACTCACACAAAGAGCCTAAGCATGATATAACAAAATTTTAGAAACAGAGAACAAATCATTTTAAGTTATTAGCAATTTTCTATGAATTTTCTAAGCTAAAAACACAACAAGTCACTAGTTAATTACTTAACAAATTTTCATGAACAGTAACCAGGTATAAAATCTATCCTAATAGTTAGTATACTGAAAATGAAATTTTACAGCACTGGGTTCATTTAATTTGGACAATTATTGGAAGAGATATGCATTTTCTAATTTAGAAGATACATAAGACATCATTTTATTAGCTAACAGATTTTTGCTACAGAGACATGGGTGAAGTTAATTTTATCAAATAGCACACTTAAAATGAAAATTAACAAAGACCGGATTCATGCGATTTAGATAAAAATTGAATTAGTTATGCATTTTCTAAGTTTAATTGATTTAACAAAGGCAATGTAAAAGCATTTCCGTAAATACTAAAGCACTTAACACTTCTTTTACCGACGCACGCTAGCCCCAACCATCGACAGATGGCCCGCGCAAAACGCCGACCAGAGCGATCGCTCGCATAAGGTGACGCCGGCGGCGATTCAAAGAATACGCCTTCTACTCACTAAAGTGCAAACCCAAAACACTCACAGAAATACGCTCCCAACAGAGAAAACGATAACCGTAACTACACAAACCTAATCGACAACATGGACCCACATGGCGTTGACTCGTAGAACAAATAACGGCCGGATTAAAGGATTTCTAAACGCGACAACCAAAGAGGGCCCACAAATCGCTGATACGCACTAAAAGATGGTTAGCACTTAACGAAAGGTGGTTAGACCTTGATGCCGCCATGCTCGACGGAGTTCCCGACGCGCCGCGACGGCGCAGGTGGGGATCCGAGAATGGCCGAGGCTCGAGCTCGGGATGGCACGCGACGGTGCACCGCAGCTCCACGAACTTGATGCCGGCGACGCGAGCCCAATGGTCGCCGAGATGGGCTCACGACGGCCGAGGCGAGAAGAAGCACGCTCGCAGAAGGCGCCACGCACTTCGAGCGCTGAGAAGCGCGCACGATCGCCGACTCCGTGAGCAATAAGCACAAGACAAAGTCGAAGAAGAAGGTCCGAGGCGGCCGAATTGCCACGGCGGCGAACACCGCGGCGCGAGGAAGAAACACCCACACGACTTCCACGATGCACGAAAGACGTAAACGAGCCCACCGTTAGACTCGTGAGAATGATTGCGATCACGAGGGACCAAGTGACGAGGTTAGAGACTCACCGAGAACTAGCAAGCTCGCGGACCGCCGCAACCGGAGGCGGAGACGACGATACGCTCGGTGATCCATCGACGCCAAGGACCCGGTTGGGCAAATGGAGGCGCGCCGAGCGTGGATCACGCGCGCGTGGTTATGGATCAAGGGCGGCGCTAACACACGGGCGCTACTCGCCTCTTCGCCGCCAAAGAGAAGCGCGAGAAAGTGAGAGAGCGAAGGAAACGGCGAATGAGTGAGTGCGTGAGGTTATAAAGCTCGCGATGCTCCACTGACGACACGAGGGCAAATAGGTGGCGCGACGAGGTACGCGGCACACATGCGTGATCGCCGGCGCCCGGTGAGACGCGAGAGGACGAGGACGGCCGACAGTGGGGTCCACCCGCCGCTGACTCACAAAGCGTGCGAACCGGTGGCTTGATTTGATCAAGATCGCACCGACCGCTGGATCCAAATGGACTACCGAGATTGGTGTATGCATTCGACAGTCGGTTATGCGACGCAACGTGGATCGCTCGATTTGCATCGGACGGTCACGATCGATTGACTCGCGCGCGGCGCGCGAAGTTGACGCGACCGAGTCAAGTGGTACGAGCCGGACTCGAGCCCGAAAGGTTCGGGCCCGAGGAACAAGTTTTTTCGATTTGAGGTTTTAAAAGGTCGAGAGAGTTTGGAGAATTTTTAAAGGTAGCTCCTGAGCTCCAAAAATTTCTGAAATTTTTATGGTAGCTACTTGAGACAGAGAACAACATTGCATAAATTTTCCAGAACTTTCTATGCACTGAAAAGTTCTGCAGAAAATTCACAAGCATGCTGACCTAGGGTTTGACCAGATTTTCAACTAGTTTGACTTGGCCATTTGAAATAGCAAACAAAATCTAAAAATTGTGAAATAATTCAGGAGGTAGATAGGATGATCAATATGATAGGAAAATAATTTCCGAGGGTGATCACAAGTTTGAAAGCCAAGAACTTGTTGACAACAATTTCCATTCACAAGAATTTAATTCTAGAAAATGGAAATTGCTAGGAAAATTTGGAAAACTTCCAAATGATTTGAAGAGACAACAAAAGTTTTTATTCCTCCTCAAAATTTTACATTTGAAATACAAACCCTAAGTTAGGGTCATCCAATTTTCAACCTGTGTTTCTAATGTAAGAAAATGAGGGAAAATTAAAAATTTCTTACGCCATGTATTTCTTGTATGTTCTAAACAATTTCAGACAAGAATTATGGAAATACAAAGTTACAAGTCCTTTGACCAAAACCTTACCCTTCAAAAACCTTCTTACAAATCTTGTGCTCATCCTCTAGAAATGATTTTACTAGGTTCTAAGGATGTTGTGTGACCCTCTGAAAAATTTCAGAATTTTTAGAAATTTATTGAATATTTTGAGGCAAGTCAAACCAATTTTTCAATTGGTCAAACCTTAAATTCAAACAATCTGGAATTTTTAGAGAAACATGTATTGCATAAAAATCTCTGGAAATTTTATGTAAGGTTTATCATAGAGTCATCAACCTCTAGTTAAAATTTCATGATTTGTGGAGCTAGTTTGCTATCTCTAAAATCATTCCAAGGTTTAGCTGTTTTCAAAATCCCTAGTCAAACATCAAGAACATACACTTAAAATAATTTTTGGAAAAGAATTTCCTTCAATTAAAACTATGGAAATAATTTATTTAAATCTTATAATAATTATAATGAATAACTATAATTTTTCCCAAATTTTTGAGCTAAATTAATTCACATAAAATTCAAACTTGCTTCAATAACCTTTGTAAGTTTGAATTTAAAATAAGCAAATGATTCATGAACATTAAGGTTTAAAATTTTATTTGGTCACTAGGTCATCCCAGGAATTTCTATGAAAAAGTTCAGGTTTTTATGAATTTATTTGCTATATTTTGAAGCTCGGTCAAAGTAGGGTTTGAATTAAAACCCAATCAAACCTCCTTTCACTATTCCACCGACTCGACCCAACCCCGACTTGACTCGATCGAGCCACTTAGCCAACTCGCTCGCCGCACCGCACCAAATAAGATCGCGAGCCGTCCGCTTGGAAATCGACGCCTAGGTTGGGTGAGGCATTCGGGATCACTCGGCGTAGCTCCTTCACGTGGACCGTCCGACGGTTTCCAACGCCCGATTGGTTGAGCATTCGATCGCCGCCGCCCTCGCCGCCATGGACCTCCGATCTCGATCCAATAGTCGATCCGCCCGCCTCGTTATAAAATCTGACCGGCCCTTCTTTGCCACCGATCGTGGGTCCCCGCCCGCTTTTCTTCTTCGGCCAAGCCGCACTCCGAGTGCCCTCGCAGCGATCCGCCCCTGCGCGCTTGCACGCCACCCCGCCACCCCGCGCGCACGCTTTCCTGATGCCTTCGCCTCAAGACACGCCCGCCATCATCCCGCCTGCGCCACCGCTTCGTTTTGGCGCCGCCGCCAGAGCGCCATGCCGCTGCTCAGATCATACAGACGCGCCGCCAACGCCTCCAAGCTCCTCCGCAGCTAAATGGAGCCCTATGCTCCTCATTCCTCACGCCGCCCCTTGAAGCCCGGTTGAGCTCCACCGCGCCTCCTCCCGCCGCCCGAGCCGCTTTGAGCCGCTTCGACTCGCCCCGGCTTCTCACCACCGCGCCGCCGGCGCGCGACGCCTCTCTCTGTCGCCGCTGGCCGGGCGCCGCACTCGCCCCGACACCGCCGCTTTCTTCCCAAACCGCCGCACCGCCGAGCCGCTCTGCACTTCAACGCGATTCATCGCGCTCGAGCACCGCGCCGACACCCCGACGCCTCCCAACACCGCCGAGCCTCCCGCCGCCTAGGCCGCCACCACCGCGAGCCTCCCGCGCCGCTTGGCTCTCGCCGCCGCTCTTCCGTAGCTCTCGCTTCCACCGACCGCCGGTGAGCATCCACTCTCCTCAAGCCCATGCTCGCTTCCTTCTCCTCCTACCCACCTGCCGCCCGTGAGGCCGCCGCAACCGCCCACTCCCCGCCGCCGCCTACTCGATGCCGCCACGCCCCGCCGCCACCTCCTTGGCTTCTCCCACCAAAGAACCCATTTCACCCGCCTGCGTTCTCCTCCGGCCGCCGCCAGAGCCTGCTGCCCTGCGCCCGGCTCCTCTCGCTCCCATGGTCGCACTCTCCTCCCCTCTCTCATCTCTCACTCTCAATGACAAGGCCTCTCCTTATAAGAATAAATGGTAGCCATTGTTTAAAACTAATTAGCTCATTTTTCAAATAAAAGTTTATACAAAATTAGTTGATAAATTTCAAATGCTATAAATACATCTTTGTAAATAGTGGTTAGTTAACTAATAAGATAAATTTAGTTAATCTCCTTCTAATGTTTAAAGTTATGAAATGTAAAAAATTAAATTACAAACCTTTAAAAATAAAACTTGAGGCTATTTAAGAGTAAGTATAATGTTCGCAATATCTTGCACTAGAAATTGAATCATAATTGCTTGTTCTATCAAACATTCCTAGGTCCAAATAATAGTTATCATATCTTTATCCTTCTGGCCACAAATCTAGCTAAGATAATTAAAGATAACAAAGGCAAAGATGAACCCGGCAAAAATATCTAGCATCATTTCCATGTACCAAAAACCATGAAAGCATGTAAAGTAGTGATTTAATAATTAAGGAAAAAGAATCATTTAAATCTTAAGTCATTAATGTTTATCTCAACCATGACCTGCTTATGGATATATGCACAACCTTGTTTAAGCGATTTAATAAATTAAAGATGGGGTAATTAAACAATTATGCCATTGACATCTAACTTAAAATGCCAACTTAAATTGGAAATCTTGCTAGAAAGTGTAATCTTGCCGTTGTTGTAGGTATGAATGTGAGCTCATTGTTAATCAATATTGTCAATAGGATAATGTTATTGTTAATGCAAGAATTAGAGATGTCTTCACTTCGCTTCGCCTTTAGGCAACTATTCAGCCATTATCTAACCCCAACTTCTAAATATGAAAATCCATATGAATGTAAGTTTCAGAAATCAACAGTAGAGTTTATGCCTTCATTTCCATTCCAATAAATCATAACTAATTCGGTTAAACTCTAAATGAAGTAAACCCAATTTTGTTGTTCTTTGAATGCCATGTTATATCTACCATAAAAATTTCGTGTTCAAACACCTTCTAGAAATTTGTGCCATAAACAGTAACCGAAAGCAATTTAATTTGATTTTCCCAGCGGAATAGAATTGTTTTAGCTATAACTTTTACATACTTAGTCCAAATCGATTGATCCTTGTTTCTAAATTCATTTTAAATCATGGTCAATATGCTGTGTAAATTTCATGGATTTTTGTTGACTTTCGATTTTGAGTCTTTTCGTGTTCGCTGCTTTTATTGGATTTTCTCGTTTCATGATAGGTTCCAAGAATTGGTTGAGTGTGAGAGTGTTCCTCCGCAACAAATCGTTGAGCTTCAGAAGGCAAAGGCAAGCGCTTGATCATTTCCCATTTGATCCCATTACTTTTAAAGTCTAATATTTTGTTTAACTTCTATGTATGCATTGCTATTTTGTTGTTAAATTGATTAGTTAATCCTCTAGTTGCATAATCAGTAGGTAAATGATTATCCTCTACTACCGAGCCTAGGTTATTTGTCTGTGATTAGAGTTCGTTGGATCACTTCTGTCACTTAGTAGATTTCAATGAATATTGCTTAGCCATGCCTAGTATCAGAGTATTGGGCATCATCGACTTGTCGGTGATCTTGATCACACAAATGCTATTATTATTCCATTATGTCCAACCCTTGTGTTTTACCAATTTACAAATCAAAACTGAAAACAAAAATTATATCTTGGCTTGGGCACAATGGTATGTTGGTGTGATCTCGTTGGGTGTGATTGAATGGTGCCTAAGTCCCTAAGGACCGAGTTACTTGTGCCATTGATCCAAGCAATTGTTGCGTATAACCACATGAGGGGATATGGACCTCTCTGACTAAGTACTGGGAGGTGTTAATTATGAGCTGGTCGGTGGGTGTGTTCCCTGTGTGTGTGTTTGTGGTGTTTGGAGGAGCATTAGCGCACCGTTAGGTCGCCTAATGTGTCCTTCTCCCGTGGGTTGCGCTCTAATTAGCATCGCCCATTGGAAAGCGCCTTGTTAGACTTAGCCGTGCCTCGCATACCAAAGGAAGTATGCTAACCGTGGTCGTGGAAAGGCGGCTCATCGTGTGGGTACATTGGTACACCCCGCAGGTTAAAACTATTCGAATAGCCTCGCCCTAGGTTATGGACACGCTGGTTATTTCCGCAAGAACTAGACTACAACCTTTAAGAACTTAAACTTGACATGGGTGGTATGAAGGGGTACTTCATGCTATTGTTGTGGTGACTATGGGTTAGTCACTTCTAGGTTGGTGTTGTCATCTATCTATTGTTATAATTGTCTCTCTTTATTTGAACAATAAAAGTTAATTGCAAACTTGCTTTGAATCTATTACCCTATTGCAAATGAAAACTTGCTTTATGTCAAAACAAGTCCGCAGCCTCATCCACTTAAATAAAGCTTGCATGTAGTTAATTATAGTTCTGTTATCTCACACGTCACTTTATGAGTACAAAAACAATTTTTGTACTCATCCGCTTGCTTAATATTAATTGTTGCAGAGGAAGAAGGTGAGCCCCAAGGGCCTCACTTTTGTGAGTCAGGTTGCGCTGCTTGGGACGATTAGCTTGGCGGTCCGGCTTGGTTGCCTTGTGGTAAAGGCACACCAATTGGCTTTTGTTTATCGCCATCTTATGGCCATTTTGCTTCGTTGTTTAAATTAGTTACTTATGTGTTATTTGGCCGGTCGGCCTCTCTTTGTAATAACTCTTTATATTATCTATGTCTTTCAGCTTGTTGCTTTGCTTCGCTCTATGTGTATGAATGGAATTGATGCATGATTTTGTAACGGTGTGTATACTGCACTGGGAAGTATACATATCTCGAGGCTTGGTTTATTTGATTTGTAACGTTAGGACCAAGTGGATGGTTAAACAAGATGTTTAATAAACCGGGTCCTCACACCCTCAACTCCGTGAGTATCCTCTCGGCCATTCCTTGCTCCTTGACCACCCTATGGTCGCCGCGGGGCTATCCTAAATCGCTCTTTGCCTCTTTTGGCTCGTGAGCACTCCGCTGTCGCCATCGCCTTCATCTCCGTGGCTCGCCCGCCGCAACGATCCTCCGACTTCCTCCGACTTCTACACTCTGTAAGTTCACGTTAGTCCTTTAGAGCTTTAGGCTTAGTTAGCTTAGCTCGTGGCACTTGTTTTCGCCATTTTCGCTTTTGCCGTAAAGTTTGTCCTCCGCTCTTCTCCGCTGCCGGCGTTTAGGCTCGCCGCCGCCGAATGTTTCATTAGGTTCGCAATGGTATTGCGTAACATATTGGCTTAGTTGGTTAGCGCCGCCATGGCTTTGGTCGCCGGCGACGCGTCGGCGAGCTCAACGCTGAGCTCGCATCATTGTCGCGCTTTTGTCGTCATCTGACCTCCTGTTAATCGTGGTCGCCCATGACCTCCCAGATTAGATCTCGACCGTAGAGCCTTAGTCAAGATAAACGCTAAGTCTCGTGACCTCTTGGATCCATCTCACCGCTAAAGACCTCCTAGGTTAGCTCTAGGCCGCCTGATCCTGGTCGCGAAACCGTAAGTGCCGTGACCTCCCTTGAGTCAATCCTAGCCGCCTAGGACCACCTTGGTTAAATCCTAGCCGCTTAGATCTTCTCCCGCGCAAAAGACCTCCCATGGTCATTTTGCAAGGACCACCCCTAAGGCCACCCCTGGGTCTTCTTTGTAAAAGCCACCGGTCTTTTTGTAAAGAAACCTCTGCACTCTCCTTGTGTAATCTCAACCGCTCAGACCACCCCGGTAGATCTCGAGCCGCTAAGATCTCTTCTGCTCAACGTTGACCTTAAGACCTCCTCGTGGAGCTCGGACCGCCGATCTTGATCTAACGGCCACGACCTCCCGGCGCTTGAGATCTTTCGCGCGCCGTGCTCGCCCCACCGGCCGCTGGCGTATTTCACGCTGGCCGTAGAAAAGAGTTTTAATGCTTTAAAGTTTTCCAAACGATTTCTGCACTAATAATTCATTTAGACTTAGAAAATTCATAACTAATTCAATTTTTCTCCAAATCGTATGAAACCAGTTCTGTTATTTTTCATTTTAAATGTATTATTTACTAAAATTGTTTTCACCTTGTCTCTGTAGCAAAACTCGATATTGATTAATTGGTGTATTATGTATTTTCCAAATTAGAAAATTCATATCTCTTTCATTAATTGTCCAAATCCAAGAAACCAATTTTGTAAATTTTCATTTTTAGTGTACTAATTATCGTGATAGGTTTTAGATATCGTTTCTGTTCATGAAAATTTGTTAGGTAATTAACTAGTGCTATAATGTGTATCTTTAGCTTAGAAAATTATTAGAAAATTCAGCACCACTTTAAATAAGTTATTCTTTGTTTCTAAAATGTGTTAGACCTTGCTTAGGCTGTTGCGTGAGTTTTGGCATGTTTTGTTGTTGTTGATTGTTTGAGTTTTGTCTGCTGTTATTTGTTCTTATTCGCTGCTTTTGCTCGATCGATAGATTGCGCATTTGCTCGTGATATCGAGAGTGATCCTCTGCAATGTGTTGAGCCTATTGAGCAAAGAAGAACAGCAAGCACTTTGATCATGTTAATCCCAGATTTTAAAGTCTAATATTTTGTTTCAAATTGTATGTATGCATTGCTTAATTTGTGTTAATCGGATTAGTTAAACCGTAGTCGCATATCCTGTAGGTGAAATATTGGCCTCTACTACCGATCCTAGGTTATTCACCGTGATTAGAGTTTGTTGGATGAATTTTTATCACTTAGTAGTTTACGAGTCCATTGTTTAGCCATGCTTAGTTTCCGAGATTTGGGCGATCATCGACTTAGTCGATCATCTTGATCACTTAAAATTATTATTGTCGCTTTTATGTTTCACTTATGCTATGTTAATTGAAAACTAAAACCAAAACAAAACGATTTAGACGCTGCACAATGGTACGATGGTGTGATTTTTGGTGTGACTCGAAGGTGCCCGGTCAATTAAGGACCAACATCTTGTGAGTGAATTTTTATCCAGACATTTTAGCGCATAACCACACTAGAGGGTATGGGACCTCTCTTGACCTAGTACTTTGGCGTGTATTGGCCCGGTCGCAGGAGGTCGCAGAGGGATGGTGTTGGGAGCATGGTAGTTGTCCAAAGCTTTACCCGCAGGTAGTTGTCTTTCGGCTTTACTCATGTAAGCGTATGGATTTCATCCATACGAGCTGCTCGTAGTTAATACACAATATTGGAAAAGTCTCAGAGGACTTAGTCAGGCTACATACCTTCTAAGTGTGCTTTTGGCTTAAAGGCGGTCCAAGTGTGGGTACAGTGGTACACCCTCGCAGGTTAAAACTATTCGAATAGCCTCGTCCTAGGTTATGGACCCGCTTGGGTAAGCTTTTCAAGAGTTAGACTACGAAATTTTAAATTAAAATTTGTTGGGTGGTACGAATCTGGGATTCGTGTATTGTTGGGGTGACTATTGGGATAGTCACTTCTAGGTTGTTTACCTTACTCTTTTGTTATTATTACCTTTACAGTTATTTCAACAAGAAAATAAATTGCCAACTTGCCTTTAAACTGTATTACATTATTGCAAATAAAGTTGGCTTTATGCAAATGAAACATATGGCCTCCACCGTGATAAGCCCGCATGTAGCATATGAATAGGTCCGCTAGTTCACATGTCAGTTTAAGTAGTACAAAGACAATCTTTGTACTCATTGGCTTTGCTTAATGTTTGTGTTGCAGAGGAAGAAGGTGAGCCCAAGGGCCTCACTCGTGAGTTCTCACGCTCGTGTTCGACGACTCAGGCTTGGCGGTCCTGGCGATGCCTTGTGGGTTGAAGGCACGCTGATTGGCTTTGTTTATAGCCATCTTATGACACTTTTTGCTCCGCTGTCGTTCTTCCGTTATTTGTGTATCTTTTGGCCGGCCCCCGTCCTGTAATATTCTACCGTTGTTACTCGCTTAGTAGTGTGATGTTTGGACTCTATGTTTGGAATGGAGTTGATGCATAATTTGTGTGAGGTATGTATACCGCTCGGGAAGTATACATATCTCGAGGATCGGTTTATTTGATTTGTGATGCTAGGACCGTGTGGTTGGTTACATTACAAGCCAATAAATTGGGGTCCTCACAAGTGAGGCCCATCAAGCTCACCTTCTTCCTCTCGCAACAAAAACATTTAAGAAGATAACTGAGTACACAAAGGTACTGCAAGACCGACGGTGTAGACCTATTCATAAACTACATGCAAGCTTATTTAGGTGGAGGTTGTATGTCTTATTTTGCACAAAGCCAACTTTATTTGCAATAATGTAATACATTTAAGAGCAAGTTTGCAAATCTGTTTTGTTGTCAAAATAACAAATAAATAAAGATACATACAAGTAGCACTGAAGTGACTATCCCAATAGTCACTACAACATAGCACTAATCCCGATTCGCACTCACCCATCAAGTTTTAATTAAAAGGTTGTAGTCTAACTCTTGAAAAGCTTACTGCGTGTCCATAGCCTAGACGAGGCTATTCGAATAGTTTTAACCGCAGGTGTACCAATGTACCCACACTTCGCATCGCCTTTAAGCCACAAAGCACACTTCCAAGGTATGCCGCACGCTAAGTCCTACGAGACATTTTCCAATATTGTGTATTAACCACGAGCCGCTGTATGGATAGAAACCCATACGCTTACATTACAAGCCGAAAGACAACCACCATCACGGGAAGCCTTTCGACACCGCAATGCTCCCAAGACCATCCTCCCGCGACTCGCGACCCGGCCAATACACGCCAAAGTACTAAGTCAAGAGAGGTCCCATACCCTCTAGTGTGGTTAGCACGCACAAATTTCTTGGATAATGTGTACTCACAAGATGTTCGGTCCTTAATTGACTCGGCACCATTCCACCACACCCAAAATCACACCTTCTACCATTGTGCCCAAGTCTAAATTATTTTGTTTTCATTTTTAGTTTTCATAAGTAGACATGGCACAAGGCTGAAATCATAGATCATAATAAGTTTTATAGATCAAGGTTATCGACAAGTCGATAACCGCCCATTTCTACCAAAACTAAGCATGGCTAAGCAATTAATTCGCGAACTACTAAGTGACAAGAGCTCATCCATGAGCCCTAATCACAGCAATAACCTAGGCTCACGGTAGTAGAGAATAATCATTTGCTAAGGAAATGCATCTACTAGGTCAACTAACGACAATAGTTTAACACAAACTAGCAATGCATACGTAGAATTTGTAAACAACATAAATACTTAAAATACTGGTATTAACATGATCAAACTGCTTGCCTTGCTGCAATTGTTCTTGCTGCAGAGGAGGATTCTCCGGTTCAATATAATCTTCGCAACCTAACGCGAAAAGGCGATAAAACCCGATAAGAACTAAGAACACCAAAAGGAACTCAACAGCAAAGAACATCCAAATCCCATGAAATTTCTACAGCAGCTAGAGGATGAATTGAGACAATTTTAGAAACAAGATTCACTCCATTTGGACTTAGCATGAAAAACTTATGCCCTAAACAATTTCTCTCACTAAAAATCCTAATTAAATTAATTTCGTTACTGCTCATGGCAAAATTTCTAGAATGATCCGAATCTGAAATTTCTATGGTAGGTAGCTAAGGTCATCCTAAGAACAGCAAAGTTGAGTTTACATCATTTGGAGTTATAACGAATTAGTTATGATTTTTCTAAGTTCTAAAACTATTGGATCATTAATTTCAGTGGCAAGGATCATATTAAGGCCTATTCTACACTATAGTACATTCCTAGTGGGTTTTAACAAAATTTAGTTTGCTCCGCTTGGAATCACAGAGAATAAGTCATGCATTTTACAAATTTTCAATGAATTTCTAGACAACCATTTTATATTAAACAAGTTCA
Source organism: Ampelocalamus luodianensis (assembly GCA_036346255.1). NCBI lineage: Eukaryota > Viridiplantae > Streptophyta > Magnoliopsida > Poales > Poaceae > Ampelocalamus > Ampelocalamus luodianensis. The sequence continues at coordinate 22,725,041 of CM070639.1, forward strand.
TGCAGTTTATATCATTTTCTCACATAATAAAGGTTTAAATTCATTCTCAGATTGGAATTCATTCTATAACAGAGCTAAAGCAATTGGAATCATTCAAAAAGGAGTTATAATGATAAAGATATGCATTTTTGAAATTTGGAACATTTAAAAGACTTTGAAAATTTGAGCTCTCGGGAGGTCCAAATGAACTGAAGGAAACGGGGAGGTCGTGGCCGTTGAGATGAGATCCAATGGCTACGAGCAGTGCATGCACAGCGCACGCGAAAGATCTCCAAGCGCACTGAGGAGGTCATGACCGTTAAGATTGGATCTAACGGTCCCGACGAGCCGATGCACAATGACACGCTTAAGAACTCCTCGCGCTTAACTGAGGTCGTGGACCGTTAGATCAAGATCCGACGGCCCGTAGCTCTAAGGGAGGTCCTAAGGCTTTAAATCCAAGGAAGGAGGCTCGCGGTCGATCTCTCGGGAGGTCCCAACGGTCCGGATCTCTAGAGGAGGTCCTACGGCCAAATCCACGGAGGGAGGTTCTAGCCCGTTAGATCTAAATCTAACGGTTGAGACCTGAGAAGGAGGTCCTAAAGCTACGAATCTAAAGGATGAGGTCCTAGACGGTCAAGATCTCCAGGGGGAGGTCCTGAACGGCTAAGATATCGCAAGGGAGGTCATGGATGGCCAAGATCTAAGCGAGGAGGTCCTATGCAATAGGGTTTCACGGAAGAAGATCCGACGGCTGGGACAGACCTATGGAGGTCCTGAACGGTCCAGATCGACGTGGAGGGAGGTCCGGAGGTTCTCTTTAGAAAAGACCCGAGGTGGTCTTTTACAGAGAGGACCGATAGGGTGGTCTTAGGGGTGGTCTTTGCAAAATGATCAAGGGGAGGTCTTTTTGCGCAGGAGTGGTCCTAGCGGCTTAGATTGAGTTTAAAGAGGTCTTGAGCGGCTAGGATCTAACGAGGGGAGGTCCTAGTGCTTAAGCTTTCTCACAGAGCCAGATCCAACGGCTAAAAGCTAATCCGTGGAGGTCTTTAACGGCTGAGATTACTCTAGGAGGTCCTGTGACTTAGCATTTTTACAAACAAAGGCTCTACGATCTAGATCTAATCTCAAGAGGTCCTGGACGGCTACGATTAACCCGAGGAGGTCCAAGGTGCTTCAAAGGTGCGGGTCCTCAGGACAGCGACTAAAAGGTGGCGGCTAAGACAACATTAATGCTGTTGATGATTGGCAATAAAAGAATCTAAAAGGGACACTAATGGCTTCTGGATTTTAATTCTAAGCCTAAGGCCCACACGTCGTGACACACAGCACAACTTAAGACACGATTAATGTGCCCAATGATTAGCAATAACGCATTAATGCTGTCCTAAGAAAATGACGAAACCGGGAGATTGCACCGGCAAAATCCCAAGCACGCTTCAACGCTTGCCACGGCGACCCGGCATGCGGCGGCACCAACTAAATATCGAATGGAACCGCAATAACATCACGAGCTAAAGGTGGCAACTCGCCGCGCACGCGACGGCTTTGAACGCCGCGCGAGCCGAGATAGGCTAGAAGGGTAAAACGGCAACTACGAAAAACGATACGAGCTCTCACGACTAATAGAAAACGGTAACTTGGCTAAGAGAAAGGGCACCGAGGGCAAAGAGGGAACCAGGAGGCCTGAGGAGCCTGAGATGGTCGACTAAGTCCGGCGATGAAGAGCTTGCCGCGATGGAGAAGAAGACAATCCCGACCACGAAAGCAACTCCCAACTTGTTCACTCGCAATGGTGAACTGCTTATGTTAGAGCAAGCTCTAGGTGATCAAGATGACAGTGAAGAAGGCAAGAATAATGCTGGGACCACCGAGCTCTACTGGTCTTCGGAGCTCCAAAACCCGACAATGGTGGTGCCAAGGTTTGAGGAAGATGGTGACCAAAAGAGTGAGGAGGGGCTCGGTGACCTATAAGGCTGAGATGGCAAGTGAACCACAACGGAGTCCCGAGGAATGAAATGATCAAGGTCTGCCCTGGTTACAGTGACAAAACAAGACAGGAAGGGGAGACTTTCGGGCAAAGTCTGACCGCAATTAATGCCTGGCATACAGGAGCCGTTGGGAAGGACAAAAGGTGACCTATCACCGCCCCAATCGCTCGGTCCTCGACACATGTGCAAAAGTGGAAAACCCATGACGACTCATGTAACATCCCAATTTTGGGCTTATGTTTCAAATGTATGAAAATGAGTAGAAATTAAAACTTTTTCTTACATCATGTATTTCCTGTGTGTACTAAACAATTATTGTACAAGAGTTATGGAAATACAAATCACAAGTCTTTTGATCCAAATCTTGAGCTTTCAAAACAATCTTGTCAAACCTTTTGATCATATCCGAAAATATTTTTCCTAAGTTCTAGGGTTGGTTTGTGACCCTCTGAAAAATTTCATAATTTTTAGAAATTGTTTGAATATTTTTGGAGGTCACTAAACCTATTTAAATTCTGGTCAAACTGGGACTAGCACCTTGTGGAATTTTTGGAGGAAAATGTATAACACAAAACCTCTGCAAAATTTACACAAGGTCAATAACTCAGTTAGCAAGCTCCTGTAAAATGTTATAATTTTGGAGTTGTTTTGCTACCTCTAGTAAATCCCCAAAGTCTCACTCATTTTAAAATCCCAAACTGGGGTTCACTGCTCTGCAAGCAGCGACTGCTCAAGTCAGCCCGCCACCCGACTCGGCCGAGCCAGTCCACAGTGACTTTGGGTGCGTATGCTCGGCCGTTGGATTAAGATCCAAGTCCACGACCTCCCACCGCTTAGTCTTGGGCGATCTCGTGCCTCGACCGTCCGATTTCGATCGGCGGGCTCACGACCTCCCGAGTCCCTCCGCCGTTCTTCTTCTTCCTCGCCTCGCTGCATCGCGAGTGTGAGCGTGTGCAGTGAGCAGGCAGCGTGGTCAACTTGTGGGGCCCAAGCAACTGAGCCCAGCCTTTGCCCATGTCGAGCAGCACGACCCGCACTCCGCTCTCCTCCTCGCTTTCTCGCAAAGACTTTGTCCTATCGCCATTAAATCCCTAGTCCTCGTGCTCGCTGGCTTTCAAGCTACTTGAGCACCTCCGAGGTCCTCTTCTAGCCCCTTCACACTCCCAATCACCCCAGCCTCCTCTCGCAGTAGTTGTGTGCAAACCACCGTGCGCTCACCCCGCCATTTTCGAGCCGAGCTCTTCACTACCGGGCAAGGTCACAAAGGATCTCTTGCCCTAATATTTACCCTCCGAGCACCTCTCGGTCGCCGCCAAGCTATGCCCTAATCCTATTTTTGGTCCGCTTCCTGTGGGCAACAGATCCGATTTTCGGTGTCGCGCCGTAGGTGGAACTTCATCGTCCCAACTCCTGAGTGTCCCCGTGCATTCCTTGCTCCTTGACCACCATATGGTCATCGCGGGCTATCCTAATCTATATCTTTGCCTCGTTGGCTCGTGAGCACCCGCTGTCGCCATCGCCTTCATCTCCCGTGGCTACTCCGCCGCCGCCTCCGACTTCCTCCGACTTCCCGCACTCGGGTAAGTTCACATTAGTCCCTTAGAGCTTAAGGTCTAGCTAGTTTAGCTCGTGGCGTTGTTTTCTCCGCTTTCGCTTTTGCCGAAATCGGTCCTCCGCCTCCTCCGCTTGCCGCTGTTTCTAGGCTTGCTCCGCCGCCGAGGATGTTCTCATTAGGTTCGCAATAGTATTGCGAACATTTTGGCTTAGCCGCTAGCGCCACGTGGCTTTGGTCGCCGGCGACGCGCGACGAGCTCAACGTTGAGCTCGCATTTGTCGCGATTTTGTCAAGTCACCGCACCTTCTCGGTTAATCGTGGCCGCCCATGACCTCCTAGGTTTAGATCTGAGCTTTAGATTTATGTCCGTAAAACCGTAAGTCTTGGACCACCTCCGCCAAATCTCGCCGCCCAGACCTCTTGAGATTAGATCTCGACCGTAGAGCCTTTGTCCGTAAAAACGCTAAGTCACAGACCTCCTAGAGTAATCTCACCGTTAAAGACCTCCATGGGTTAGTTTTAGCCGTTGGATCTAGCTCTGAAAAATGTTTAGCGCTAGGACCTCCTCGGTTAGATCCTAGCCGCTCAAGACCTCTTTAAAACTCAATCTAAGCCGCTAGGACCACTCTCAAGAAAAGACCTCTCCTTGGTCATTTTGCAAAGACCACCCTTAGACCACCTCTGGGTCCTCTTTGTAAAGTCACCCGGTCTTTTACAAAGAAAACCCCGCCAGACCTCTTAGGCGCAATCCTAGTCAGAGACGACCTCCCGTGATTAGATCCGGCGTTAGTTCTTCTTTGTAAAGTCCTTAGTCTCCTGACTCCTCCGCGCGATCTAGACCGCTCAGACCTCCCTAGATCTAACTGAGCCGCCCGCATCTTCTTCCGTTGAAACCCTATCGCATAGGACCTCCTCGCTAGATCTTGGCCATCCATGACCTCCCTTGCGATATCTTAGCTGCTCAGACTTCCCCTCGAGATCTTGACCGCTTAGGACCTCATCCTTAGATCCGTAGCTTTGGGCCTCCCCTCGTGCTCTAAATCGTTAGATTTAGATCTAACTGCTAGACCTCCTCCGTAGATTTAGCCGTAGGACCTCCCTCCGAGATCTAGACCGCTGGGACCTCCCAGAGATCCCGACCGCCCGACCTCCTTCCTTGGATTTAAAGCCTTAGGACCTCCCTTAGAGCTCGGACCGTCGATCTTGATCTAATGGTCACGACTCCGCTAGGCGCGAGGAGTTCTCGCCAGGCGCTGTGGCATCACTGTCGGGACCGTTGATCCAATCTTAACGGACACGACCTCCTCGGCACTTGGAGATCTTTCGCGACGCTGCATGCACCGCCATAGCCATTGGATCTCATCTCAACGCCACGACCTCCCCTGCTTCCTTCGGGCCATTTGGACCTCCCGAGAGCTCAAATTTTCAAAGTCTTTAAATGTTCCAATTTTCAAAAATGCATATCTTTATCATTATAGCTCCTTTTTGAATGATTCCAATTGTTTTAGCTCATATAGAATGAATTCCAACTGAGAATGAATTTAGGAATCGTTATGTAGCAGTAAAATGATATAAACTGCATGAACTTGCTTAGTATATAAGGTTGCCTAGAAATTCATTGAAAATTTGTAAAATGCATAACTTATTCTCTCTGTAATTCCAAACCGAGCAAACTAAATTTTGTTAAAACCCACTAGGAATGTACTATAACATAGAATAGGTCTTCATATGATCCTTGCCATTGAAATCAATGATGTGCTAGTTTTAGAACTTAGAAAATTATAACTAATTCATTTCAACTCCAATTTAAGTAAACTCAAGTTTGTTGTTCTTAGATGACCTTAACTACCTACCATAAACAATTCAGATTCCATATCATTCTAGAAATTTTTGCCATGAATAGTAACCAAATTAAATTAATTAGGATTTTTCAGTCGAGAGAAATTGTTTAGGCATAACTTTTTCATGCTAAGTCCAAATGGAGTGATTATTGTTTATAAAATTGTCTAAAATCCACCTCTAGCTGCTGTATAAATTTCATGGGATTTGGATGTTCTTTGTCGTTGAGTTCCTTTTGGGTGTTCTTCGCTCTATTGGTTTTATCGCTTTTCAAGCTAGGTTCCAAGAGTTTATTGAACCCGAGCACTCCTCTCAAAGAAGACCAACCCAGCAAGGCAAGCGCTTGGTCATGTTAATCCCAGATTTTAAGTATTTATGTTGATTACAAATTCTATGTATGCATTGCTACTTTGTGTTAAACTATTGTCGTTAGTTGACCTAGTAGATGCATCTCCTTAGGCAAATGATTATCCTTTACTACCATGAGCCTAGGTTATTGTTGTGATTTAGAGCTCGTGGATGAGTTCTTGTCACTTAGTAGTTTATGTAATTAATTGCTTAGCCATGCTTAGCTTCCAGAAATGGGCGTTATCGACTTGTCGATAACCGTGATCACATAAAACTTATTATCATTTATGATTTCACCTTGTGCCATGTCTACTTATGAAAACTAAAACTGAAAACAAAATAATTTAGACTTGGGCACAATGGTAAGATGGTGTGATTTTGGGTGTGATCGAATGGTGCCCGGTCAACAAGGACCGAACATCTTGTTACACTAATGTAACACCCTAGCTAGCTATTCTAAGCCAAGATGTCACCTAAATCATCTAACATACATCCATAATACTAAGAATTTGAATAATATCAACTAATGATATAAAGAAATCAGTACTTAATAGAATCATGGCATGACAATAGTCCGAATTCAAGCAAGTATAACGTAAGGATGATCAAGATCACAAGCAATACATAATCAATCATAACATGGAGAAGGTATCCTCCTTCACCACTTAAATTTATTTATTACGCTCATCCCTTAACAAATGAAAGATAGAAACTAAATCATATTGTTGAACTTGATTATGGTGAATTGCACGATTAGTGCGTGTCTACTCCCTCCCGATAGAGCCAAGATCAATGATCACCTAAAATAAACAAACAAAGCAAGAATGAGTCCGTGACTCACAAGTACAAAGTGAATAAATGAACATACAATGATACGAATAAGACCTCATCATTAAAGAATGCGAACATACCCGAATGAGTGTATGAATGAATAGAATGAATGGATTTAATGAAAAGAATGGATTGCACACATGCTTATACCGCAGATAGCTAATGACACACCCGCCGGTGTTCACTTAAACCCGCACCTTAACAAAAGTGCGGATCCAAGTCCCGTATGAAGAACGCTTTCATACAGTGTCCAAATCTACCCATACCGAATTGATGGGTCTTACGTGCCCATACCGAATTGATGGGTCTTTCTATCCACTCCCGTGGACGGACATGACAATATCCAAAACCGCCCACATTGGAATGGTGGACTTACAATCGCACTCCCGTGGATAAAACAAGAATTATGATGCATGAATCAAGTATGAATTATGAAAGACATCATATATATACTCATGTATATAACACATAAGAAAAGGACATAAACTTTGAATATTCTCATGGATATCGTAAAACACAACATACCATCAAGCATGCATCATACTCCAAATATATGAACAACAAGGTACTTGCCTTCCGCAAGCGTTCATGGTAGTAGGCAAAGAAGATGTCCCTAAACCCAAGCCTCTCTCGCTACACAAGTAACTAATCGAATAAATACAACATATAATCTGAAGCGCTCCAATAACGCTTCTACAACGCTTCCCGATAACCCACAACTAACTAGTTAGTTCTAATATGAAAACAGACTACTCAGTGCACAACCCAAACTGACAGCAGAACGGTAAAATCATATCTATTGGTCCGAACTCGGAATGAGGTGAGACCGGTTTCTATGGATTCTTAACTGACATATCTACAATACTCTAGTTGACAAGGTGACCCAATTCGACCAATTTAATTTATCGACAGATAACTGAAATAGCAGAACGGAAACTGTCTACACAATTAAGAGAGCAGTATTAAAACGATCATAACTTTTAATATACAACTCCGAATTGAGCGCTCGTTAACAATATCAAAAGCTAAGACCAAGGCCTACAATAACCTAGTTGGGTGAAAGCCCTGAATTTTCCATTATCACACTCATATTTTAAAAGACAACTTGACAATTTATTCTCGTCAGGATTCTGGATAGCAGAGACGAAAACTAACATAACTTTTTATTCGTACATCAGAATTCAGTGTTCTTGGCTGCCACCGAAAGCTAAGAACAAAACCTAAATATCTCTAGGAGATGGACAACTCAAATTCGGCCTCTAACATCACGAAACAGACCCCGCAACATTCTGGACAGAATCGACTTTCTACTCGCAGCAATACGATCTAATCAAATATGAACCAAATCGCATCTACCACTAATCAAACGACGAGGATCGGCATTTGTTACCGCTGCAGCAACCAGGAAGTCGATGGTTGATCCACGAAGATGTTTCCTCCTTCTTGATCAGCCAATTCCACTAAACACCGCCCCTACCTTCGCGAAGCCGGCAATGGGGAGATCGCACCAAGGGACGGCCCGGGAGGTGGGGTGGTGCACTAGGGGCTTGGGGCGTAGCAATGGAGGTGGAGAAGGGGCTGCAACCAGCAGGGGGAGGCGCAAGATGGAGGGGGAAGGGGAGAGGTGGCGGCCAAGGTGCGGAGGAGAGGGCGAAAAGGGGCGGTTAGGGTTTTGGGGGGGTGGCACCTCCCCATTGGCCGGCCAGGCCTCATGGGCCAAGGCCCAGGCCCAGGTTGCCAGAAAACGCGAAAACCCTCTATTCTCCCGATTAAACATTTTTCCAAAAGAAACCTTCTACGATTAATTATTTTCTTCCAAAATTATTTCAAGCACTATCGGAGAATTACATTAATTCTCTCTCAATTTGAATTGCACGCTCAAAAGAAAGTCGATATTACATTCTACCTCTATAAAAGGATTCGACTCAATCTAAACACCGATCTACAACAACGAAATCGCGATCGAATTTAACAACGGAACTAGATACTCGCTATAACTAATCCGATAACGCCACGCCATGTAAATTCCAACTCCCAAGTAGCCTCCCTCGCCCAAGAGATCACAACACAAAGACGAAACGATGTCCGCCCTAATCGCCAACCCGCATATCCAGTACACTCATCGTAAGATAATCAAGGTAAGATCCTACTGATGGTCAATGACGCAAAGTCAAAGTGAAACGTGCTCAAATCGAACTCTTCATCTAACAAGGATCACTCCTTTAACGAGGATACACAATGTAACTCGCCTCAACAACTCATATAAATAGAGTCAACTCAAAGTAAGGATTCTCATCGCACCACACATTGCCAACTCCTGTATCACAAGAGTCAAATCCAAGAAAAAATTCGCCACCAAAACCTTTCCTCCTTCAAATTAGAAAATTTGCAAACAATCACCACGCTCGCTAAAGGAGAAATCACTCGAATATCCAAATCAATCATTTCTTTATTCTTTCTGAATCGATAAGAACCACACATGCCAACATAAAGCCAAGTTCAAATTATAAAGACATCCATCATAAACACATAGCTCAACCAATAATCAAGAGAACGTTTCAAGACTCAAGGAAATATTCTTTTCTCAATTTCCTTTTGAAATAAAATTTCTCTCAACTTTTTGGAACTCGATCATCGCACAACACACTAACTTGTTACTTTACCTTGGCGACTTCAACTCCAATAATTCAAAGTGTGACAAGCAAATAGTGGGAGAGATTAAATGTTCTGGGAAGATTAATCTACGGAGAGAATTTAATGGATTTTCGAGAGGGACCAACAGAAATTCTCAATTCATCTTTTGAGAGGGGATTTTCATTGCTCCACTCCAACTGGCTTGGGCCCCTGCCCATGAGGAAAAGGGGTGGCCGCCATAGGTGGGGCGCCACTCCCCAAACCCTAGCCCCACCTCCCCACCTCTCCACTCCCACTCCTCCCCACCGCCACCTCCTCTCCTCCCACACCTCTCCCTTGGCTGCCTCCTCCTTGTGCCTCCCAAGATCCTCCAAGAAACCCCATTGTTGCCGCCAAAGAGGAAGAAGAAGGAGCCCTTTGTTGCCGGCCAAAGAGGAAGAAAGGAGGGAAGAAAGAAGGGAGAAGAGAAGGAAGAAGAGAAGTGAGCGATCGCCATCCGGTTCATGGACTTCAGCGGCTTCAAGGGTAACGCGCCGCTTGTGTTGGGTAATTAACGTGGTAGAGTAATCGGTAGTTTTTGGTTAGGTTGCAATCTGCCCGCTGTATTGGCAGATTCGTCCTGTAGCTTGCGCGGTCAATTTCTATGGTTAGATGCCGAATTAGGAGTTTTGGTCTCCTAGGAAGTTGTAGGTTATCTTTGTAGCTTTCATTGGCCACCAAGATCACCCAAATCCGATTAACGGTCAGGAAGTTATGAATTTTTTAGTATCGCTGCTCTGTTAATCTGTCAGTTTAGAACAGTCTGTAGAAAATGGGATGAATCTCCTAGTTAAGGTCGAAATCAGAGGACCTCAATATAACGAAAATGTAGGTAATTTCCATACCTTTGATAGAGATAAAGAACACAAGATTTGGACTTTCGTAGCAAAAGTTATGATGGTTTTAGTGATCTGTCCAGAGAACCCGACGTGATAATTGTTGCTCTGTAGGTTGGCTCGGTAGAGGTAGTAATTGGCAGAATCAAAAGGGCTCCCCAACTAAGTTTATTTAGGTAATTAAATTACCTTTCCAAAAAGTCTGAGAACACCTTATTTGGACCTCTGAGCAGAAAGTTATGAATTTTAGAAGTTGACTGTCCGCAGTGATCACCAAAGCGATCGCTAGGAATTGGAAGTTTGGAAAACGCTGAGAGTTAGCGAGTTTTGTTTTGTTATTATTTATGCTCTTGGTCCAGCGTGTTGGCCTTAGATTGGGATACCTTTATGTTCAGGTGGGAGCGTGGTTCCAGGGCAGCACCTCTTCAAGGCCCACCGCTCTCATTACGCTGAGGCAAGTATTCGGGCTATTGTATATTTATGCTTGTATGTCGTGGATTGTTTGTGTTTGGCTCTAATAGCTATGCATGGAGGTTATGGTGATGAGTTCCACTTTATCTTGGTGAATGCAAGTACTGCTTGAGTGACTAATTATGACCGCTTGATAGAGGATGCTAATACTTTGATGCGTAATAACCATGCAAGGTTGATAGTATGGTAAGTAAGATTAAGGATGAAGGATACTAGAGAAATGATTAATTGATATTCATGAGTGATTGTTCAAATGTGCTAATATTATGATTAAATGTGCTATTCATGGTGCTAGAATGCTATGAATATCAATGATGGGAATGCTAGAAGTATGAATAAGTTTATTCATGTATGATGTTGTTAATGCTTACATGTTAATGATAATATGTTGAGTTCCGCATATGAAGAACGTTATCATGGTGCATATGCATGTTGAGAGCATATAGTGCCTTGGTCACGTGGTGACCAAGCACATACAACTGAGGTCCCCTCATGTAAATGACGGTTGAGGTCCCCACATTCGTGGAATGTGGGCTATGAGTAAAGAGGTCCCCATCATTAAGATGATGGGCAATGGTCCCTATACATGTGGTGTATAGGTTTGGTCCTCGTGCTGGCACGTGCAAGGGTACACATGACAGTTGTATACCCCGCATTACCTGTAGAAATGCGAAAAGAGATAAAGTTGAGAAAGGTGCATTGCATTGGTTATGCTCACATGAGCATGAAGACTATACTTTGGTGCTTTGTTTATCTTGGATTGTTGATGCTATGAATGATAACCGCTTAGCCTTGTTGGTACTTACGAGTCTTTGGGCTCACTTTTGCTTTAATGTGTTTTAGGTACAACCGGCAAGACCCGCATGCATGGGAGGAGTAGATGTTTGGATGCACGCACTACCACTCAATCATAAGAATTACTTATAGATGGTTTGAGTTTCGATTAATCGTAATAATGAGAATAGCAAAATTTTGGATATGTTTATGAGATTATCCTGCATGCTTGAATGAACCTCGATTATGTAGACTTTGATAAATGCCATGATTAATTGTTGGAACCTGTGAGATAGCCGACTATACAAAGGAGGTTTTGTTTAAAACTTGTAATTGGTCTTAGTTTAGTTTAGTTTAATTTAATTTTAGTAGTAGTCCTGTGCTCACGCCGAAATGGGTGTTAGCTGGTATCGAGCGGCTTTAGGTCCGTGGTTAATAGAAAATATTAAATTGACACACCGTATGAGGTGGGATTGGGAATTACATTGCTTCCGCATTATCTATTGCTATGTTTCATTTGTTGGGCGCTTGTTGAATTGCTCTCGCTATCTTTCTTGTTGTTAATCTATGAAATGAGATGTTATGATATACTATATCTATGAATCTATTCTATGATTGCCATGAGATGATCATGAATAATCGTATTGGATTATATTGTTTATGCGCGTCGATAATGGTTGTTAAGAAGTGGAGACCGTGGTTGTGGCCTTGACTTTGTCGCTATACCACCGTTAGTGGTAGACGACAAAGTAGTTACTCTACGAATACCATAGTTGCAAGAGTTGAGCGTGAGTTGTTTTAGAAAGTTGATTTCTTTCTTGACCTCAATCTTGGCAAATTCTTGATCCGTGATGGATGATGAATTTCTCTCGGGTTCCCGTTTATTGTGGTTGTTGAGTGTCAATGGTCTCTTATAGTTCTCAAACAATTATTGTTTTCCTTACGTCTATGTCGCTTTTTGCTATTTGTGATCTTTCTCAATTGGAAATTATTGATAATTTCTTGGTTGTTCCTTCTTTTCCTTTAGCAAAGAATGACTCATTTATTCGCTTGATAGTTGGGTATTGAGAATTTGAAGTTGCAAGTTTGTTAGCATGAGAAAGCTTTGGCTCTATGTGTTCCTTTGGATTATTCAGAGTGTTGAGGTTTAAGGCATTACTTTTCTCGTTGAGATTGTTAAAATCTTTTGTGATGCCTCTATGGTTAAATGTAGATTGTAATCAAATAACTTGATATGGTATGGGTATCAAGATGAGTCATTGGTATGGTGCATAATTATTAATTAGTAACCTTGGAAGAGAAATTGATTAAGTTGATGTTGTCTTTTCCTAGTTCTTGATGAACGGTATATATGAGTAGTGAATAAGAGATATCAAGAAGTATGAAACCTTGATGAACTAGTCTAGTCATTAAAACCGCTTAGGTTGCTAAACTTGTTGGGTTCTTTGGTTCCTATGGATTAATTTAATTGTGGGAAAGAAAAAAAATTAGAGGGAATACCTGATTTATGTATTCTAGTATGATTAGTTATCGGACTCAGATAACCGGTAATCGGATTGAATATCGGTAAATCTAGAAGTTATGAGGAGTTCTATGTAGTTCTTCCAGATAGAATGACGCGATGAATTTGGTTGTAACATTGTTAAGACTTTTGATCGATAGAAGATTTCGATTTTGAAGTTTTAGTGTATCTTTGCTGAAACCCAAATATGAGGAGGAACAGTTGGATACGTGTTTGTTAATGTCCATGTGATTTGGGAATAAAAGTAGGTAGCAACTAGATTTCATAATGAAGCCAGTTGATAACAACAATGATTGTGGTATAACTGTTGTGTGTTGAAGTTTGATGATGAACATCGCTAAGAGTTGAACTGATATGGGCTTATGCCCATCTAATTGTGAATTAAACGGTTGATAAGGTGACCTTGATGAAAGGGTTATGGTAGGAGCTTTTCAATTGTATAGTAGATCCCTTCTAAGTTTAATAGGTTGATGTATTGATGTTGTAGGGTTTTGGTATACACTGCTTTGAAGATGGGATGAAAGGATAGTATGAGAACTTTTGGTGAAACTCTGGGGCCTTTCTAATGGAATAGTTGATGATAAATATTCGTGTTCAGAGTATATTATTCTGATGTTAGTAAGATTATTTGCAAGGGATGGTGACTTGAGTGTGTGGTGATGATTCTTTTAGAAGTAAAGTAATTTGATCGTCTTCGTAGAAATGAGATTTTGTAAGAGTGTTTCAGTTTTTAAGCGGGATCATTTGGACCTCTTGAGTTATGTGGTGATTGAGTTGCTTTGAGAAAAGTGATATGTTGAAAGATTTTATTGGTTCTCGTTGTTCCTATGATTTGGTCATAAGAGCTTATCTTGTTTAAGTGCAAGGTGATGTAGTAATCACAGAAAATAACTATCCTTGTTAAAGGAAGGAGAGAAGTTAGTGTGAGATTTAGGTCGCTTCTGCATCTTATATGTTTATTTGAGAGTACTTAAACCTTATGCGATTGTTCAAAGGGTATTACGCTCTTATCTTTTGTGGTTTGGTATTCGCATCAGAGGGCTTGAGCCTCGAACGTTGACGCTCCTTATGTTTTTCGAGTTCTTGGCCTAGTGACAGCTTTCTTGGTCTTGTGTTCACGCAGGGTACATGTTTTCCATGTTGTTGAAAAAAATTGATTCCTTTCTTCTTTCTTTGAGGAAGAATCAATCTATTCGCTTCACCCGAAGTCTTTTGAGGTGTTGAATAATTGTAGTGGTGAAACTGGGGTTGTAAGTTGTTCGATGAGCGCAGAGGATGAAATAATTTCGTGAATATAGTTCTTTGAGAGAAGTCTAACTCAATGGAAGTTTATCTTATGAGAGTTAAACTTGATGATGTGATTTAATGAGAGGGGATTATAAAGTAATCGAATCGCATGTCAATTAATGGGATAATGGAAAATGTTGAGTAATGTCAAGAGTGATTTGGCTCTAAATGAGTAACCTTCGAGAGTTATAATCCTTGTAATGGTTAATCGTCAAGAAAATATTTTCATGAAGATTTTAATGAGTATGTATGTTGGAATTGTGGATTTTAGGATTTAATCTGAGGATTTCCAATACTTTATATGAGAATTTCGTTGCAAAAGTCTTGAGGTTAAATTTGGGCTTTGTATAGTTATGCTAGAACTTTGAACGCCCATTGATAATGTGAAAAAAAGTAAAAGTGGTGGATTTCAACATTGGGATGGTCATTGATAGAAATATTTTTATGAAATACATGAGAATATGTGATGTGAATTCGAGTTTCATTCTTGAAGATTGAGGTAACGTGATTACGCATGAAGATCCATTTTGGGATGCATCGGTTATCTATCAAAGTAATTCGTCAGTAAAGGAAATCGTTAGAGAATGTTTTGTGAGATCATCAAAGTCCCTTTTCAAAGGTGTTGACAAGGTGTTTTGATTTGGGTTTGGCGTTGAGATCGCCAAGTTAAGAGTAAAAGTTAGTGTCTTGTGCGATGAATCGGTATTCCAAAAAGTTGTGAGAAATTTTAATTTCTAAAGGAGAAATTGAGAAAAGATTATTTCCTTGAGAACAAACGCTCTCTTGATTCTTGTTTGAACTATGAGTTTATGTTGGATGTCTTTCGATATGGGGCTTGACTTTATGTTGACATGTGTGGTTCTTATCTGCATGTAAAGAATAAAAGAAATGATGGATTTGGATATTCGAGTGATTTCTTTCGGCGATCGTGGTGTTTATTTGCAAATTTTCTAACTTGAAGGTGGAAAGATTTTCGTGATAATCTTCGATTCTGAATTTGACTTCTTTAGTATCGAGTTGGTAACGCTTATTGCGATGAGAGTCCTTCTTTTTCATTTGGGCTATGTCGCCAAAAGAGTGTGGTTAAAGTGAGTTCTGGCGTGGTTCGTATCTTTGGGAAGTTTAACCCAAGATACATTGGCTTGTTCTCGCTAGTTGGCGACGCTGTGTTTGTCTCGAGTCCGTAGCGCGAGTATGTAACGCCTTGTATGTTTTGGTGTTGAGTGAGTACCTCGAGATCCGTAGTTTGAGGTTTTGTTTGCGCTGCTGACCATCGAGTGAGGTCTTACCTTGAGTCTTGTCCGATGAGTGTACCTGAATGTCGAGTTGAGCATTAGTACGCACGCCGATTTACGCCCTTGTTGTGGTTTCTTCTGGTGGAGAGATAGGCCACTTGAGAGTTGAAGTCTCACGTGAGCGAAGTTTAGTAAGAGTTGATCGCGTTGGTATCTATTGTTAAGTTCTAGTCGTGTTTTCTTTCGTAGATTACGCTAGATTCGGGTCGAATCTCAGCATGGGGTAGAATGTAATACCGAAAGTGTGACAAGCAAATAGTCGGGAGAGATTAAATGTTCGGGAAGATTAATCTTACGAGAGAATTTAATGGATTTCGAGAGGACCAACAGGAAATTTCAATTCATCTTTTTGAGAGGGATTTTCGCTGCTCCACTCCAACTGGCTTGGGCCCCGCCCATGAGGAAAAGGGGGTACCGCCATAGGGGCGCCACTCCCAAACCCTAGCCCCACCTCCCCACCTCCACTCCCTACACTCCTCCCTGAGCCGCCACCTCCTCTCCTCCCACACCTCTCCCTGGCTGCCTCCTCCTTGTGCTCCTCCCAAGATCCTCCAAGAAACCCCCATTGTTGCCGCCAAAGAGGAAGAAGAAGGAGCCCTTTGTTGCCGCCAAAGAGGAAGAAAGGAGGGAAGAAAGAAGGGAGAAGAGAAGGAAGAAGAGAAGTGAGCGGATCGCCATCCGGGTTCATGGACTTCAGCGGCTTCAAGGGTAACGCGCTGCTTGTGTTGGGTAATTAATCGTGGTAGAGTAATCGGGTAGTTTTGGCTAGGTTGCAATCTGCCCGCTGTATTGGCAGATTCATCCTGTAGCTTACGCGGTCAATTTCTTATGGTTAGATGCCGAATTAGGAGTTTTGGTCTCCTAGGAAGTTGTAGGTTATCTTTGTAGCTTTCATTGGCCACCAAGATCACCCAAATCCGATTAACGGTCAGGAAGTTATGAATTTTTAGTATCGCTGCTCTGTTAATCTGTCAGTTTAGAACAGTCTGTAGAAAATGGGATGAATCTCCTAGTTAAGGTCGAAATCAGAGGACCTCAATATAACGAAAATGTAGGTAATTTCCATACCTTTGATAGAGATAAAGAACACAAGATTTGGACTTTCGTAGCAAAAGTTATGATGGTTTTAGTGATCTGTCCAGAGAACCCGACGTGATAATTGTTGCTCTGTAGGTTGGCTCGGTAGAGGTAGTAATTGGCAGAATCAAAAGGGCTCCAACTAAGTTTATTTAGGTAATTAAATTACCTTTCCAAAAAGTCTGAGAACACCTTATTTGGACCTCTGAGCAGAAAGTTATGAATTTTAGAAGTTGACTGTCCGCAGTGATCACCAAAGCGATCGCTAGGAATTGAAGTTTGGAAAACGCTTGAGAGTTAGCGAGTTTTGTTTTGTTATTATTTATGCTCTGGTCCAGCGTGTTGGCCTTAGATTGGGATACCTTTATGTTCAGGTGGGAGCGTGGTTCCAGGGGCAGCACCCTCTTCGCCCACCGCTCGCTGCATGCTTGAGGCAAGTATTCGAGCTATTGTATATTTATGCTTGTATGTCAGGACTGCTTGTGTTTGGCTCCTAATAGCTATGCATGGAGGTTATGGTGATGAGTTCCAATTTATCTTGGTGAATGCAAGTACTGCTTGAGTGACTAATTATGACCGCTTGATAGAGGATGCTAATACTTTGATGCGTAATAACCATGCAAGGTTGATAGTATGGTAAGTAAGATTAAGGATGAAGGATACTAGAGAAATGATTAATTGATATTCATGAGTGATTGTTCAAATGTGCTAATATTATGATTAAATGTGCTATTCATGGTGCTAGAATGCTATGAATATCAATGATGGGGAATGCTAGAAGTATGAATAAGTTTATTCATGTATGATGTTGTTGTTAATGCTTACATGTTAATGATAATATGTTGAGTTCCTGCATATGAAGAACGTTATCATGGTGCATATGCATGTTGAGAGTATACAGTGCCTTGGTCACGTGGTGACCAAACACATAAATTGAGGTCCCCACATGTAAATGACGGGTTGAGGTCCCCACATTCGTGAATGTGGGCTATGAGTAAAGAGGTCCCCATCATTAAGATGATGGCAATGGTCCCTATACATGGTGTATAGGTTTTGGCCTCGTGCTGCTAGGCAGTGCAAGTACACAACGACGGTTGTATACCCCGTGACACGGAAATGCGAAAGAGATAAAGTTGAGAAAGGTGCATTGCATTGGTTATGCTCACATGAGCATGAAGACTATACTTTGGTGCTTTGTTTATCTTGGATTGTTGATGCTATGAATGATAACCCGCTTAGCCTTGTTGGTACTTGCTCAGTCTTTGGGCTCACTCTTGCTTTAATGTGTTTTAGGTACAACCGCAAGACCCGCATGCATGGGAGGAGTAGATGTTTGGATGCACGCACTACCACTCAATCATAAGAATTACTTATAGATGGTTTGAGTTTCAGATTAACAGAATAATGAGAATAGCAAATTTTGGATATGTTTATGAGATTATCCGCATGCTTGAATGAACTCGATTATGTAGACTTTGATAAATGCCATGATTAATTGTTGGAACCTCGTGATAGCTGACTATACAAAGGAGGTTTTGTCAAACTTGTAATTGGTCTTAGTTTAGTTTAGTTTAATTTAATTTTTAGTAGTACCTGTGCTCAATGTCGAAATGGGTGTTACATCAACACCAAACCAAAATCAAACACCTCATCTACACCTTTGAAGGAGGCTCTAATGATCTCACCAACACATTTTCCAACCGATTTTTATCGATGCACTAATTTGACAGACAGACACTGCACAAAGATCCTCAAATTAGATCTCTCACACAATCATATCACCTCAACCCTTGGAGAACAAACAACTCGTAATTGACATCACACACTCATGTACTACATCGTAAGGGTGGTATCAATGATCATCCCACTGCTCAAATCCACCCTTATTCTACTTCCTCTACACATAATCATTCAAGCGACTCAAAGTCCTAACATGAAAATGGAAAGCCCAAATTTAACCTCCAAGACCTCTACAACGAATTCCTCTTGTAACAAATAGTGAAATCATCGGATTAAATCTCTAACATCCCCACAAATTCCACATACTCACTCATTGACATCATCAGAATCACTCACACAACATCGCAATACTTTCCAATTGTGTTACTCAATAAAATTGATTAAGGTTTCCATACATTTGATAATCCCCAACATTTCAACATGAACCAAAGTTCCGAACTATACTATACCATAGGTTCTACTTAGTTTAACACTATACGCTTTTACTTCAAGCCATACATTCCATCTCGAATCAACTTACCTCCAAGAGGTTCAGTCAAACCAACTCATCTTTTATTACTCCCAATAGCTTGGTAGCAAAATCTCACCCCTACAATCACTTAACCACCACCAAACAATTGACAACTTACGCTTTGTAAAACTTTACAACACAAAATCATGATCCTTTCTCAAAAGAAAGAGGCTAATAAGGACAAATTTCACCACACAGAAAATGTTACACGCCACGTGGGAGCACGAAACCAAAAGAAATAACTGCAATGAAGATCTGGGAAACGAAAGTTGAATTCACAATGATGGCATGCATCCTCTAAAAGGAATAGCAAATAACCACTAATAAGAAAAATGACATTGCGATTGAAACTCGACAACTCTTGAGTGAAAAGAGCAAAAAAGTTTATGAACATTTCAAATAACCACAAGTTACAAAACTTGACTCAAATTCTCAAATATTCCACGTGACTCTTTCCTTTAACACCAAATTAATTTGACTAACATCGCTTGCCACAACGAACAAGATAAGATCTTTAGTCCAAACCACAAGGACTAATTAAGAACCGATAAAATTCTTCAATACGTTACATTTGTTCTGAATAGTTCAACTACACAAGAAACATGAGATCCAAATAATCTCACCACCAAACTCAAACATTTCCAATTACATGTGATTTCAAGAAAAACAAGTAGATTATTCTCCTTAAAGGAACCAACATATCTTTCTTTGATTGCAACCTCAAAGTTGCCAACTTAGACCAAAGAGCCTTTAAAATTAAATCACACAAATCTCTTAAGAAGCAACAGACAATCCAATACCTTAATTTATTTAAAATAATTTCAACTATCGGATGATTCATGAGCTCAAATATCATGAAAGCTAAACTTGAAATATTCTCATCTAAACGATATCACCAAAGGCGATCAAATTACTATAGGTATTAACATCAATTTCACAACAACAATTAGAAAATACTTCAAAAGACCAACGTGAAAAGAATGAGTTGATTCTTTCTCAAAAGAAGAGACAAATGAAAACGATTTTTCACCAACTAGAAAACTCATCTACCACTCGCACTGAACACGGGACCAAGGGGAAAAACAATTAAGCAATGAACTCATAGAACCTAAGTGGAGTCCACAGTTGAAAGCATAAGCCTCACAAGAAGGAAATATCGAACCTTAATAGATAAGAACAAATAAGTATTCAAGATCAAGCACTTGCATCATCAAGAACCATTATAACTTTGCAACATCGCGTATTCGATAATCTTCATTTACCACATAAAGCCCGAACCCCAAAAGATCATGAACACAAAACTTGATATTTGATCATTTAGAAATATCACCATGGGTGATCAAATTACTACGAATTAACCTCATTCTCACATTTTTGATGATTTAATAACATCGACAACATACACTAGTACCAAGAATCATCAAACTTTATGTAATACCCGATTATCTTTAGAGAGATAGTTATTCGGGAGAGAGAATTAATGGAAAATTCAAGATTTTCGGAGAAAATTCAGAACCTAGGTTTCAACCAGCCATCCAGCCTGTGGCCGGTCATGAGTGGCCCAAGAGGGGAGGCGCACCAAAGCCCAAGCCCATGCCCCAGCACCCCTAACCCTAGGCAGCCCCATCCCTTTCCCTTCTCCCCTAGTGGCCGCCACAAGCATCCCTCCCCTTCCCATGCGCCCACCCCATCCTCCTGCCCTGCGCTCCACCTCCACCCCCTCCTCCTGGCAGCCATCTTCTCCTCCTTGCTGCTGCCACCAAACAACAAGGAGGATGAGCCCGGTTGCAACGCATAAGGAAGAAGAAGAGGGGAAAAGAGGGGAGAAAGGAGGAGATTGAGAGAGTTTGTGATGGCGGGCTGTTCTTCATCTTCCCTGGATCTACAAGGGTAACAAAGAGCTAGCTTCACGGTTTGATGTTTGTTAGATGCAAATATGATTAGTTGTTTGGATCAAGTCTGTTTTTAGTAGATTCAATTCTGTCCAGAATGTTGCGGGTCTGTTTCGTGGTTTTAGAGGCCGAATCTGAGATGATCATCTCCTGGAGTTTTGTAGGTCTTGTTCTTAGCTTTCGTTGGCCGCCAAGATCACCTCATTCCGACTTTCGAGTCAAAAGTTATGATAGATTTACTATCTGCTGTCCAGAATCCTGACGAGAATTGGCAGTCTCTGTTTAGGTTGATATATGGCCTAGTTAGAGGGTGATTCAGAGGTCTTGCCCATAACAAATTTTGAAGGTGATATCACTAGCTTTCAGGATTGATAAAGAACACCTCATTTGGATTTATAGATCAAAAGTTATGCACTTTTTTCTTTGTGACTGTCCAGATTGTAGATCAGTCTGTCCAGATTGTATGTCAGTTTCTATCTTTAGTTTTGACCCGTGTGCCACTTTTTGTTAAAGGCAAAATTTGAATGTCGTGCCAACTAGTTTATTGTAGGTAATTTCATAAACTTTTCAGATTGTTAAAGAACGCTCAATTCGGAGTTGTAGATTAAAAGTTATGGTTGTTTTAGTATTGCTGTCCTGTTTGTTCAGACAGAAGCTGTGCTGCTGTTTTGTTTTCTTTATTAGAGAAGTTTATTGGCCGAATTGGGAAATCTCATCAACTTGAATGTTATAGATATGTTCGTTAAGATGAGGTAGGATCTGGACTCATCTCATTTCGAGTCCCACGCCATTAACTACTGTCATTTTCGGCTGCTGTCCCGACACGCTTTTGGGCTGCAGCCTGTTTTTCGATTAGGTTTTATGGTGATTCCTTGGGAGTTCAAGGGGTATTGTAGACTATTAATTCGGTTGGATTCTATGTTGTTCTTATTTCGGTTATTTAATTGTTTAGGCCACGAGGCTACGGGTTTGGGAGCGCCATCGTTGTCGCTAACGCTACGCAACGCTGAAGGCAAGTACTTTGTTGCTTTTGAGTGCTGTGATTGTGAATGTTTTCATGAATATAGTGTGACATATTGTGTTACCCGAGATGCGGAATTGGTTATGTTCTTTCATTATGTGGAGTATATACGAGAGATGGTATTATCACTGCTCATGTTCATATCATGCATCCTTTTATTCATGTTATGTCCACGGAGTGGATTGTAAGTCCCACCATTCCAATGTGGGCAAATTTGGACATTGTCATGTCCTCGCCCACGGAGTGGATTGAAAGACCCATCAATTCCAAAGATGGGCAACGTAAGACCCATCAATTCCAGATATGGGCTTTTGGACACCTATATGAAACGCTCTTCATATAGGACTTGGATCCCCGCACTTTTGTTAAGGTGCGGGCTTATGAACACCGACGGGTGTGTCACCACTATACCCAGATATGCATGTGTGCATCCATCCTGATTACATTCATTCATTTCATGTTTTCATAAGTGTTCACTGATGCAAGGTTCAGATTCTTAAATGGTGATGTCTGCTTGTATATGTGTTCTTTTCTTTCATGCACTTTCATCGAGTCATGGACTCACTTTGCGTTGTTTGTTTATTTTAGGTAACCCCCGATGTTGGCTCACTTGGGAGGAGTAGACACGCACTACTGCTCACATCATCCTATTCATGTTCAAGATTAAATTTAGTTCTATCTACATTCGTAATGATGAACTATAATAATTAAATTATAATTGGTGAAGGAAGGATACCTTCTCCACATGGATGTTGATTTATTATCATGCAGAACTTTCTTTATTGATGATCATGATAATAACTTAGAAGGTGAAGGAAGGATACCTTCACCATGTCCTCGCTTAATTTAATGTCGCCTTTAGTTGAAATACTTAGTTCAAATTCTTCTCGATTATGGATGTATGTTAGATGTTTTAGGTGACATCTTGGCTTCCGAATAGCCGGTGTTACACTTTATTACTCCATCCTAAAACTTCCTGAGGGAACACAAACCACAAGTTAAAACAAATTTATTATATCAAGATTATGCTAAGCAATAACAATATCACAAGGCACGATATCAAAGACTACTTATGAAATTCATTTACTAAACTATTGGTGTTGCTCAACACCTTCTTCATGTCATTAACAATTGATGATTGTACTAATCATGTGTGTACATACTTATACTAATTCCATTTGGCAAATACATAACCATATATAACATAGATTCATATTTCACCTTTGTTCGTAAATCATTTCAAAACATGATTAAAGATCCACTAACATAATTTCCTATAAACAAGGTTTCATGAATCAATACACCAACACCTATCCGTACTTTATACAAGTTTCAAATAATTTTAGCATACCAGAAATAGATAAATCTAGCTCTTAAGTAAGATCTATAGGTTCGAATGGATATGGATGTTACTTTATTTAACGACACCATGTATCAAATACAAGGATATTTCAAATTAATAAATTTCACTTTCATGGATGGTAGTTAAGAATAATTGATTTGCACCATGCTACAAACCCAACTTGGTAACCCACATCATAGCAGTTTATTCATTTAGTTATAACTTCTCATTTTTTGCTTGATAAGACATCATAAAAGATTCTAACACCTTCATTAAGCAAAAGAGAGACGTTAAACCTCAACGCCGAGGTAATCCAAAGAAATACATAAAGCCAAAGCTTTCCCATGCAAACTAATCTCACAAGTGGAAAACTCACTTACCAAGCTATCAAACGAGTAAATGAGTCATCTTTTTCAATGAGAAAGAAGTAGTAACCATGAAAACATCAATCTTGCCAATTGACAACGACTACAAGTAGTAAAAGTAACTCAACAATCAAGAGCAATAATTGATTTAGAGAACCAAGAGGGATCTATTGAAAACCATAAACTATCATGAACCACAAACCCAGAGAAATTCATTAACCACCACAGACAAGAATTGGCAAATTCGTAAATCAAGAAAGAGAAAACTTTCAGCAACTCACGCTAACACCAAACTATGGTACTGGGTAACTACTACTCTAACCACGATCGCGAATGTTGGTGTAACCCGTGAATCCAAGAGTAACAACCACGACCTCCACTTCTTATCATCCGTTAACAACACGCTTCACCAAAATACTCAATTATGAATATACAAAATCATCTCATGACAATCATAGTATTAGTTCATAGATATTCAATATCATAGCATCATAGATTAACAACAAGAATGATAGTATGTACAATTCAAGAACAGTTCAACATGATGAAACACACCACTAGAAAATACGGATACGATGGATTACCCAAACCCACCTACTCCAAAGGCAGTGTGTCATTTTAATAACTTAATTACCACGGACCTAAAGCCCGCCTCGATACCAATCGGAACACCCGCTATTCGAAGCCAAGATGTCACCTAAATCATCTAACATACATCCATAATGCGGAAGAATTTGAATAATATCAACTAATGATATAAAGAAATCACTACTTAATAGAACCATGGCATGACAATAGTCCAATTCAAGCAAGTATAACAAAGGATGATCAAGATCACAAGCAATATATAATCAATCATAACATGGAGAAGGTATCCTCCTTCACCACTTAAATTTATTTATTACGTTCATCCCTTAACGAATGAAAGATAGAAACTAAATCATATTGTTGAACTTGATTATGGTGAATTGCACGATTAGTGCGTGTCTACCTCCGATAGAGCAGATCAATGATCACCTAAAATAAACAAACAAAGCAAGAATGAGTCCGTGACTCAGCAAGCAGATGAATAAATGAACATACAATGTATACGAATAAGACCTCATCATTAAAGAATGCGAACATACCCCGAATGAGTGTATGAATGAATAGAATGAATGGATTTAATGAAAAGAATGGACTGCATACATGCTTATACTCAGAGATAGCAGACACACCCGTTTGAAATTACTTTAAGCCCGCACTTAACAAAAGTGCGGGGATCCAAGTCCTGATCAACAACGCTTTCACTTGGTGTCCAAATCTCCCATACCGGAATTGATGGGTCTTACGCGCCCATACGAATTGATGGGTCTTTCTATTCCACTCGTGGATGGACATGATAATATCCAAAACCGCCCACATTGCAATGGTGGGACTTACACTCCACCCCGTGGATAAACATGAATTATGATGCTTGAACCGGAGTATGAATTATGAAAGACATCATATATATACTCATGTATATAACACATAAGAAAAGGACATAAACTTGAATATTCTCATGGATATCGAAAAACACAATATAGTCATCAAGCATGCATCATACTCAAATATATGAACAACAAGGTACTTGCTTTCAGAAGCAACTGTGGTAGTAGGCAAAGAAGATGTCCCTAAACCCAAGCTCGCTCGCTACACAAGTAACTAATCGAATAAATACAACATATAACTGAACGCTCCAATAACGTTTCTACAACGCTTCCCGATAACCCACAACTAACTAGTTAGTTCTAATATGAAAATGACTACTCGTGCACAACCCTAAACTGACAGCAGAACGGTAAAAATCATATCTATTGTCCGAACTCGAATGAGGTGAGACCGTTTCTATGGATTCTAATCGACATATCTACAATACTCTAGTTGATAGGTGACCCAATTCGACCAATTTAATTTACTCGACAGATAACTGAAATAGCAGAACGGAAACTGTCTACACAATTAAGACAGCAGTATTAAAACGATCATAACTTTTAATATACAACTCCGAATTGAGCTTCTAACAATATCAAAATCTAAGACCAAGGCCTACAATAACCTAGTTGGGTGAAAGCCCTGAATTTTCCATTATCACACTCATATTTTAAAAGACAACTTGACAATTTATTCTCGTCAGATTCTGGACAGCAGAGACGAAAACTAACATAACTTTATTCGTACATCAGAATTCAGTGTTCTTGGCGCCACCAAAGCTAAGAACAAAACCTAAATATCTCTAGGAGATGGACAACTCAAATTCGGCCTCTAACATCACGAAACAGACCTCGCAACATTCTCGGACAGAATCGACTTTCTACTCGCAGCATACGATCTAATCAAATATGAACCAAATCGCATCTACCACTAATCAAACGATGAGGATCAGCATTTGTTACCGCTGCAGCAACCAGAAGCCGATGGTTGATCCATCGAAGATGTTTCCTCCTTCTTGATCAGCCAATTCCACAAACACCGCCCTACCTTAGCGAGAAGCCGGAACGGGAGATCGCACCAAGGACGGCCCGGAGGTAAGGTGTACTAGGGGCTGGGCGGTAGCAATGGAGGTGGAGAAGGGGCTACAACCAGCAGGGGAGGCGCAAGATGGAGGGGGAAGGGAGAGGAGGGAGGTGGCGGCCAAGGTGGGGAGGAGATGGGGAAAAGGGGCTAGGGTCAGGCTGCAGGTGGCACCTCCCCAATGGCCGGCCAGCCTCATGGGCCAAGGCCCAGCCCAGTTGCCGTGAAATGCGAAACCCTCTATTCTCCTGACAAACGCTTCCAAAAGAAACCTTCATCGATTTATTATCTTCCAAAATTATTTCTAGCACTATCGAGAATTACATTAATTCTCTCTCAATTTGAATTGCACGCTCAAAAGAAAGTCGGATATTACAACTAAACCAAGCATTTTAGCTTGCTAACCACACTAGAGGGTATGGGACCTCTCTTGACTTAGTACTTTACGTGTATTGGCTTCCTGTCGTAGGGAGTCGCAGGAGGGATGGTGTTGGGAGCATTGTAGTGTCCAAAAGACTTCACCGTGATGGGATTTGTTGTCTTTCGCTTGCAATGCAAGCGTATGGGTTTCTATCCATACGAGCGCTCGTAGTTAATGCACAAGATTGAAATATCTCAGAGGACTTAGCCGCGTCTGATACCTTCTAAGTGTGCTTTGTGGCTTAAAGGTGGTCCAAGTGTGGGTACATTGGTACACCCTCGCAGGTTAAACCTATTCGAATAGCCTCGCCCTAGGTTATGGACACGCTGGCAAGATCTTTCAAGAGTTAGACTACAACCTTTTAATTAAAACTTGATGGGTGGTACGAATCGTGATTCGTATATGTTGTGGTGGCTATTGGGATAGTCACCCTGTGGTTACTTGTATGTATCTTTATGTCATCGTTATTTTGCCAACAAAACAGATTTGCAAACTTGCTTTTAAATGTATTACATTATTGCAAATAAAGTTGGCTTCATAAAATGAGACATATAACCTCCACCTAAATAAGCTTGCATGTAGTATATGAATATGTCCGCTATTCCACACATCGCCTTATGAGTACCTTGTGTACTTCTGCTATCTTGCTTAAATGTATTTGTTGCAGAGGAAGAAGGTGAGCTCAATGGGCCTCACTTTGTGAGTCAGGTTGTGGTAGTCATGGGCGACTAGCTTACTGCCTTGGCCGGCTGCCCTGTGGGTTGTGTGGCTAACTAGCCGACTTTTGTTCTAGCCATCTTGTGGCACCCTTGCTTCCGTCACCATTCTTGTATATTGTGTTATTTGGCCACATCTTTTGTAATAACTTTACTTTATGTATATCATTGTTGAACTTAGTATTAATTGTTGTATGGAAATGATGTATGATTTTGTGATGATGAACGCAGTGCTGCAATTTCGGGAAGCACATGTCCATCGAGGCTTTGGATATTTGATTAGTAATGCTAGAACCATATGGAGGTTAAGTATTACTAGTTAAATACCGGTCCTCATGCACTGCACTCGTGTGGAGGTCGAGGAAGAAAAAGGGCCGAGGAGGTCCCGGACGCCCCCGATGTAATCGGGTGGTCCCGACGTCCTGGGATTGGCCAAGGCGAGGAGGTCCGAGCGCACGGAGGTCCAGGGAGGTCGTGGAGCTCTTCAATCGAAATCGGGCGCCGTGAGCACCCGAGATCGCCAAGACTAAGAAACGGTGGGGAGGTCGTGGACGCGGATCTCAATCCAACGACCAGAGCATACGCACCAACGCCGCTATGGACTTGGCTCGACCGAAGTCGGTGATCGGCCTTGGACTCGAGCCCAGTCCTGTCTCGCACTCCAAGGAACAGTGAACCCCAGATTTGGGATTTTAAAATGAGCTGAGACTTCGGGATTTACTAGAGGTAGCAAACAACTCCAAAAATTATGAAATTTTTACAGGGGCTTAACTGAGTTATTGACCTTGTGTAAATTTTGCAGAGGTTTTTGTGCTATACTTTTTCCTCCAAAATTCCACAAGGTGCTGGGCCTACAATTTGACCAGAATTTAAATAGGTTTGACTGACCTCCAAAAATATTCAAACAATTTCTAAAAATTGTGAAATTTTTCAGAGGGGTTACACATCAACCCAAGAACTTAGGAAAAATATTTCCAGAGATGATCAAAAGGTTTGACAAGATTGTTTTGAAAGCTTAAGATTTGGATCAAAAGACTTGTGACTTTGTATTTCCATAACTCTTGTACAATAATTGTTTAGTACACACAGAAATACATGATGTAAGAAAAAGTTTTAATTTCTACTTATTTTCTTACATTTGAAACACAAGCCCAAAATTGGGATGTTACAAGACCACTCAAACTTCTTGTCTTTCTTGAGCAATTCGGTCATAGGTTGCAATCTTGGAGAAATTCTCGATAAAGCGCGATAGTAGCCACCAAACCAGAAAACTCCGCACATCGGTGACCGACTTGGGCTGACCCCAAGATAGCACATCACCGACTTGCTAGGATCCATACACACCTCTGCGAAAGAACATGGCCCAAGAATGCCACTTCCTTCAACCGAATTCACACTTGCGAATTTTGCATACACTGGTGCTCAGCAGCCTTGCCCAACACAAGCTTAAGATGCTCAACATGCTCTTCTTCACTCTTGGAGTAGATAAGGATATCATTGATGAATACCACCACAAACCTATCCAAATACTCCATGAATACCGAGTTCATAAGGTTCATGAATAGCGGAGCATTAGTCAAACCAAAAGACATAACGGTGTACTCGTAAAGACCATAACAAGTAGCAAAGGCGTCTTCGAATATCCTGGCCCGATCGACTTGATGATAGCCCAATCTCAAGTCAATCTTGGAGAAGACTCGTGCTCCGATCAACCGATCGAACAGATCATCAATACAGGCAAAGGATACTTGTTCTTTACCACCTCATTAAGCTGACGGTAATCAACACACATGCGCAAGGTCTTGTCTTTCTTCTTCACAAAATAACAGACAACCCCAAGGAGATGAGCTAGGACGGATAAAACCCTTTCTTGCAGCTCACCTAGTTGCTTCTTCACCCTCCAACTCATTAGGAGGCATGCGACGGCCTCTTTGAAATAGGGGCGATCGGCAGCAACTCTATCACGAACCGTGTCTCGAACGGGAGGCATTCAGCAAATCTTCAGGAAAGACATCCGCGAAGTCACACACAGTGGGGACATCGTGAATCTCCAATGCTGGCTTTGCTTCAAGGGCATAAAGATGTGGCCCTTGCAGCTACGGTGAAAACCCCACCTGTTCGCCTGAGGAGCTGGTGAGAAAGACAATCTTCCTGGCACAATCGATTTGCCCCAAGTGTTGGGACAACCAATCCATGCCAAGAATCACATCCAGGCGCGCCGAGTCGATTTTGATTTAAAGAGAAAAAGTTATGTATTTTACAAATTTGAGATAATTTCTAAACATTCTTCCCTATTGAACATTTTAGTACATCCTAAACCAATTTCCATAACAAGATAGTGACGATCTATTCTCATATTAAAATTTATCCTACCACAAAGCTATCGTGATTTGAATCATTCAAAAGGACCTAAGACGATAAAGACATGCACCTTTGAAATTTGAAACATTTAAAAGACTTTGAAAACCGCTCTGGGAGGTCCAAATGAATCAAGAACGGGAGGTCGTGGCCGATGAAATGAGATCCAACGACTCTGAGCAGTGCATGCAGCAGACGCGAAGATCTCGCGCATCGAGGAGGTCGTGACCGTTAAGATTGGATCTAACGGTCCCGACGAGTCGATGCACGCGACACGCCGAGCTCTCGCGCCAACGGAGGTCGTGGACCGTTAGATCAAGATCCGACGGTCCGAGCTCTAAGGGAGGTCCTAAGGCTTTAAATCCAAGGAAAGAGGTCGGGCGGTCGGGATCTCTGGGAGGTCCCAACGGTCTAGATCTCCGGAGGGAGGTCTTACGCTAAATCTACAGAGGAGGTCAGCCCGTTAGATCTAAATCTAACGTTGAGACTCGAGGAGGAGGTCCTAAAGCTACGGATCTAAAGGATGAGGTCCTAGATGGTCAAGATCTCGCGGGGAGGTCCTGAACGGCTAAGATCTCGCAAGGGAGGTCTTAACGGTCACAATCGAGCGAAGGAGGTCCTGAACGGTTGGGATTTACACGAGGAGGTCCTATGCGATAGGGTTTCAACGGAGGAGATCCGGACGGCTCGATTAGACCTAGGAGGTCCCGAACGGTCCAGATCGACACTGGAGGGAGGTCCGGAGGTTCTCTTTATAAAAGACCCGAGGTGGTGTTTTACAGAGAGGACCCTGAGGGTGGTCTTAGGGGTGGTCTTTGCAAAATGACCAAGGGGAGGTCTTTTTTGTGCAGGAGTGGTCCTAGCGGCTTAGATTGAGTTTAAAGAGGTCATGGACGGCTAGGATCTAACGGGAGGTCCTAGCGCTTAAGATTTTCCACAGAGTTAGATCCAAAGGCTAAACCTAATCCATGGAGGTCTTTAACGCCGACATTGATCCAAGGAGGTCCTGGACTTAGCGCTTTTCATAGAAAACAACCAACGCCAGATCGAACGGAGTGATCTTAACGGTCGCGATTAAGCTAGGGGAGGTCATGAGATTTCCCTACAAGGACCAGGGGTGGTCCTTTTTGCACAGAGGACCTCAAGGAGGTCTTTTGCAAAGAGGACCCCAAGGCGGAGGGTGATCCTAACGGCTAGGATTTAACCTACTTGTCTTTAATCAGTAACACCCATCCAAAGCCAAGATGTCACCTAAAACATCTAACATACATCCATAATGCGGAAGAATTTGAAACAAGTATATCAACTAAAGACAAGATTAAGTTAAACAGATATGATGAAGGTATCCTTCCCACCTTTTAAGTTATTTAATTCATCATCAATAAAGAAGGTTCACACGCAGAATAAATCAACATCCATGTGGAGAAATATCCTTCCCACCAATTATAATTTAATTATTAATTCATCATTAACGAGTGTAAGATAGAACTAAGTTTAATCTTGAACATGAATAGGATGTGAACGAGTAGTGCATGTCTACTCCCTCCCAAGTGAGCCAACATCGGGTTACCTAAAATAAACAAACAACCAAGAGTGAGTCCAATGATCAAAGAAAGAGAGAAAGAACACATACAAACAGGACATCACCATTTAAGAATGCGAACCTTGCATCGAGTAAACACTTATGAAAACATGAAATGAATGAATGTAATCAAGGATGGACTCCACATGCATATATGGAAGGAGTGACACACCCGTTTGGTTCATTTCAAGCCCGCACCTTAACAAAAGTGCGGGGATCCAAGTCCTATATGGAGAACGTTTTATAGGTGTCCAAAGCTGCCCATTTGGAATTGATGGGTCTTTCAATCCACTCCCGTGGACGGACATGACAATGTCCAAATTTGCCCACATTGGAATGGTGGGACTTACAATCCACTCCCGTGGACATAACATGAATAAAAGGATGCATGATATGAACATGAAAAGTGATAATACCATCTCTCAATATATACTCCACATAATGAAAGAACATAACCAATTAAGATCTCGGTAAACACAATATGTCACACTATATTCATGAAAACATTCACAATCACAACACTCAAAAGCAACAAAGATTTGCCTTCGCAGACCAAGCGGTGCAACGATGGCGCCCCAAACCCAGAGCCTGTGGCCTAAACAATTAAATAACCAAATAAGAACAAATAGAATCCAACCCGAATTAAAAGTCTACAATACCCTTGAACTCCCAAGGAATCGCCATAAAACCTAATTAAAACAGGCGCAACCCAAAACGTTGGACAGCAAAAAAATGACAGAGTTAATGACATGGGACTAAATGAGATGAGTCCAGATCCTACCTCATCTTAACGAACATATCTATAACATTCAAGTTGATGATATTTCCCAATTCGGCCAATAAAAACTTCTTAATAAAGCAAAACAGCAGCACAACTTCTGTCCGAACAAACAGGACAGCAATACTAAAACAACCATAACTTTTAATCTACAACTCCGAATTGAGGTTCTTTAACAATATGAAAAGTTTATGAAATTATCTACAATAACCTAGTTGGTACGACATTCAAATTTTGCCTTTAAAAAAAGTGGCACACGGGTCAAAACTAAAGATAGAAACGACATACAACACAGACTGACATACAATCTGGACAGTCACAATGAAAAGTGCATAACTTTTGATCTATAAACTCCAAATGAAGTGTTCTTTATCAATCCTGAAAGCTAGTGATATCACCTTCAAAATTTGTTATGGGCAAGACCTCTGAGTCACCCTCTAACTAGGCCATGAATCAACCTATACAGAGACTGCTAATTCTCGTCAGGATTCTGGACAGCAGATAGTAAATCTATCATAACTTTGACTCGAAAGTCGGAATGAGGTGATCTTGGCGGCCGGAAAGCTAAGAACAAGACCTACAACTCTACAGGAGACCCAAACTCCTGATTCGGCCTCTAAAGTAACGAAACAGTCCACGCAACATTCTGGTCAGAAACGAACTGCTCGCAGTAATCTTCTAACCAAATATGCATCAAATCGCTCTACCACTAATCAAAAGACGAGGGTCGGCATCCGATACCTTTGCAGCAACCAGGAAGTAGGAGGAAGACCCTCGGAGAAGATGATCTCCTCCTTCTCACCTCTTTTGCCCCAAGCAAGGTGCTGTCCTCCTCAATTTCTTGCTCAACCAAAGAGCCGGAGAAGGTCCAAGGCAGGTTGGGGAAAACCAAACAGGACCAGCAACCAAGGAGG
Organism: Ampelocalamus luodianensis; assembly: GCA_036346255.1. NCBI lineage: Eukaryota > Viridiplantae > Streptophyta > Magnoliopsida > Poales > Poaceae > Ampelocalamus > Ampelocalamus luodianensis. Next base: position 22,757,694 of record CM070639.1, read on the forward strand.
ATGGGGCGGCCCTAGGGGCGGAGGGGGAAGAGAGGAGGGTGGGGCGCGGCCATAGGAGGGAGGAGTGGGAAAGTGGGAGAGGTGGGGAGGTGCTAGGTTTGAGGGCCCCTTTGTCCGGCCACAAGATGGGCCTTTGGGCCCATCTCTAGCGGCTGCCCTCATGGGCCCCATGGCTGCCCTTCCGCCCATAAGGCCTTCTTGGGTCTCTGGCCAAAGGCCCAGCCCAAAATCGAAGAAAACAAAGCAAACGCCGAGATTTTTTTCTTTAATTTGAACTCCAATTTAAACCGCATTGTTTTTCTTACCAAACAGAAACGGATATTACATTCTACCCTTTAAAGATTCGACCGAATCTAAACGCACTTAAGCGAAAGAACAACCACGAGTGAGAACGAACAACGGTAACCACGCACTGTGAACAACGCCCTAAAGCTCACACCGCAACTCCAACTTCCCAAGTAGCCTCACTCCCCGATGGGACCACAACATAAGGACGTAAACACACCCGATCTAACACTCAACCCGGGCTTCCGGTACACTCATCGGACAAAACCGGGTGTTCTCCCGATAGTTAACGGCGAACCAAAACCTCCACTCGATCCCCGTTACTCACTCAACACGAACACACGAGGACGTTACGCTTCCGCAATGGACTCGTGATTCCCGGGCGAACGCCAACTAGCTTAAAACAACCCAATGTATCTTGGGTTAACCTTCCCAATGATACCAACCACACAACATGCACAACGAACACGGAACTCCTTGTTCCGCTCTAAAACTCTTTACCCAAGAAACACATCCGAATAAGAAAGATTCACATCACAACTATAAGTTACCAACCGAAAATCGACGGTAAAATCCTAAATCGAGTTTCATCAAGAAAACCTTTCCACTTTCCAAGTGGCAATTTCAAAAAACGCCACGAAAGCCAAAGGGAGATCACTTGAATGCTCAAACCAAATACTTCTTTTGTTTTGCCTGAATTGGAAAGAAGCAAACATGCCAACACAACACCAACTCACAATTAGAAGACACACCAACAACATAAAGCTCAAATGAGTAACAAGAAAACGCTTCAATACCCAAGGAAACATCCTTTTTCTCAATTCCTCTTTTAGGAATAAAATTTTCTCGACATTGAATTAATTCATCGGATACCAAGTGGCTCAAACCTCTTAATTTAACATCCTCAAATTAGGCTTAAACCAAATACATCATCCACACCTTTGTGGAGAGACTTATTGATTCCATCAACACTCGGACCACTCCTTCAATCGATGACATTAATTTGATAGAAGGCACCAAAGCCCTCAAAACCCATGCAATCTCATCACCTCCAACTTTCAAGAATATCACATCGAATTTTCAAGACACCCGCCATGAACTACAACAAAAGGGTTCTATCGACAATCATTCCACTACTCAGTACCCCTATCTCCTTTACACACCAATCTTTGGGTGACCAAAAGTTTAGCATGAAAACGAAAACCCAAATTTAACCTCCGAGACCTCTACAACGAATTCCTCATATAACAAATAGTGAAATCATCTGATTAAATCTCTATGATCCCCACAATTCGACATACTCACTCATTGACATCATCAGAATCACTCATACCACATCGCGATACTTTCAATAGTGTTATTGATAAAATTGATTACGATTTCCATACATTTGATAATCCCAACATTTCAACATGAACCAAGGTTCCGAACTACACTATACCATAGGTCCTACTTAGTCAAACAATATACGATTTTACCCAAACCAAACATTCCATCCGAATCAACTTCCTCCAAGAGATTCGGTCAAAACCAACTCATCTTCTATTACTACTCCAATAAAGGGGTAGCAAAACTCACCCCTACAATCACTTAACCACCACCAAACAAACAACAACTTACGAGTTGTAAAACTTACAAAGACAAAACGGTTGATCCTTTCTCAAAAGAAAGAGGCGAATAAGAACAAATTTCACCACACAAGAAAATGTTTCCACAAAGGAGCACAAAACCAAAAGAAATAACTGTAATAAAGATCGGAAAACGAAAGTTGAGTTCAAAGAGGGCACGATCCTCAAAAGGAATAGCAAATAACCACTAATAAGAAAAAATGACATTGCGATTGAAACTCGACAACTCTTGAGTGAAAAGAGTAAAAAGTTTATGAACAATTAATAACTACAAGTTACAAAACTTGACTCAAATTCTCAAATATTCCCTTTCACTCTTTCCTTAACACCAAATTAATTCTTTGACTAACATCGCTTCCACAACGCATAAGATAAGATCTTTAGTCCAAACCACAAGGACTAATTAAGAACCAATGAAATTCTTCAATACGTCATATTTGTTCGTAAATTCAACTACACAAGAAACATGAGATCCAAATAATCTCACCACCAAACTGAAACATTTCCAATTACAGATTTCCAAACGCAAGTAGATTATTCTCCTTTAAAGGAACCAACATAAGTTCTTTGATTGCAACCTCACGTTGCCAACTCGACCAAAGAGCCTTTAAAATTAAATCACACAAATCTCTTAAGAAGCAAAGGACAATCCAATACCTTAATTTATTTAAAATAATTTCAGCTACCGGATGATTCATGGCTCAAAGAAAATATCACTAAAGCTAAACTTGAATTATTCTCATTCCAACGATATCACCAAAGGGATCAAATTACTATGGGTATTAACATCAATTTCACAACAACAATTAGAAAACACTTAAAAGACCCACGTGAAAAGAATGAATTGATTCTTTCTCAAAAGAAGAGACAAATGGAAACGATTTTCACCAACTAGAAAACTCATCCACCACTCGACCGAACATGGGACCAAGAGAAGAAACCAATTAAGCAATGAACTCACAGAACAAAGTGGAGTCCACAATGAACGCAAAGCCTCACAAGAATAGAATATCGAACCCAACAGATAAGAACAAATAAGTATTCAAAATCGCACTTGCATCATCAAGAACCATTATAACTTTGCAACATAACGTTACTGATAAGCTTCATTTACCACATAAAAGCCAACCCTCAAAAGATCATGAACATAAAACTTGAAATTTGATCATTTAGAGAATATCACCATAGGTGATCAAATTACAGAATTAACCTCATTCTCACAATTTTGACATTTAATAACATCGACAACATACACTAGTACCGAGAATCATCAAACTTTATTACTCCATCCTAAAACTTCCTAAAGGGAATACAACCACAAGGTTGAAACAAATTTATTATAACAAGATTATGCTAAGCAATATCAATATCAAAGGCACGATAGCAAAGACTACTTACGAAATTAATCTACTCAATATTGGTGTTGCACCCTTCTTTTCCATTAACAATCGATGATGGTATTTATCATGTGTGTACATACAAGACTAATTCCATTTGCAAACCACATAACCATATGTAAACATAGATTCATATTTCACCTTTGTTCAAATCATTTCAAAACATGATTAAAGATTCACTAACATAATTTTCTATAAACTTTCATGAATCGATACACCAAAGACCCATCCGGTCCTTCATACAAGTTTCAACAATTTTAACATACTAGGAAGTAGATAAATCTAGCTCTTATGTAAGATCTATAGGTTTTGAATGGATATGGACTCTTTATTTAACATACACCATGAATCAAATACAAGGATATTTCAATTTAATCAATTTCACTATCATGGATGGTAGTTAAGAATAACCGATTTGCACCATGCTAATAACCCAACTTCATAACTCATATCGTAACAATCTATTCGCTTAGTTATAACTTCTCATTTTAAGCATGACAAGACATCACAAAAGGATTCTAACACCTTACTCAAAGAAAAGAGAGACTTCAAACCTCAACGCTAAGTAATCCAAAAGAAACGATAAAGCCAAAGCTTTCCTGAAACGAACTTACAGAAAACCTCACTAACCAAGCTATCAAACGAGTAAATGAGTCATTTTTTTCAATGAGAAAGAAGGAGCAACCAAGAAAACATCAATCTTGCCAATTGACATCGATCATAAGTAGTAAAAGCAACTCAACAAATAAAAGCAATCATTGTTTCAGAAACCAAGAGGGATCTATGGAAAACCATAAATATCATGGACCACAAACCCCGGGAGAAATTCATCAACCAACACAGACAAGAATTGCCAAATTCAAAGAAAGAAGAGAACAACTTTCTAAAGTAACTCATACTTAGTACTCAAACGATGATACTGGGTAACTCTTCAACCAAGAGCAACAAAGGGTTAACCCAAATCCTTTAAGTAACAACCACGACCTCCACTTCTTATCATCCGATAAAACACGCCACCAAAATACTCAACTATGAATATATAGGATCATCTCATGACAATCATATTATTAGTTCATAGATATTGAATATCATTCCATCATATATTACCAACAAGGATGATATACGAACAATTCAACAATTGCTCAACAAAATGAAACATAACAAAATAATGCGAAAGCAATGTAATTCCCAACCCCACCCAATGCAAAATGTGTCAATTTAATATTTTTTCTATTAACCACGGACCTAAAGCCCGCCGATACCAACCGTAACACCCGCTATCCAAAGCCAAGATGTCACCTAAAACATCTAACATACATCCATAATGCGGAATTTGAAACAAGTATATCAACTAAAGACAGATTAAGTTAAACAGATATGATGAAGGTATCCTTCCTTCACCTTTGTTATTTAATTTCTCATCAATAAAGAAGGTTCACCGGAAATAAATCAACATCTATGTGGAGAAGGTATCCTTCCTTCACCAATTATAATTTAATTATTAAGCCATCATTAACGAGTGTAAGATAGAACTAAGTTTAATCTTGAACATGAATAGGATGATGTGAACGAGTAGTGGTCTACTCCTCCCAAGTGAGCCAACATCGGGTTACCTAAAATAAACAAACAACGCAAGAGTGAGTCCATGACTCAAGCAAAGTAAAGAGAGAAAGAACATATACAAACAGGACATCACCATTTAAGAATGCGAACCTTGCATCAGTGAACACTTTATGAAAACATGAAATGAATGAATGTAATCGGATGGACGCACACATGCCAATATGGATAGGAGTGACACACCGTTGGTGTTCACTTAAGCCCGCACCTTAACAAAAGGCGGGGATCCAAGTCCATATGGAGAACGTTTCATATAGGTGTCCAAAGCGCCCATCGGAATTGATGGGTCTTACGTGCCCATACTGGAATTGATGGGTCTTTCAATCCACTCCCGTGGACGGACATGACAATGTCCAAATTTGCCCACATTGGAATGGGGGACTTACAATCCACTCCGTGGACATAACATGAATAAAAGGATGCATGATATGAACATGAACAGTGATAATACCATCTCTCAAGATATCCCACATAATGAAAGAACATAACCAATTCAGATCTCGGGTAACACAATATGTCACACTATATTCATGAAAACATTCACAATCACAACACTCAAAAGCAACAAAGTACTTGCCTTCGGCGACGCTTAAGCGGCAACGATGGCGCCCAAACCCGTAGCCTCGTGGCTAAACAATTAAATAACCAAATAAGAACAACATAGAACCCCCAATTAAAAGTCTACAATACCCCCTTGAACTCCCAGAATCGCCAATAAACCTAATTCGAAAAACAGGCTGCAACCCAAAACGTGTCGGGACACAGCACGAAAATGACAGTAGTTAATGACATGGGACTCAAATGAGATGAGTCCAGATCCTACCTCATCTTAACGAACATATCTATAACATTCAAGTTGATGATATTTCCCAATTCGGCCAATAAACTTCTAATAAAGAAAACAAAACAGCAGCACAACTTCTGTCTGAACAAACAGGACAGCAATACTAAAACAACCATAACTTTTAATCTACAACCCAATTGATTTTAACAATATGAAAAGTTTATGAAATTATCTACAATAACCTAGTTGGCACGACATTCAAATTTTGCCTTTAACAAAAAGTGGCACACGGGTCAAAACTAAAGATAGAAACTGACATACAATCTGGACAGACTGACATACAATCTGGACAGTCACAATGAAAAGTGCATACCTTTTGATCTATAACTCCAAATGAAGTGTTCTTTATCAATCCTAAAAGCTAGTGATATCACCTTCAAAATTTGTTATGGGCAAGACCTCTGAATCACCCTCTAACTAGGCCATGAATCAACCTATACAGAACTGCTAATTCCGTCAGGATTCTGGACAGCAGATAGTAAATCTATCATAACTTTTGACTCGAAAGTCGGAATGAGGTGATCTTGGCCCCAAAGCTAAGAACAAGACCTACAACTCTACAGGAGACCCAAACTCCTGATTCGGCCTCAAAGTCACGAAACAGTCCACGCAACATTCTGGTCAGAAACGAATTCTGCTCGCAGTAATACGTTCTAACCAAATATGCATCAAATCGCCTCTACCACTAATCAAAAGACGAGGGTCGGCATCCGATACCTTTGCAGCAACCAGGAAGTAAGGGGAAGACCTCGAGAAGATGATCTCCTCCTTTCACCTCTTTGCCCCAAGCAAGGTGCTGTCCTCCTCATTTCCTTGCGCAACCGGCGCGGGAGAAGGTCCAAGGCGGTTGGGGAGGCAAACCAAACAGGACCAGCAACCAAGGAGGATGGGGGGCTCCAAAGGGGGCGTGAGGGGAAGAGAGGAGGGGGGGGGCGGCGGCCATAGGAGGGAGGGGGGAAAAGTGGAGAGGTGGGGAGGTGCTAGGTTTGAGGCCCCCTTGTCCGGCCACAAGATGGGCCTTGGGCCCATCTCTAGTGCCTCCCCTCATGGGCCCCATGGCTGCCCTTCCGCCCATAAGGCCTTCTCTTGGGTCTGCCGCCAAAGGCCGTGCCCAAAATAAAAGAACAGGAAACGCCGGAGATTTCTTCTTTTAATTTGAACTCAATTTAAACCGCATTGTTTTTCTTACCAAACAAACGGATATTACATTAACGCCGGATTTCAAGGGTAGGTCCCGGCACTAAGACTTTAGCGCAAATATCTTACGGGGGATCAAACAATGGTGATCCCGACGCGGATGAACCCGGGAGGTCCAATGACTAAGGCTTCAGAGAAAACCCTACGGTGAGGATCTAACATTGCTCCCAAACGGCCACGATTGAAGCTAAGAGGTGGGGACTTAACGATACCCACGGCTTGTCGACAAGAACAACATTAAACACTAATGATTGGGCCCTAGGACAACTTAAATGCTAATCATTAGGCCACGAACTTGTCCGAGTAAGGCACGCAAAAACACCAATTGACTTTAGCTCACCGGGCGTGGGGACTCCGGCCAAGAAACCAAGGGGGCACGTTGAGTTCTAAATAGGAGGGGAACCTAAAGGTACCGAAACTAGGGCTAGAGCGCACCCACCGGCGGCTAGCCGGAGATGACCGCAGGAGACCAAATACGGCAAAACGAAAAGCTAACGAGGTTTAAGACGACCGTTTCCAACACTAAAGTACTAACTTGGGAATGAAGGAGGTCCAAGAATGGTCACAGGAGCTCCGATGACGGTGGGCCCGGGAGTTGGGGAAAGACGACCAACTGGCCCCCAAAACAAGCTCCCAAATTGTCAACCTCCTGAAGGTTAAACAAAATAAGTTAGGGAGACTGGAGTTGACCAAGAGGGCAAAGTGACACCAATAATGCAATATTGAACCACCGGAGCCCTGAGGTCTTCAAGGAGCTCCAACGCCAGCAATGGAGGTCTTGGAGTTTTTGAGAAATGAGCTCAAGTGACTACAATGAGGCCTGGATGAGGGAGAGGGAGTCTAAAAGATAGAGTGAGGAGCTCGGGGTCTTTTGCACCAAGGAGCAAGGCCCCAATCAACGGCAACCCACGGTACACCCGCCAAAGTCCAACCAATGGGCATGCTAGATTTGACAAGGGGTAGGTAGGGATGACTTCTTTTAGGGCTAGGCTCGACACAATTAATGCATGGCAAAGAGGCGTTGGGAAGGACCAAAAGGTGAAGTGCCATTGCTCCCAACCGCTGGACCCTCGACACCGCACAAAAAGGGAAAAACCATGATGACCGACTGGGAGGTCGTGAGGAAGAAAAACAGGCCGGAGGAGGTCCGACGCCCCGATGCACTCGGGGTGGTCTTGGACGCCCCGGATGACCGGGCGAGGAGGTCCGAGCGCCGGGGAGGTCCAGGGAGGTCGGAACCGCTTGATGAAGATCCAAGGGCCGACCACCGGCAACCGGGATCGGGGGAGGTTCCAGGGCACTAGATGGGAATCCAACGCCCAAGGGAAAGTGAGCCCGAGGAGGTTCCGGCCGGCCCGACCGAGTCCAATGGTTTGCGACTCAGTCCGAGCCGACTTGACTAATTTGAGTTTTAAACTAACCTGAAGTTTGGGGATTTATTTGAGGTAGCAAACTTACTCCAAAAATTATGAAATTTTACAGGAGCTTTTAGCTGAGTTATTGACCTTGTTTAAATTTTGTAGAGGTTTTTGTGCTATACTTTTTCCTCCAAAAATTCCACAAGGTGCCGCCACGCTTTGACCAGAATTTAATTGGGTTTAAGTGACCTCCAAAATATTCAAACAATTTTTAAAAATTGTAAATTTTTCAGAGGGTCACATACCATCCCAAGAACTTAGGATAAATATTTCCGGAGATGATCATAATATTTGACAAGAATGTTTTTGAAGGATCAAGATGTGAATAAAAGATTTGTGACTTTGTATTTCCATAAGTCTTGTACAGAACTGCTCAAGACAACAGAAAAATATATGTAAGAAAAAGTTTTAATTTCTACTCATTTTCTTACATTTGAAACACAAGTCTAAAACTTGGGATGTTACAATAGAATTACCCCTTTCATGCCATTTTTCCTTTGGTGGACTTGGGGACGTTGGAAAACTCTCTGTGATTAGGACTTTGGCTAAACATGGTATTGAAATGAATCAATCCGACAATTCCAACGTGTCACCCCTGCTCCCACGCAAACATCTGCATGCACACAACACATGCATGTATATCGGTCCACATATGCATAGCCCTCCTCACCGGTGTCTATAATCTCTTCACGGCAACACCTTCGTGATCGGCCTTCACGCCCAGCATATAGGTGCACCGCCACGCAAACATGTGTCACCCCAACTTGTGCGCACGATACCTCTAGACCGCATCTTCATGGTATAGGGATAGTGAAGTGGTTACCGGGGTAACTTAGTTATAGGTGTTGAGGATGAGTTTATTTAGAAAAGTTGTTATTTTCCTTGAGTTTGCAATTGCTTATTCTTGTTATAGTTGCGTTAATGGATTTTTCTTTGGTTAGTGGTTAAAATGCTTGATGGGTTTCCATTGGTCTTTATTGGTTCCATAAAGTAATTATCTATTCTCCGACTATTGATCCTTGTTGTTCCTTGTGCGCTATTAATTTGCAAGATTGATCTTTTCATGAGAGTTCCTTTCTTCTGGGGAACATGACACATTTGTTAGCTTTATTTTGGATAATGAAAGTTTTGTTTTGTAAGTTCTTTTTGTGTGGAAGCTTTGACCCTATATATTTCTTTTGGGTATTTTGAGTGTTGAAGTTTAATGCCTCTTTTTATGAAAGAAAATACTAAAACCTTTTTATAATGCTTTTATGATTAAGTGAAAGGTTGTAATTGTAGGAAATTAATTGATATGGTATGAGTTATCAAATTGGGTCTCTAGCGTGGTGCATAATTAATCTTAACTAGTATCCTTGAAAGTTTAGTTGATTAATTTGGTAAAATTTTTGTAGTTTCTTAATGAACTATGATTAAGAGTATGGTTATACCTAATTAGAATAAATAGAGTTATTAAAAGTGTGGAATATTGATAAACTGGATTGATCATTAAGATTGTTTAATTTTTAAACTTTGGAGAAATTGAAATAATTGGTCTTGTTAGGATTAATCTGATCGTTAGGGATGGTTAAGTTAAGGATGTGCTAGATTATTGCCTTAGTATATATTGATCTTGAATTTGGATATTTAATGATCTTATATAAATGCTAGATTTACCTAAATCTTGTCATGCTAAAATGATTGAAACATGTATAATTGACTAGATAAATGTTGATGTATCGCTTTGTGAAACGTTGTCTTATTGAAGATTATGTTATTAAATCTTTAATAATATTTTTTGCACTAGTTTCTAAGCATAAGGTGGAATATTGACTATGTGTTTGTATACTTGTGTGATTACAAATAGAGATAGAACCATAAATATTTCCATGATTAATATGATTGATAGTTGTTAATGATAATCTCTAAAGTACAATTAATGTAAGTTAAAATTGGTGTTAAGCATTACTAACAATTGTATGGATGAAACTTAATAAGTGATCTTTATTAATGTGCCTTCCAAAATTTTTCATATGATAGTATGTCCTTGTTAAAAAGGAATAATCAATTATTTACCACTGCAAAGATGTTGATTTCGTGGATTTGCCACGGATGTGTGAATGACATCCGGGTCCTTGGCCACATGTCATGGGCATGTAAGTGGCAAATGCTGAATTTGCATAACTTTGAAGTGACAAATAATCAAATATCCCTTAAAAATGGTTTTGTTTCAACATTGGGGCTTGTGCACTAGGCTTACCCTAGATCAAGTTGATTGTTGCAATTTTATTGAGATAACAAAAAAAGCAATTTTATTCTGCTTTTGGAAAATTTATCGATGGGGTAGTAAAGTATGATGCATATTGTGTATTATATTGATGTTAGTAAGATTATAGGTAAAGGGTTATGAGTGTGGTGTTGATTCTTTTAGAAAGAAAAAATTGATCACCTTTCGTGATATTGTTTAAATGAAAATATTTTGAGTTTTGCATTTGTGACCTTTGGGGTTCATGATTTTTTAGCAACTGAAATTTGGGAGCATAGTGACAAGTTGGAAATTTCCCTTGGTTAAGTGATTCATGTGATTTTTCCTTGAAAGCTCTTGTTGTTTGAGTTGGCAAAATACTATTGTAATCAAAGAAAATGGGTTTCTTTGTTAAAGAATAGAGTGTAGTGGAAGTATTGGAGATTAGAGTCGATCTTTGTAACTTGCAACTTCTTGAAGTGTGCTTAACATTTCTATTTTTATCGCATAAGAATTTCTCAAGTTTCAAATAGCAATGTTTATTCTTATTGGTGGGAGTTTGCTATTCCTTTGGGGCTTATGCCCTCAACGTGGTCTCGTTTTTGTTTTTCAAATCATTGCTATATACTATTTCCCTTGGCCTTGTATTTATTGGAAGTAGTAAACGTTTTATGTTTTAAAGTTGTTTTTATTTACCTCTTCTTTTTATAAAAGAATAATCAATTTTTTGCAAAACCTTATAGAGTGTATAATGACAACTAGATAGTAGTGGTCAAATGACATTCTAAGACCTTGGATTGCAAGTTATTTTAGGAGCATTAGAGGGTGAATTCATTTTGTGATATAAATCTTGTAGATAATTGGATCTAAAAGGAATGATCATCGTTGGGGCAAACTGGTTATATTATTACAACTAGTAGAACCAATAGTAAATGGTGAACCAAGAACATTTGTTCATGTTAGTCGAATATTGGAATTATCAAATAGTTAGGGTATTGTGATTGTGTAATTTGCAAGGTTGTGTAGGTGAAATTGAATGGTGTTTTAGTGAGGTCCAAGATTGGTGAAGTTAATCGTTTTAAAGTTAATTGATTAGTTAGGAATTTTGATATTAATGGTTGAGGATATTGTTTGGATTGTGAGAATTTTAGTAATCGAATATGAGGATTTCCTATCAATTATACCAAAAGTTCATTGTAGGAGTCTTAGAGGTTGAATTTGTGGTTTGCATTGTTATGCTAGCATCTTGGTTGCTCATGATTAGGTAAACAAAATAGAACAAGTTCGGTTTCAGAGTTGTCGTGATCTCTCATAGGATTCTTTTGGTTGTAGTAAATTGTGAACCAGAGATTTTAAGGTGTTTAACTTTAGAGAATTGAGGTAGTGGAGATTGTAGGAGAATTTTATATTGAGGTGCATGAATCATTTATCAAAGTAATTTATTTGGTAGAGGAGTTGGCTAGAGTATGTTAATATGGATTGGTAGAGTCTCTCTAATAGGTGTGGATGTTATGTTCGGTTTGAGCATAGCTTTGAGGTTGCCAATCTAAGATAAATGAGTTAGTGTGTTATGGTGATTTTAGAATCCCATGATTTAAAAGAAAGTTTATTCCTAAAATGAAGATTGAGGAAAAGGGAGGATTCTTGAGTAGGAAATACTCTCTTTGGATCTTGTTTGAGCTTTGTGTTTATGGCGGATGCTAGTTGCAAATTGAGTTGCTTTATGATGATACGTAGTCCTTTCCGCTAAGAAAAAAGGAAATAGTTGTTTTGGGTATTTGAGTGTTTTTGTCTTTGGTTTATGTGGTGTTTATTTGCAAACATGGAAAGTGAAAATTTCATGACGAGTCTTTGATTTTGGATTTGACTCTATTAGAGGGAGGGGTAATGCATGGTTGTGATGGTAATGTAATACCCTACCGTCATAGTGCAGCCCATTGGCCCATGAGGAGGTGTGGTGGAATTAGTCGCATATTGCTTGTCTAAAGGAGTTGGTACATATAATGTCTGTTGGATCCAAACGTAGTACCTCCGGTTAATCCTTTTAACAAAGTGAGGATGAAAGTATAAGGAGGTGCTATTGTGGGTCCGCCCACTTTGGACATTGAGCGAATTTTGGACCGGGTGTTACGATGGTATCGAGCATCCCCTTTTGACGGCCAGGAGGAAGGGGCAGCATAGGCGCATGGCATATGTGGGTCAAGTGGATAGACGGCATAGTATATGTGCAAAGATCAACACACTGATATGTACCGAGGGGTAGTTTTGAGCATTTGCCTCTATATGGTATTGTCCCAAAGGCGTTAGCCCTTAAAGGGGTGGAATTGTCCCACTTATCAGAAAGTGGCCCATGTGGCCCATGAGGAGTTTTGTGGTGGATTTTTCCACATTGCTTGTCTAAAGTGAGTTATAGTAGTATATAATGCTTGTTGGATCCAAACGTAGCACCTCCGTTAACCTTTTTACACGAAGGACAAAAATGGTGAGGTGTTATATTGTGGTCCGCCCCATGGGCTAGGCATTGAGTGGATTTTGGGCCGGTATTATAGGGAATCATTCATTTTTAGTTGAGTTCTTATTTATGGAGGGTGGTCTAAGGCAAGTTGTTTGTGCATCCCTTGTTAAAGGAGATGCTCCTTGCAAAGGTGAAGGACTGAAAGAAAGGGACAAGAGTTCCATGTGATTTGTGCGGGTTGTGTGGTTTGGTACCAAAGAGAAGGTTAGCCCAAGGTATGTTGGATCATTCCCAATAATTGCAGCATTTGGAAGATGGCATATCACTAGGACCATCTTGAGTCCAGGTGGAGTAACAACTAATGAGGACATCAACCCTTGGATAACCGCTACCCACGTCATGGTACAAGGAAGGTTTCCACATCATTTTGTGTCCAAGCCAAGTAAGAGTTCAAGTTGGACATATTCGGAACCCAATTCAGCCTCCGAGATAGCCTCGACTTTAAACGTGCATAACTTTCACATACAGATCCAGAGGCCCACAGTACTTGATTGAAAGCTTATCTCGTCCACTTTCAAACGGATCGCCTTACCTCCAAATTCCATCTACATGCTGTAATCATCAAAAGAAGGTGTTGTGTCACCTATTTGGGACGCAAGTCTTGTAATTTGGATAGAAACCCTATGCCTATACTGCTCACACGTGAACAAAGTACCAACCCCCTCCATCTTCCTTCTATACATTGTGGCCACCACTTAGGGTTTTTTGGATTTTGTTTAGTTAAAAGTTAGCTACATTGCAACTTCGTATTGGCTTGTGTCGATTAGACCAACTATAATACCGTTAATCCTAATTTATTGAGTATTTCAATCCTATTTGCAATTTTGGATTGCTTATTATCTTGTTTTTGTGTGTTCTTCGATTTCATGTAGGAATAGAACCTCGTGTTTAGGTCAATTTGCGTTTTGGCACGTTGATAATGACTCGGTGTGATTTAGCGATTTCGGGCATTTCGGTCATGACTAGTTAGGCCCTGATCCAAATGTGTTCTTCTCCAAATTGAAGTTATCATCCTATCGGAAGATCGGACCCACATTGCCTCATAAAGAATTTACGAAAGGATGGCACAACACCCTTTTGATGATTGCAAGGCAGCAAAGGAACTTGGAGGTAAGGCTAGGTTCATTTGAAAGAGGACGAGATAAGCTTTCAATCAAGTACTCGTGGATCTCAAACGAGTCCGTATGTGAAAGTTATGCACGTTTAAAGTTGAGCTATCTCCAAAGACCGAATTGGGTTCTTGTAACACCCGAGCCTAGCATGAGCCCGAAATTTACCAACCAACGCTAAACAATTCTAAATCAAAGTTATTCTATCAAAAGTTTCAGAACCTCCCCGATTAGTAGCTAGGGAGGTTCCAACATATAATAGAGAATCATAACTTCAAAATTCTTCATCCAAAATCCTCATAAACAATTAAAACACAAGTCATGATGTCTAAGGAGTGCTACTCATCACTATTACAAAACTCTTTGCATGAAACCTAACCAAAACCGAGCTTAAAGCTTTGCTCATTTATTAGGGATGGCCCAAAATATAATCAATTATAAATGATGGGTGGCAAGGTGTGCATCCAGTTCAAGACTACTTTCCCCATGCATGACGTTTTGCAACGGTACCTAAAACACAATGAAAACAAGAGTGAGTTCAAGAACTCAGCAAGTACCATATAAAGAGACACTACTACAAAATTAAAACATCAATTTTCAATTCTACACAACGCCAAAAACTATATCACATGGAGCATGAATGGCAATGCAATGCAATCTTTCACTTTTCACTTGGCATTACACCTATAATGCGGGTAAGCAACCGTCGGCGAACCCATGCCCGAGCTCCGGCACGGGACCAATTGCCCTATACTCCACAAGTATAGGGGACCTCAAGCCCACACTGCAAGTGTGGGGATCTTTGCCCATCGTTACCGATGGGGATCCTCTCAATTGCCCACATTCTATGAATTGGGGATCTCAATCATGCATCTTTATGTATGCTCCAACTTTGCACATGCACAATAACATGGTTGCAATATACATGAACAACATCAGATTGTGCATGAAATATAACCATTCATATCATAAGCTTGTATCACCTTTAACCATCTTAACACACTATCAAAAGCATGTATCATAAACATTCACCATCTTTAACAATCACATCATACTACCAATAGCATGTATCATGCACATTCATCATCTCTAACAATCACATCACGCTACCAATCAACCACGCTAACATATACCAATTACTAGCAAGCACCGACAACCATCCAAATACACTACTAGATAGGTACTTGCCTCAACCGCGGAGAACGGAGGATGCGGAGGTGCTGCCTCCGGGACCAATCCTCCACCTAAGAATACATTTAAAAGCCTAAGACAATTACAATGGACCAAATAAAACCATAAGAGCAAGCACGAAATAGCAATAGCTTGAAACGTGACACCGACTCCAATTTCCTACATGCTGAATCGGCCCTCAGAATAGTCGTATTCTAAAATTCGTAACTTTTAGTACAGGAGTGGAATGAGGTGATATTGGATTTCATTGAAAGGTTATCAAATTACCTAACTAAGCCTAGTTAGTGGGACGTCCTGATTCGGCCATCAACTGCCCCTAAGATGCCTTCTAAGAACATCGCTTTCTTGGGTTTTTGGACAGTACATTAACACTACCATAACTTTCAGCTCGTTTGTCCAAATTTTGCTTCTTGCCGCCCTTAAAGCTACGACAATTACCCAGAACTTTTGTTATATGATATCCCCTAATTCTCCATTTAAAAGATCGCTATAGTCGGATTACTAAAATCTATCGAACCGCTGATTTCCAGAATCTCACTAAATAATTCATAACTTTTGATCCGGACTTAGAATTAGGTGAACTTGGCTGCCACCAAAGCTAAGGACGAACCCAACTATCTCTAAGTGGTTGGGTCTCCGATTCTTCTTCTAACGCGACATGAAAACCCTCGTCCAAACTACGGGAAAGCATCTATCAAACAATAGAACTCGATATACCAAACTACAACAACCAGTAATACACCTCGAACATCAAGAATACACAATGTTACCCTTGTAAAATAGCAGCAAGAAGAAGAATTATCCTCGCAAGATGACCTCCTCTCCTGCCTCTCTTCCTCCCCATGGCCGGCAGGGGTGGCAAAGGCCGCCAAGGAGGAGCGAGGGTGGCGCAAGGGGAAGAGATCCAGGAGGTGGGCGGCCAGGAGGTGTGGCCAAGAGGAGAGCCGAGATCCCAAAGGGAGGAGAGGTGCGGCTAGGGTTGGGGGAGAAAAGTGGTGCCTCCCCTTGGCCGGCCACCCAAGGGCCTCTTGGGCCGGAGCCCAAGCCCAAGTTGGCGATATTCGCGTTTTCCCCTCACTAGCTCAGAAATAGATTTATTTTCATTTGATCCTTTTTAATTCTAAAAATTCTCTCCCAAACTCTTCCTCATACTTTTGGGATGCTACACTTCCCTTACATGCACTGTCCCAATTCTAACCCGCTTGCCAAGGAACAATCACGAATAAACTTAAAACACAAAAGACACACCTATGGAGAATAACTCCTGAATCGCCTGCATGGGACTCCAACCCCGTGGCCTCTTTTCTGACCTTTGTGACCAAAGGACCTTAATATACTTTGTTTTGTTCCTCGAACTTTCCGATCTTTCCAATCCGATTGGTTTTGACTCAACGGTCAAATCTTGCTTTATAAGTAAAGGCTCTAGCGGCACATGATGCTCGGGTCCAAGGTACTTCCTCAACATGGATACATGAAATACATTATGCACCCCCGCATGGATTCTAGGAGGTCCGGGCCAATTTCCCAATTGTGCCAAGATGGTGAAAGGTCCAACGCACCTTAAGCTTCCCCTTATCGAACCTTACCACACCCTTAGTGGGAGATACCTCAAGAGCACTTGATCCCCACTTGAATTCCAAGTCCCTTCTCCTCACATCTGCATAACTTTTCTATCGCCCCTGGTCGCCAACAGTTCTGTTTCACTAAGGCCACCCTCAACCGCCTTTGGACCCAATCGACCCAACACCGCTTTCTCACCTACGCCTCTCAACAAAGTGGTGACTGGGACCTTGCGCCCCATAAAGAACCTCGAACGGCGCCTTAACATGAGTGGTGGTTGTTGTAAGCAAATTTCGCTAACAAAGAATCGATCTTCCCAACTACCCTTCCAAGACAAGACACAAGTCTGCAACATGTCCTCCGTGGTCCGAATAGTGCCGCCGCCCATCCGTCGGGATAGAACGCAGACGAGACCGAGCTGGTGCCCAGGCACTGCAAACTTTCCCAAAATTTGGAGACAAACTTGGCATCCTCACGGAAATGATGGTCTTTAGCACACCATGTAATCTCATAATTTCCGCAATAGATAGGGCCAAGTCACTTGGCCGAGTTGGTCGTATTGGATAAAATGTGCGATTTGGAGACGATCCACTACCACCCATATCGCATCCTTACCCCTTCGGGTAACGCAACCAGGTCCATGGAGATGTCATCCCATGGCCACCGCGGGATCTCTAATGGCGCAACAACCCCGCAGACGGATGTTCAGCCTTCACCTCCCGGAGCACACCCACGAGGCCACATAATTAGCTATGTCCACCTTCATCCTTTTCCACCGGTTTCGTTTGGTCACAGACATCTTCGCCTCGCCGGATGAACAGATAGAGTGCGATGTGCCTCCTCAATATCATTCTTAACCTCCGCTTTCGTGGTAACAAAGGCAACCCTTAAACCGCAATGCACCACACCCATCCAAACCGAAGTCCCCGACCTTGCCCATATCCACCGCCAACCTCTCGAATAATCGATCGCCTTGCTGTGCTTCCCGCATCGCTCCGTATGACCGACTCTAAGATCAATCGTGTTTCAAAGACTGAGTGCCCGGATAAAAAAGATATCCCCATGTGGTCAAAATCAGCAATAAGATAATCCAACGAGGGCATCACCTTACGACTAAGAGCATCGCCCACCACGCTTGCCTTCCCGGATGGTATTGAATAGATAGATCATAATCCTTAATCAACTCCAACCACCTACGCTGCCTTAGATTTAGATCCTTCGGTGAAAATGTATTTAAGACTTTTGTGATCCGTAAAACATCGCAACCTTCGCCATATAGGTAATGCCCCAGAGCTTCAAGGCAAACACCACAATGCCAATTCTAAGTCATGAGTCGGATAGTTCCAATGCTTCTTCAACCGCCTTGATGCATAAGCTATCACCTTCCTCCCGCATGAGGACACCCAAACCAACCCGAGACATCGAGCACCGTAAATCGCCTCCCGTGCTCGGAAAGAGGCGACAGAGCGGTCACCGCTTTTTCTTTAAGGGTTTGGAAGCTACGCCGCATCATCATCCCACTTAAACTTCACATCCTTCGGTGAGTCGGATAAGAGCTTAGCAAAATGGAGAAATCCCGCACAAAACGCCGATAATATCCCGCCATGCCGAGGAAGCTTCTCACTTCTTTGACATTGGTTTCTCCTATTCCTACCACCTGGAAATTTACTTGGATCAACCGAGATTCCCTTATCGTCAATGACATGCCCAAATCCCACCTCGGACATCCAAAACTCGACTTCTTTTGGCATAAAACTTGTTTCTCTTAGGCCTCCAACACAAGCCTTAGGGACGCCCATGATCGCTTCAC
Organism: Ampelocalamus luodianensis; assembly: GCA_036346255.1. Classification (NCBI taxonomy): domain Eukaryota; kingdom Viridiplantae; phylum Streptophyta; class Magnoliopsida; order Poales; family Poaceae; genus Ampelocalamus; species Ampelocalamus luodianensis. The sequence continues at coordinate 22,776,492 of CM070639.1, forward strand.
TTTGAATATATCAAGATATCATCAATAAAGACAACGACAAAATCATCCGGTTTCATGTAACGTCCTTTTCATTGTCTCCATGAAAGCAAGGGGCTTGTTAGTCGAAAAGACATAACCTTAAATTCAAAATGCTCATACCTTATGGAGAATGTCGTCTTCTCAATATCATCCTTTCGGAAGGGATTTGATTATAACTCGATAAGGTTAATCTTGAAAATACCTTCCCTCTCAACCGATCAAATAAATCTTCTATACGAGGCGAGGTATTTATTCTTGATGGTTAGGGTTGAGCGTGGTAATCAATAACATGCGCCAACTACCGCCCTTCTTAGTAAAGAGAACAGAGCTCCCCACGGAGACAACCGGACGAATAAGATCCTTCGCTTTAAATCATCCAATGCTTCTTTAGTTCCTCTTGGAACGGACGGCCAAACAGAAGGGGTTTGGAGACAGTCGAGCGCTGGTACCAAATCATCAACTCCACGGGAGGTGGGGCATCCCGGTAGCTCGCTGAAATACATCCAAGAATTCCAAAACAACCGGAATATCTTCTCCCGGCTAAAGACGAACTTCCCCCACAAGTGACAAAAGGAACCCACTCTTCACTACACGCCACCGAAACAAGCTAGCCAACACAAAAGAGAGTTAGATGGGGCTAATTGGAATACTATCTCCCGCCTGCACCGGACCCAAGGTTATTGTCTTCCAAAACAAGAGATGACAATGCAGAGTCATGCAACCACCCATCCCCAAGATAATATCAAACGGCTCCATCTTCATAACCATCGTTAGCAAGAATTCTTCTCCATCTATCGAAATCACACAACCAGACAAACGGTGGAGCTAGAAAGAATTTCCCTGGAGAATTAACTAGAACCGATCGAGCTATAGGTCCATACTCAAATTCGCCTACTAACAAAATCTAGTGATGCAAAGAAAAGGTAGGTCCTGAATCAAAAGAACAAGTGCCTCCACCGAGTCCACTAAGAGTGTACTGTCACCACATCGGACGACCCACCGACCTCCGTTGGCATGGCATAGGAAGATGCTAGTGGGGCGGTAGGAGCTCTAATACCGATATGGTGGTGCGGCAACCACCGGAGGTGCGGCGCCACACCCGAAGCGGTGTTGCGGGAACCGGTGGCAAAGTACCCGGTGGGGACCCCTCCAGAAATGGGAAGTAAGGTGGGTGACCCCATGAATGAGTAGGTGGGGTGCTAACATCCTGCCGATCCTCGGGAAGAAACAGTGGATCGAGGGTGATGCTTGGCGGCTCCCACTTGATGATCGGTGGGTTTCGCCAGCAAAACTATCGCTTGGGCCCGCCCGACCACAATGGCGACAACACCAACAGTACTCTGCACTGATGCTCTGGCCACACGAAGCACTTCATCCCTGTCCGAACTCGATGCATGGGAGGTGTAATACCCTAAAATAGGATTCGGAGAAAACCTAAAGATTTAAAGGAAACGAGTAATTGGAAATCTATCCGGAGAAGGACTTTCTGGAAAATAATTAAAGGGTGGAAGAAGAAGGGTTTAACAAAACTAAGGCAACTGGCTGGGCTTGCCCATAAGGCCTTTTGGTGGCCGCCAAGGAGGCACCCTTTTCTCCCCAAACCCTAGCCACCCCTACCCTCCCCCCTGCGCCCCTCCCCTCCCTAGGCACCGCCTCCTGGTCAAGCACCTCCTCCCTATGTCTCCCCGCTGTCCGGCAGGCGACCTCCTCCCGCTAGTCGTCCAAGGAAGGAGCGCGAAGGATCGCGCGTGTGGTGGCGGCCAAGGAAGGAGAAGAAGGAGGAGGAGGAGAGGAAAGGTGGTGGTTCTTGGGCGGCATCCTGGTCATCAGCGTTCGTCAAGGTAACCCGGATTCCCAGTAGATGCATCTTTTGATTGTTGTAGCAATGTCGGTATTTCTGTCTCCTTAGGACAGATCGCGTTAGACAGACGTTTTGATGTAGTTAAGTGCGGATTCAGTCTTGGGCTTCTCCTAGAGAGTTGTAGAGGACGTCAATAGCTTTCGATGAAGTGCTAGATCATATTATTTGGAACCCTGTAGCAAAAGTTATGAATTTATTGGTGCGGCTGTTCTGCAACCCTGTCAGTTTCTGGACAGGTTTTAGTGATCTGACCTTTGCGATCAGTTAAAGGGAGAATTAGAGGATCTCAATATAACGAAAGTTGTAGATAATTGTCGTAGCTTTCAAGGAAGCACAAGAACGCCAAATTTGGGTAAACGAGCTGAACGTTATGTTAGTTTTAGTGCTCTGTCCAGAAAGGGTGACGTGAAAACGATGTTTTGTTAATCAATTTAAAAGTGATTTTAGATGGCCGAATCAGGAGGCTCACCAACTAGGTTTAGTTGGGAAATTTGATTAACTTTCAATGAAGTCCAAGAACACCTAATTTGGACCACTGTACGGAAAGATATGAATTTTAGAATTTGACTGTTCACAGAGGGCATTTCAGTACCTAAGAAATTCGGATCGCTTGTCTGTTACTTGATGTGTTCCATATAATTCATGTTTTTCGTTGCTGGGGTCTTAGTTTGTATTCTTAATGTATTAGGTGGGGATTGGTACGGAGGCAGCACCGTCTTCACGTCCTCCATTCGCCGGTTAAGGCAAGTGCATTGTTTGTTACTTGGTTGTGATTGATTGGCCATGTTTGTATGTTTTCGATACATGATAGTGTAGCAAGATTGCTAGCATGATGATTGTTTCAAGTATGGTGGTTGCTCCAAGTATGACTATGCTTTACTATGGTATGATGTTGTCGTCTTTTGGTAAATTGATGATGAGTAAAAGATAAGCAAGTGCATGGTGGTTTGCTTGATTGGCTATATTGTGTGTTATTTGATATATGGTTGCATAGCAAGATGGTATACTTGATGAATGTTTAAGTTTGGTTATTGCTCAAATGATGCTTATGCTTTACTATGGTTCAATGTGGTAGTCTTTTGGTAAGATTGATGATGAATGAGAGTTGAGCATTTGCATGTTGAGAACATATTGAGGCTTGGTCACGCGGTGATCAAGTATGTTTCCTTGAGAACCCCATCATGAATGTGACGGGCCGAGATCCCTCACTCGTGGAGTGTGGGCTTGAGGTCCCGTTACTTGCGAGTAACGGACAATTGGTCCCGTGCGTGCGCGCCACAGCATGGGTATGCGGGCGGCGTCGCATACTCGCGATTACGGTGTAATGCACACGAAAGTTAAAGATAAAGGTTCCTTGAGCATTGCATTTGCATATGAGATGTTCTAATGTTGATCGCTTTATATGTATGTTGATGTTATAGTTTCTTTATGTACTTGCAGTCTATGGACTCACTCTTGTTTTTATTGTTGTTTTAGGTACCGAGCCAAGAATGACATGCATGGGGGAAGTAGACGCTAGTCACACACATACCACATGAACTAAATAAAGTTGAATGATCTTGAACGTGGTTGATTTTAGATTATTATGTTTTGTCTTATGCAATGGATTAAATGTAATAATGATGAGTAGTGGAACTTCATACCTCTCTAGTTATGTTAGATACTTAACATGTCTTTGTTTATCTCTGGATGTCTCTAGATGATAGTTTAGTTAATACATGTATTATTCGTATGTTGGAACCTCCGTGTAATTAACTTTACAAGGAGGTTAGTGAGATTTACTAAAATTGCCTTGATTAGAATTATTAGGGTTTGTTTAGTAGCATTCTAGGCTCATGTCGAGCTGAGGTGTTAGATGGGCTCGTTGTCGCGTGAGGTGGGGTGAACGGGCTTCGTGAACTTGGATTTAAATGAATTGCGAGCTCTTGAACTTCTTGGGAACGGGCTTCACAGATGACCCATTCCCTCCTCCAAAGCTCCTCTTTGGCTGCCCCTGCCTCGTTGAAGTCACAGCACCTAGCACCTCCTCTCCAAGTTACATTTCTAACTCCATGCCTGGCTTGCTCTACGGGAGCTAAAGTCACGCACTCAGCGCCCGATATCTGCGAAACTCCTCGGCCTTTGGAAACCACTTGGCCTTCTTTGCCTCATCCAGTCGGAACAAAGCGATTAGGTTGTTAAAACCCCCTTTTTTTTGGGAAATTAATTTTTTTCCCCCCCCTTTTTTTCCCCAAACCATTTTCCCCCCCAAAAAATTTTTTTTTTTTTTTTTTGGTTTTTTTTTTTTTTTGGGAAAAAATTTTTTGGGGGGAAAAATAAAGGGAAATTTAAAAGGGGGGGGTTTTAAAAAAAATTTTTTGGAAAGGGGGGAAAAGGGGGGTTTTTTTTTAAGGGGGAAAAAAAAATTTTATTTCTTTAAAAAAGGTTTTTTAAAAAATTTTTTTTAAAAAAAAAAAAAAAAAAAACCCCCAAAAAAAAAAAATTTTTTTGGCAAGTTAAATTTAAATTTTTTCCCGGGGAAAAATTTTTTTGGGGTTTTTAAAAAAAAAAAGGGGGTTTAAAAAATTTTTTTGAGTTTAAGGGGAAAAATTTAATTCCAAAAATTTTTCCCAAATTTTTTTAAAAATTTTTTTTTTTTAAAATTTGAAAAAAAATTTTAAATTTTAAAAATTTTTAAAATTTTATTAAAAAGGGGTTTTTTGGGGTTTAAAAAAAACCAAAAAAAGGGGGTTTTTTTTAAAAATTTTCCAAAAAAAAATTTTTTTTTTAAAAATTCCGCCTTTTTTAAATTTTTTTCTTTAAAAATTTTTAAAAAAAAATTTTTTTAAAAAAATTTTGGGGTTTCCCCCCAAAAAAAAAATTAAAAAGGTTTTAAAATTGGGGAAAAACCCCCCTTTTTTTCCCTTTTTTTAAAATTTTGAAAATTTTTAAAAACCGGTTTAAAAAAAAACCCCCCCCTTTTTAAAAAAAAAAATTTAAAATTTTTTAAAAAAAAGGGGCCCCCGGGGGGGGGAAAAAAAAAAACCCCCCCAAAAAAATTTTTTTTTAAAAAATTTTTTTTAAAAAAAGGGGCCAAAGGGTTTTTGGCCCCCTTTTTTTTTCCCCCCCGGGGAAAACCCAAAAACCGGTTTTTTGGGGGGGTTTTCATTTTTTTTAAAAAAAAAGGGTTGGAAACCAAACCCTTTTAAAAAGGTGAAAAAAAAAAAATTCTTTAAATTTTTGGGAAAGGGGTTTTTTTAATTTTTCCCCTTAAAAAATTAAAAAAAAAAATTTTTTTTTTGGGGGGGGGGGAAAAAAAAAGGTTTTTTCCCCGGGGGAAAAAAACCCAGGCCCCGGGGGAAAAGGGGGCCCCCCAAAAAAGGAAAAACCCCGGGTTTTGGGTTTCGGTTTTTAAAAGGGGCCTTTTTCCGGGGAAAAATTGGGGCCCCCCCAATTTCCAAAATTTTTCCCCCCCAAAAAGGGGCCCCCGGGGATTTTTTTTTTTTTTTGCCCCCCCTTTTGGGTTTTAAAAACCCCCCTTTTTTTTTTTTAAAAAAAAAAAAATTTTTTTTTTGGGGGGGGGGGTTTGGGGGGGGCCCCCCCCCCCCGGGGGGGGGGTTTTAAAACCCGGGTTTGGCAACCCCCGGGTTCAAAAAAGGGGGGTTTTTGGGGGGGCCCTTTAAAACCTTTAAATCCCCCTTTTTTTAAATAATTTTTTTAAAAAAAAAAATTTTTTTAAAAAAAATTTTTTTTGGGCCAAAGGGGGGGAAAATTTTTAACCAAATTTAACCCCCTTTGAAAAAAATTTTTTTTTTTTTTTTCCCCCCCCCCCCCCCCGGGGAAAAGGGGGAGTTTTTTTTTTTTTTTTTATTTTTTTTAAAATTTTTTTTTTTTTTTTTTTGGCCCCCCCCCCCCCAAAAATTTTTTGCCCAAAAATTTTTCCCCCCCCCTTTTTTCCAAAACCCCCCCCCGGGGGAAAAGGGCCAAAAACCCCCAAAAGGTTTCCCCCCTTTTCCCCTAAAAAATTTAAAAAGGGTTTTTTTTTGGAAAAAGGGGGGGGGCCCCCCTTTTTTTGGGGAAAAAATTTAAACCCTTTTTTTTTTTTTAAAAAAACCCCCCAAAAAAAAAAATTTTAAAAAAAAAGGGGGGAAATTTTGGAAAGTTTTTAAAAAATTTTTTTTTTTTTTTTAAAAAAAAAAGGGCCCAAAATTTTAAGGCAAAAAAAATTTTTTAAAATTTTTTTTTTAAAAAACCCTTGGTTTTTTTAAAAAAAAAAAAAAAATTTAAAAAAAGGAAAAAAAAAGGGAAAAAAAAAAAAAAAAGGGGGGGGTTTTAAAAAATTTTTCCCCCCAAGGGGTTTTTTTTTTAAAAAAAATTTTGGGTTTTTTTGGTTTTTTTTTAAAAATTTTTTTTTTTTTTTTTGGGGGGGGGTTTTTAAAAACGGGGAAATGGGGGCCTTTAAAATTTCCCTTTTTTTTTTTTTTTAAAAGGCCTTTAAAAATTTTCCCCCAAAAAAATTTTAAAATTTTTAAAATTTTAAATTTGGGGTTTCCCTTTTTTGGGGTTTTTTTTTTTAAAAAAAAGGGGAAAACCAAGGGGAAACCCCCCCCCCCAAAAAAATTTTTTTTTTTCCCCAAAAATTAAAGGGGGTTTTGGGCCCCCAAAAAAAAAAAGGGGGGTTGGGGGCCCCCGAAAAAAAAAAATTTGGGGGCCGGGAAAAAATTTTTTGGGAAAAAAATTTTTTGGGGTTTTGGAACCCCCCAAAATTCCCTTTTTGGGCCCCCCAAAAAAAAAAAAGGGGCCCCCGGTTGGGGCCCCCCAAAAACCCCAAAAAAAATTTCGGGGAAAGGAAACCCCCCTTTTTAAGGGTTTGGAAATTTTGGGCCAAAGGGGTTTTTTTCCTTTGGGGGGGCCCCCCCCCAAAAAAAACCCCCCCAAATTTTTTTGGTTTTTTTTAAAAGGGTTTCAAAATTTTTTAAAAACCCCCTTTTGGGGTTTTAAATTTAATTTTTTCCCCTTCCCAAAAGTTTTTTTTTTTTTTTTTGGGAAAATTTTTGGGGGGGGGAAAATTTTTAAAAAATTTGGGCCCAAAAAAAATTTTTCGGGATTTTAAAGGGAAAAGGGTTCGGGGGTTTTTAATTTTAATTTTGTTAAATTTTTTTTTAAAAAAAAAAAAATTTTTTTGGGTTTTTTTTTTTTTTTTTTTTGGGGGGAAAAATTTGGGTTTTTTTTGGGTTTAAAAATTTTAATTTTTTTTGGGGTTTTTTTTTTTAAATTTTTTTTTGGGGGGGAAAAAACCCCCCCTCCCAACCCCCCAAAAACCCCCCAAAAAAAAACTTTTCGGCCCACCAAACCTTTTTCCCCCCCGGGGGGAAAAAACCCCCCGGGGAACCAATTTGGGCCCCCCCCCCCCGGGGGGAATCTTTTAATTTTTAAAAAAAATTTTGGGGGGGGGGAAAATTTTAAAAAAAAAATTTTTTTAAAATTTAAAAGGGGGGGGCCCCCTTTTGGGGAAAAAGGGGGAAAAATTTTTTTAAAAAAAAAACCCGGGGGGGGGAAAAAAAAGGGGTTAAAAAAAAAAAAAAAAAAAACCCCCCCCCCAAAACCCCCCCCCCTCCAAAAAAGTTTTTTGGGGTTTTTTTTTGGTTTTTAAAAATTTTTTTGGGGTTGGGGGGGTTGGGGGTTTTTTTATTTTTTAAAATTTTTTTAAAAGGGGCCCCCTTTTTTTAAAAAAAAATTTTTTTTGGGGCCCCCTTAAAAAAATTTGGAAAAGGGTTAAAAAAAAAACCCTTGGAAATTTTTTCCCCCCCCAAAAAAGGGTTTAATTTTTTTTTCCGCCAAACCCCGGGAAAAAAAGGGGCCAAATTTTTAAAAGGGGGTTTGGGGAAAACCCCCATTTTTTTAAAAAAAAGGGTTTTTTAAAAGTTTCCTAAAAACCCCCCCCTTTTTTTTTTAAAAAAAAAAACCCGGGGGCCCCCATTGGGAAAAAAAAATTGAAACCCGGGGGTTTTTCCCAAAAAAAACCCAAAAAAGAAAAAAAAATTAAAATTAAAGATCCTTTTGGGGGGGGGTTTTTTTTTTTTTTTTTTTTTTTTTGGGGGCCAAAAAAAACCGGGGAAGGGGTTTTTAAAAAAATTTTTTTTTAAAAATTTTTTTCCCTTTTTAAAAGGGCCTTTAAATTTAAATTTTTTGGGGGAAAATTTTTTAAAAAAAAAAATTATTTAAGGGAAAAAGGTTTTTTTGGGGGGGATGAAAGGGAAAATTTTTTTAAAATAAATTTTAAGGAATGGTTGGAAAAATTTTTGGTTTTTTAAAAAAAAATTTTTTTTTTAAAAAAATTTTTTTTTTTTAATTTCTTAATTTTCCCAAGGGTTTTCCCCAAAAAATTTTTTTTCCCCCCTTAAGGGAAAACCCTTTTTTGGGAACCCCAACCCTTTTTTTTTTTTTTTTTAAAAAAATTTTTTGGGGGGAAGGGAAAGGGGGCCCCCCAAAAACCCCCCCGGGGGTTTGGGGGGGGAATGGGTTTTTTTTTAAAAGGGGGGGGGTTTTCCCCCAAAAAAAATTTTTAAAAAAAAAAAGGGGGGGGGGCCCCAAAAAGGGGGAAAAAACCAAAATTTTTTAAAAAAAACCCCCTTTTTTCCCAAAACCCCTTTTGGTGGCGGGGTTTTGAAAAAAGGGCCCCCGGGGAATTTTTGGGGTTAAAAAAAATTTAAAAATTTTTTAAAAATATTTCCCCTTAAAATTTTTTTTTCCTTTATTTAAAAAAAGGGGGGTTTATTTTTTGGGAAAAATTGGGCCTTTTTGGGAAAAAGAAAAGGGGTTTTTGGGGAAAAAATCCAAAAAAAAATTTAAAAACCCCAAAAAAAAATTAAAAAAAAAGGGGGGTTTTTTCCCTTTTTTAAAAAAAAAAAAAAAATTTTTTTTTGGTTTTTTGGGAAATTTTTTTAAAATTTTTCCAAAAGGGTTTTTTTAAAAAAAAAGGGGGGGGAAAAAAAAAGGGGAAAAAAAAGGGGAAAATTTTTGGGGGGGAAAAAAACCGGGTTTTTTGGTTTTTTTTAAAAAAATTTTTGGGGTTTTTTTAAAAACCCCTTTTTTTTTCCCCTTTTTTTGGGGGGGGGGGTTTTTTGGGGTTTTTTCAAAAGAAACCCCCCCCAAAAAAAGGAAAGGGGGGGTTTTTTACCCTTTTTTTTCCCCGGAAAATTTTTTTTAAAAAAATTTTTTTATTGGGGTTTTTTTTTTTTTTTTTTAAAGGGTTTTTTTTAAAAAAAAAAGGAGGAAATTTTTTTTGAGTGGGAAATTTTTTTTTTTTTTCCCCAAAGGGTTGAGGGGAAAAAACTTTTTTTAAAAAAAAAAGGGTTCCCCTTTTTTTGGGGGGGAAAAATTTTTAACCCTTTTGGGAAAAAAAAAATTGGGCCCAAAGGGGGGGGAAAAAAAAAAAAAAAAACCCCCTTTTTTAAACTTTTAAAAATTTTTTGGGGGGTTTTTAAAAGGGTTTGGGGGGGAAAAAAAAAGGGGGGGGAAAAATTTAAAAAATTTTTTTTTTTTCCCCCGTTTTTAAATTTTTTTATTTGGAAAAATTTTTTTTGGTTAAAAAACTTTTTTGGGTTTTCCAAAAAAAAAAAAAAGAATTTATTTGGGTTTTTTCTTTTTAAAAAAAAAAAAAAACCAAGGGTTTTTGGGGTTTTTTTAAAAAAATTTTGAAAAAAAAAAGGGGGCCAAAGGGTTTAACCTTTTTTTTAAAAAAAATTTTTAAAAAAATTTTTTTTTTTTTTTCCCCCAAAAAATTTCCCCTTTTTCCTTTGTTTAGGAAAGGGGGGGTTTTAAAGGGGAAAAACAAGAAACCCGGGGTTTTCCCGGTTTCCCCGGTTTGGAAAAAAGGCCCAAAAATTTCCCAAATTTTTTTTTTTTTGGGAAAATTTTTTTTTTGGGGGGGGAAAAAAAAATTTTTGGGTTGGTTTTTAAAAAACCCCAAAACCTTTCCCAAAGGGAAAAAACAAAATTTTTTAAACCCCCCAAAAGGCCCAAAAAAACCCCCCCCGGGAAAAGGGGAATCCCAAAAAATTTTTGGGTTTTTTAAACCCAAAAAAAAGGGGGGGGGTTTCCCCATTTTGGAGGTTTTAAAAAAAATTTTTTTTGGGGGCCCCTTTTTGGGGGCCCCCCCAAAGGTTTGGTCCGGGTTTTTTTTCCCCCTTTTAAACCCCCGTTCCCCCTTAATTTAAAAAATTTTTTTTAAGGGGGGTTTTTTTAAGGCCCCTTTTTTTTTTTTGGGGGGGAAAAAAAAAATTTTCCTTTAATTTAAAATTTTGGGGGGTTTTTTTTTTAAAATTTCAAATTTTGGGGGAAAATCCTTTAAAAAAGGGATTTGGGGGCCTTTTTTGGGGGGGTTTTTGGGGAGGGTTTAAATTTAAAGGAAAAGGGGGGCCCCTTTTTGGGGGGTCCCGGGGAAATTTCCCCCTTTTTTTTTTTTTAAAAAGGGAAAACCAAAACCCCCCCAAAAACCTTTGGAAAAAAAATTTTTTTTTTTTTAAAATTTTTTTAAATTTTAAAAAATTTTGTTCCCTTTTTGGGAAAGGGGTTGGCCCTTCCCCCCAAATCGGGCCCCCGGGCCAAAAACCCCCATTAGGGCCCGGTGGCCAAGGCCCCCAACCCCTTTCCCCGGGGGTTCCCAAAAAGGGGGGGGCCCGGTTTTTTTTCCCCCCCGGGGGGGGTTTCCCGGGGCCCCCCCCCAAACCCCACCCCTTTTTTCCCCCGGTTTTTAAAAATTTTTGGGTTTTTTAAATTTTTTCCCCCCCTTTTTTTCCCCAAAAAATTTTTTTAAAAAAAAAATTTTTTTTTTTTTAAAAAAATTTTAAATTTTTGGGGTTTGGAAAACCCAAAAGGGTTTTTGGGAAAAAAAAAAAAAAAATTGGAAAATTTTTAAAAAAAAAAAATCCCCTTTTTAGAGGGGTTTTTGGTTTGGGCCTTTAAAGGGGCCCGGGGGAAAAAAATAAACCCAGGGAAAATTTTAAAAAAGTTTAAAAGGGGGAAATTTGGGGTTTTTTAAATTTTTTGGGGGGGGGGGGGCCCCCCCGTTTGGGAAAACAAAAATTTTTAAAAAAAACCCCCGGGGTTTTTTTGGGGGGGGAATCTTTTGGTTGGGGTTTTGGTTTTTTTTTTTTTTTTCCCCCGGGAAAAAAAAAATTTAAAAAACCCCCAAAAATTTAATTTTTAAAAGGGGGTTAATTCCAAAAAATTTTTTAAAAATTAAAAAAAAATTTTGGGAAAAAAAAAAAAAAATTTTTGGGTTTTTAAAAAATTTTAAAACCCTTTAAAAATTTTGGTTTTTAAAAAAAAAAAAAAAAAAAAATTTAAAAATTTTTTTAAAAAAAAAAAAAATTGAAATTTAAAAAAAAAAAAAAAAAAGGGAAAAAATTTTGGGGTTTTGGGGGAAAAAGGGGAAAATTTTTTTTTTTTTTTAAAAATTTTTTTAAAAAAACCCTTAAAATTTTGGGGAACCCAACCCCCTTTTTTTTGGCCCCTTTTTAATTTTCCCCTTTTTTGGGGCCAAATTTTTTTTTGGGGGGGTTTTTCCCAAATTTTCCCCCCTTTTTGGGTTTGGGGGGAAAAAAAATTTTTTTTTTTTAAAAAATTTTTTTTGGGGTTTTCCCTTTTTTAAATTTTAAAAAAAATTTTTTAAATTTTTTCCCCTTTTTTAAACCCCCCCTTTTTTTAAAATTTTTTTGAATTTTTGGAAATTTTTTAAAAACCCCCAATTTAAAACCCCCTTTCCAATTTTCCCCCCTTTTTTTTCCCCCCCCCCTTTTTTTTTTCCCCCTTTTTCCCCCCCCCGGGGTTGCCCCGGTCCCCCTTTGGGTTTTTTTAAAAGGGTTTCCCCTTTTTAAAACCCCCCGGGGGCCCCCCAAATTTAAAAATTTTCCCCCAAACCCCTTTTTTCAAATTTTTTTCCCCCTTTTCGGCCCTTTTTGGGGAAAATTTTTTCCCCCCCTTTTTTTTTAAAAAAAAATTTTTTTTTTTTTTTTAAGTTTTAAAATTTTTGGAAAGAAAAAGGGGGGTTTTTTTTCCCCGGAAAAAAAAAAAAAAGGGGGAAAACCCGGGTTTTTAAAAAACCCCCTTAATTTCCCCCTTTTCCCCCCTTTTTTCCCCCCCCCGGGGGTTTTTGGGGTTCCCCCAAAAAAAAAGGGAAAAAAAAAAACCCCCTTTTTTTTTTTGGGGGTTTTAAAAAAAATTTTAAAAAGGTTTAAAAAAAAAGGGGTTTGGGGGGGGGGAAAAAAAAAAAGGTTTGGGAAAAGGGGGGAAAATTTTGGTTTTAAAACCCGGGTTTCCCCCTTTTTTTTTTCCTTTTTTTGGGGAAGAAAAAAAAAAAAAAAAAAATTTTTTTTTGGGGGAAAAGGAAAAAGGTTCTTTTTTTAAAAAAAAAAATTTTAAATTTATTTAAAAAAAAAATTTTTTTTTTTTTTTAAAAAGGTTAAAAAATTTTTTTTGGGGGAAAAGAACCCCCCTTTTTGGATTTAAAATTTTTTGGTTTTTGGGTTGTTTTTAAAGGCCAAAAATTAAAAATTTTTTAAAAATGGGTTTTTAAAATTTTTTGGGTTTAAATTTTTTTTTTTCCCCAAAAAAAAAATTTTTTTTTTTTAAAAAAAATTTTTTTTTTTTTTTTTTTTTGGTGGGTTTTTTAAAAAAATTAAAAATTTAATTTTTTTTTGGTTTTTTTTTTAATTTTTTAAAAAAGGAAAAAATTTTTTTTTTTAATTTTTTTTTTTTTTTTTTTTTTTTTTAAAAGGGAAAATTTTTTTTTTTTAAAAAAAGGAAAAAAATTTTTTTTTTTTTTTTTTTTTTTTTTTGGGGGTTTTTTTTTTTGGGGGCTTTAAGGGAAAAGGTTTCCTTTTAAAAATTAAATTTTAAAAAAGGGGGGGGTTTTTTTTTTTAAAAAAATTTTTTTAAAATTTTTGGGAATTTATTTTTTTTTTTTTTTTTGGGGGTTTTGGGGGGTTTTTTTTTTTTTTTTTTAAAATTTTTTAAAATTTTTTTAAAAAAACCCCCCGGGGGGAAAAAAAAATTAAAAAAAAAATTTTTTGGGGGTTTGGGTTTTTTTAAGGGGGGGAAAATTTTTTTTTCCCCCAAAAAAAAAAAAAAAAATTTTTTTTTTGGTTTTTTTTAAAAAAAATTTTTGGGTTTTTTTTTTTTTTCTTTTTTTGGTTTTTTTCTTTTTTTTTTTTGGGGGGCCATTCTTTAATTTTTTTTTTTTTTAAAAATTTTTTTTAAAATTTTCCCCCCTTTTTTTTTTTTTTTTTTTTTTTTTTAAATTTTTTATTTTTTTTTGTTAAAAATTTAAAAAAGGGGGTTTAATTATTTTTTAAAATTTTTTTTTGGGGGTTTTTTTTTAAAATTTAATTTTTGGGTTTTTTTTTTTTTTTGAATTTTTTTTGGGCCCCCCCCTTTTTTTTTTTTTTTTTCAATTTAAAAAAGGGAATTTTAAATTTTTTCCCCCCCTTTCCCCCAACTCCCCTTTGGGAAAACCCCCCCCTTCCCAAAAACCCCCCTTTTTTAGTTCCCCCCCTTTTTCCCGGGGTTCCAAAGTTTTTTTATCCCCCCCCCCCAAACCCCGGGAATTGGCCCGGGACCAAAAACCCCCCCCCTTTGGAAAGGGCCCCCCGGGGGAACCCCTTAAAAAAGTTGCACTTAATCCCGAGGGTTTACCTTTTTACCACCGCTCCTCGGGTTTGCCGACCAAATCCAGCATCTGCCCCTTATTCTAGCCAAAGGCCGCTTCCACCATTCAATTCCCTTGCTAATCCGCCTTCAAGCCTTGTTCCTTCTTCCTCTTCATCTATCTAAGCCTTTTCCTTGGTCTCTTCTAGATCAAATGACTTTTGAGGAAGCCTACCTTCCCCTCACCCTTCTCGGTAGGTTTGGGCAAATTTGAAATCCCCGGAAGGTCTATGTTAGCCGGGCGATGAGAAGGTAGTGATGATGCAAATTTTAAGCATTCATGGGTGCGGTTTAGTCGCATAATTTGTAATGATTGAGTTTAATTTTCATCGTCGTTTGCTTGTAAGGCTTGAGCCACTTTTGGCTTTGATTATTTTGGTGTTTTAAACTCTTTAATAAAATAGGTTTTGTATCTTTAATTACAGGCCAGAAGTTATTCCCTTTATCTAAAAATGTATTTTGTAAAAGGAAAAGTACAATTAAAACCTTGAAAACAGCCCACAACCCTAAATCGTCCAAAGGCACCCATCAACCGTCAACTATCAAAGGTCATATGTCCCCGTAACCCATTTCAAGTCAGTTTCACACTGACATGACGTCCAAGTAAAGCGGTTTTACACATAAGCACTGGCTCCGTCGTAGTCAGCACAGGTGTGGAAGAAAGGGCCACGTATCGTGCGATGAGTGATGCAAGGCTTGTCCGCAAGCTTTGAGTCTGAAGGGCGACCTCAAGTTAGGAGTAGCCATACAAATTATTCTACCTTAGAATGGTGTAAGCTCGAAAGTCGCATGTGGCATTAAGCAGGAAACATATACTTTCTCCATCTGAAATTGATTGTTAACTGTACCGAATATTTGCATTTATGAACTTGCAGGTCCAGTTGCTTTCAAAATCTTAATTATTCCATGTGATGAGACGTACACATGTGAAAAACTAACTGACCTCGAGGTCCTAAAAAATCAGACAATATTGTTAGTTAGCAGTAGCCATAAAAACTCGGGTTTGGATGAATTTTTCCTAATATAAAATAAATTTGAAACTATGTTTAAGCACATGTGTGCATGCAGCTTGGTGATAAAGTTTTTAGTCTATAAAGATGTTTTGAGTTCAAAAATACAAATTTTGATTTAAAATTTTCCGATTATCGGTCCTACCCCCACCCCTAAAAATCACAAACAGGTTTTTTAAAACTTGGCCGGCACGATCACGACATGCAAGTGCCTCCATGGTGAGTGTGTGATATGCATCGGCTGCATGATTATTCCAGGATGCAGAGTTTGGGTAACCGGCTAAAAACCGACCATCGGATCCCCTCCCCTAAAATTCAAAACCGGCAAAAAAAAACAGTTTCAGATGAATTTTGCCCACTATAAAAGAAAATTGTAACCATATCTAAGCACGTGTGTGCATGCGACCTGATGATAATGTTCATAGCCTAGAAGAAGGTATGTCTTGGGTTTGAACCCTCAAAACTACACTATTTTTTAGTGTTTTCCATTTTAACTTCGAAAAATTCTAGTTTTTATTTGAATATATTTGGCCAAACCGGTCCTATCGTTGAACCTGGTAAAATTTTCAAACGGGTTACCAAAACCTGCCAGGACGCTGAGGCCTTTCATACGAAATTCCTAGGTAATTCCCGCATTACAGACAGGCCTGAGCCCTGTCCTTCTACGATTCTATGAATCAGACCGGCTGTGTTCCAGCAATCAATTAGCATGGTGAAACAGCAGATGAAACCTAGAATCTATTTAACCATGAACGGTGTAAAATTTACCCACTAACAGACGGAAATAGATCTTCGTATTGAAGTGTTCAAGACAGAAGGATCTCGATATCACGTATTAAGCGAACTCCACCGTAATTAAAATATAAATGGAATGACCATCTTTTCAATGGCATTAGGAGAAGAGGTAAGGAGGGAGGAAGATAAGGTGACCTGTAAAGCTTAATTATCTTCTCTCTGGCGTAGGTATGTAACAATTAAACACTGGATGTAGTCCAACCGGACCAGTAGGCAGAGCAGTGTTCCCAGAGACTTGTACCAAAGATGAATGAATACGACGAGAGTCTCCAGTTATCGCTGCATTGTGAGAAATGGGAGCTCCTACCATATCAGCTGACAAGGAACTTGGCAATTCACAACCCTTTCAAGGCTTGACCCTGAGTTTGCACAATTGGATCAAGGGCAGGAAATTCTGTGTGTTCTGTATGCCTTCGCTCTGCTTGGTTATGTCAATACTTGCCTGACTCAAAGCATGCACACTTGTCGGATGATTCTGAACAAGTTGACCACCAACATTGAAATTCTGACCATTATATACATGGTAAATCAACGGCAATGAGGTTGCAGCATTTGGCAAGTGGATGATGACCGGAGAAGCTGGTGCTTCAGGAATCTGGTGATTTGCCTCTTGGCTTTGTGCTGCCTGGCCTATGTTTTGCACAGCTATAAGATTAGCAGCATGCATCCTAGTTTGCATCCTCAAATTGCCAGTGGTTGCAGGGGTATTGATGCTATCTGCACTCGTTTGGATAGGAGCTAAGGATTGTGGCTCTTGTGAAGCAACTACTTCAGGTGCACGAGTCCCATTTGATGGACTCTTTTTAAATAATATTATTTTAATTAATAATTACAAAATTAAATAGTAAATTTTTTTACAAAAATAGCAACATGACACCATTTCACCGGCGCTAGGTGCCACGTGGACAGTGACAGCACCGTGTTGCCATTTCATCTGGCGACGGTGAACATCCTCTGTCGCCAATTGAAATAGCGATAGGGTCTAGATATAAAAACCCTGATTTTGCCCCCCACCACCACCCACACACAATGATTCCCACTCATTCCAACGGAGCTAAAGAGGAGGGAAGAAGAGGTGAAAGGAGGGAGATTTTTTTATTAATGAACCTATTTATTTATTTATTTTTATAACTAACCCTCTATTAACTTAATTTTCAAATACCCTTTTAGCCATACCAATGTGGCGTGGCAACACAACCTGCCACTCAATAGGGTAAGTCTAGCTAAATAGCACTTTTGTCACACCGCTTGTGGTGGTGTGACCAAACAACACTATGGCGCCCTTGGTGGTAGAGTGATAGGATTTGGCCATGCAATGGTGCTAGTGTGACAATGTTGTTTACGCCACAAGTGGTGGTGTGGCTAAAAATAAATTAGAAATAAAGTTGTCGAGGGTTTAATAAAAAAAGTTTGAGAGGTGAGGCGGAAAAGTGCGGGTTGAAGCCTTGTCGATTCGTTGAGGAGGAAGAAAGAAAGGAATCCTATCATATACCTCGTAGGAATTTTTGCAAGTTTATAATTTAATTCAAAACCCAAGTAGGTTATAAAATAAAACTAGCAACTAAAAATTGATTTGTAGATCATTTTAGGCTGTGTGTCATTCGGTTTAGATTATCGTTGTAGTTTAGATAATTTTTCATGAGAAATTATTTAGAAATTGAAAAAATAGCAAGGTATCTCCAAAAATTTTAGAGTAGCTAAATAGAGTGTGTAGAGCCTGATTAAAATATTCCTAGCTTCAATTATGTTCTCATTTTTGCTTGGTAAATAATTTAAATAAAGAATACATTTTAAACTAGAAAAATACCAAGGTAGCTCTAAAAATTATATTAAAATTCGGAGTAGCTAAATAGGGTGTGTAATTTCGTAAATGCTAAGAATACATTTTAAAGTAGGAAAATACCAAGGTAGCTCTAAAAATTATATTAAAATTCAGTAGCAAACTAGGGTGTGTAGAGCTGATTAAAATATTCCTAGCTTTATTTATATTCTCATTTTTGCTTGGTAAATATTATGTAAATCTGAGAATAAATTTTAAACTAGGAAAATAGGAAGGTAGCTCTAAAATTATATTAAAATTCTAGAGTAGCTACATGATGTGTAGAGCTGATGAAAATATTCCCATCTTCATTTATTCTTTCATTTTTGCTCATTAAATATTATGTAAATACTGAGAATACGTTTTAAACTAGAAAAATACCAAGGTAACTCTTAAAATTATATTAAAATTCCGGAGTAGCTAAATAGAGTGTGGGGCTTTCCCTTATGGACTTATGAATTTATCGTTTCATCTTCCCAAGTTCACCAGGAAGGGAGAGTACAACTTCTTAGACCAAGAAGATGGCCGATTGGGTTGAGCAATGGCTCCACGCCTTTGTTGACGTACCCTTTGGGAGGCTGCTCGTTATGACCACGAGACCTCGAGGAATACATCGGTGGTACTCTTATGAGGACATCACTCCTTGGATACACCAACACAAAAATCCTCTGAGATCGGTTGTGAAACTACAAGGCCCTATGACAAGAGCTCGTGCACATCACTTAAATTATGAGGTGAGCTCGTTTTAGGTGCTAATAATTTATCTATGCGAAATGGTATACTACCTAATTTGTGATCTTGAAGGAATAATGGATCCCCAAGGTCTACAACCGGTCTACAAGCTCCGACCGGTCCCGGCGCTACGACCAAGTCTCAAGATCCTCGACTAATTCGGGCTTCGACCCTTCCGGCCAGGCGCTCCGACCACATCTTAAGCTCCCGACAAGGTTAGCGGCCCTACGACCGGCCCGGTCGGCCTTTCGACTAGGTCTCACACTCTGACCGGTCATTAGGTGTTCGACACCGTTTTGGGCCTAATAGGGCCTTGTAAGCATGTCCAAGCCTAGGTTTGTCGCCTCTCCCCATGGTCGCACAACCTAGGTCAACCCCTCACGTTCCCCTATATATTCGGCCGCCACGATTTAGGGTGGGTTTTCTTAGATTATTCGCCACTTTGCGGTTTCACCGTTTATCGGTTTGAGAACCCCACATTGTGAACTTCATTTATATTCGCAATACAATTCGATTGCATCTTCCTTGTTCTTGTGAGTTGCTTCGATTGCTTGCGGGAAAAATAACCCTCGTGGTAAGGTCGATCGGCGTGTCGGGTGGTTGATAACGGCGATCGTGCGGGTGTAGCAATGCGGTGAATCGGGTCGAAAGCCTCAAAGCGTCGGTGTCCTCACGGCGAAACCAATCGAACCTATCGGAAGATCGGGACAGTGTCTCATCATTTGGTATCGGAGGAAGGTTGCCCGTTAGGTAATCTCGTTTATCCCCTTTTGTTAGTTGTTTCCATCACTTAGAGTCCGAAAATTGCCCTACAAAAGTTTTAGATCTTAGTCTTTCATTTGTCCAAACCACGTTGTGTCTTTCGCAATTTTGTTTTTTATTCGCGTTGTTGAGTTCGAGTCCATCGTCGGTGTCTTTGTTCTTTGTCTAGTCGTCGTGATCTAGTTTCTAGCGTCAGTCTTTGCTTTTTGGTCATCGTGTATCTCGGCTTGTCCTTTGTTGCATCCGTTGCAATTAGGGTTTATTGCTATGCCGAGAATTGAGTCACCACCCCATCCGACTACTTACTCGTGACACCACCCCCATCCGACCACTTACTCGAACCAACATTCCCATTCGACCACCTACCGGATTCGACCACCCTCGGATTCGACCACCTATCGAGTTCGACCACCTCGTCGGATTCGACCACCTACTCGAGTTTGACCACCTTCTGGGTTCGACCACCCCTTTCGTATTTTCGCCACAAGTCTATCTGTTTAGGTTTCTCTCATACCCCACACACTCATCATATCGTGCGAAACCAAGACCGAGAAGATATTCCATAGCCAAAGTTGAGAGAGAGAGTTCTTTTATTACCTTTATACCCCCTCTCGGAAAAGTTTGTGACCTATATATATCCCTAGGCACAAAAAGGGTTTTGAAGAGTTGTGAGTCAAGGTCACTTGCAAAAAAGAGGAACCCTAGGTTGGGTTTGTCGGTCAAAAAAAAAAAAGAAGAAAGAATCAAGAAAAAAGAGAATCAAAAAAAAGAAGAAAGAAAAGGACCACCTAGTTGGCTCCGACCACCCTCAGTTGGTCTCGACAATCCACGAGCTCCCGACCACCCACAAGAGATATCGGTTGCCTTGCAAATTTTGTTCTTTTGTGTTTGTATCTACCCTATCTTTCCTTGCTTGAGCTAGTGCTAGGAGCGGTTTGGGGTAGCAACGTGGCTTGGTGGACTTTGATTTAACTTTGCTAATCTGATTTCATTATTCTGCGCCTTGCTACTAAACATTGCTGTCGAGCTCCACGTACTTTTCCCAGTTTGGATCCGCATTCGCCTCCGCCGTGATCATACATCCCACCTTCTCCGTCGGACCACGCCAATTTGGTAAGAAATTTATAAGAGCTTGGTATCGGAGAGTGTGTGATCCCCCTTCCACCGCCAGTAGTTGGTAGGGATAATATATTTGTGTTGTCTTTTGTTTACGACTAACCATGGCGGTGAGAATTGAATGCGCAAGAGTGTGTTGTGAGGAAGAGCTCACGAGTGTTGGAAGAGCACCGTCATGCTATTAATGACGACATCGAAAGGAAGTTTGGGAGACCAATGCTACACTACAACCTTGCAGTATTTGCAACACTCAATGCCGTATTGGTGGTTTGGCCAATCAACCGCGAACAATGGTCGTATGGATCCTCAAGGTGCGGCCCACGACCATGAGATCGAAACAACGATAATGAGGTGCCCGTGATGCCCTTGATGCGCAACGGAACCGATTGAACTTCTCAAAGGTATGAAGGTAATAACTTTCAGCAACATAATGCACGTGATAATGATGATCCATATGCTAAAGTCAAGTTCACTATACCTTCTTTTGGGTGCTTATGATGTTGAAGTATATCTAGATTAGGAGATGACGGTGAACAAATTTAATGCTCACTTAGTTCCAAGTGCATAGAGTTAGGCAAGCTACAAGTGAATTTAAAAATTTTGCCATCATTTGGTGGAGTAGAGTATGCAATGATGGATTAGCGCCTACTACAGGATGCTTTAAAAGTTGTTATGCGTTGATTTATTCCACCCTCTTTTGCGAACTTGTGTAAAAATTGCGCAAACCAAGGCAATAGATCGTAGAAGAATATTATCGGAGCTACAAATTAGTATGTTGCGTTGTGATATTTTGAGGATGAAGAGGATGCTATGGCACGTTTTATGGAGGACTAATACGTGAAATTCGGGACATAGTTGATTACAAAGAATATGATAGTGTTCTAGATTGTTCCACCTTGCTTGTTTGGGAAAAAGAATTGCATGGTCGGGAGGCCAAGGAAAATTTTGGGCTGCGTCACCACGATCAACATCGGGGCCGTTAAGCGGTCCAACCTTCAGCTACACTGCTGCCCCTCCTCGAGTAAGGCGGTTGGCAACCCTCCGACACCAACACATGCACCGAGGTAAACAAATCTACTAGTGTGCGGCCCCAACCAAGAATTCTTCTTGGTTGCTTCCACAAGTCGTTTACTAGGATTATTTGCCATCATTGCAAGGGAATGGGCCATGTCATGAGGCCCCAAGTCGGGAGCCTACCTCGCCACCGAAGGCGGGGTTATGTAAGTGCTAGTGATATTGAGGATGAGTATGTGCTTGGGCCTAACATTGTAGGTGGAGGCGGAGGCAGATAGTGATCGATGATGTAGAAGAACAAGTATGCTTTGACACGGGGACTCATGTGAGCCTTGTTGGCGGCGGTGCTAACGCACAAGTGGAGAGGCGGAACAAAATCAGCGGCACAACTTGTTTCAATCCAGTTCCTCGTGAAAGAGAGGCTGCGAGTCATCATTGATGGAGGGTTGCAATAACCTTGCAAGCTCCGAGATGGTCGAGAAGCTTGGCTTGACCACAAACCACACCCACGTCCTACTACATCCAATGGTTCAATTTTCTAAGTTAAAGGTAAACAAAGTTGTGAGAGTGCAATTTTCATTGGTAATTACAAAGATAGTACCGACTTTGATGTAGTGCCTATGCAAGCATGCTCGTTGTTGCTCTTAGGCCTTGGATATATGATAATGATGTTTTGCACCATGGTAGAGCTAATACCTACTCATTCTCACATAGGGTAAGAAGATTAAGTTGTTGCCTTTGACACCTTTGAAATTGGAAAAGATGAAGTAGAGCGTGCTAGCAATGAAAGAAACACCAATGAACATAATTCGAAAATCAGCAAGGCGAAACATGTTTACCCACCTAAAAAGAAAGTGGCGCCTAGTTCCAAGGCCGAGGAATTAAATTGAAGGGTGTGTCATGCTTGCCCTAAATTGAGCTTGCTGAAATTTGTGATAATGAGCTGCCATGCTATGCTTTGATATGCAAAGATGCTTTATTTTCACTTGAAGATATTCTAGCTCTTTGCCCCCGCTATTGCTAATCTTTTGGAGGAGTATGTGGATGTATTTCCGGTGAGATACCCGGGGTTGCCCCTATTCGAGGATAGAGCATCAAATTGATTTGATTCCGGGAGCGACTTTGCCAAACCGTGCTACATATAGGACCAATCGAGAGGAGACTAAGGAAATTCAGCGACAAGTCCAAGATCTTTTGGACCTTGGTCGTCCGAAAAGCCTTAGTCCTTGTGTTTTCTGTTCTTTTGGTTCCTAAGAAAGATGGAACTTGGCGTATGTGTGTTGATTGTAGAGCCATTAATAATATTACCATAAGGTATCGTCATCCTATTCCTAGGCTGACGACATGCTTGATGAGTTAAGTGGCGCTATTATTTTCACAAAGATTGACTTTGAAGTGGCTACCACGATTAGAATGGCGGGAGATGAATGGAAAAGCGCTTTTAAAACTAAGTTGGACTATATGAGTGGTTAGTGATGCCTTTTGGTTTAACTAATGCACCTAGTACTTTCTGCGATTAATGAACAAGGTTTTCGTCTTTTATTGGAAAATTTGTGGTGGTTTATTTTGATGATATCTTGATTTATAGCAAGTCACATGAGCTACACTTGAATCATATACGTGCTGTTTTTAATGCCTTGAGAGATGCCGTTTGTTTGGTAACCTCGAAGTGCACCTTTTGCCGATCGAGTTGCATTTCTTGGTTATGTTGTGACACCAAGGGCATTGAGGTGGATGAGGCAAAGCGACCATCCAAAGGGGCCCCCTCCCGTGTCAAGTGCGGAGCTTCCATGGACTTCTTGGATTCCGGCGTTTTGTGCGGGATTTTAGCACCATTCTGCACCATTGAATGAATTGACAAAGAAAGGGTGCCATTCCAATGGGGACTGCGTAAAGAAGACATTCCACTTATTGAAAGAGAAGCTCACCCAAGCACCCTACTCCAACTCCCGATTTTGGTAAGACTTTTGAGATTGAATGTGATGCTAGCGGGATTGGGATAGGTGGTGTATTGATTCAGGAAGGTAAACCATTGCATATTTGGTGAAAACTAAATGGGCCTAGTCAATTATTCTACCTATGACAAAGAAGGTATGCTTTAGTTCTGTGCTTCAAACTTGCAACATTATCTATGGCCCAAAGAATTTGTTATACATTCGGATCATGAATCGCTAAAACATATTAGAAGCCAAGCTAACCTAAATAAACGACATGCTAAATGGGTAGAATTTATTGAGTCGTTTCCATATGTCATAAAGCATAAGAAAGGTAAGGACAATGTGATTCTGATGCGCTTTCTAGACGTTATACCATGTTATCTCAACTTGACCATAAGATTTTTTTTAGAGGCCATTAAGGAGTTATATGCTACTGATTTGGACTTTAAAGAAGTGCTTGAGCTTTGTAAAGGAGGAGAACATGGAATAAATATGTGATAATTGATGATTTGATCTATCGTGCTAACAAGCTATGCATTCCCTAGCTCTGTTCGTCTTTTGTTGTTCGGGAGGCATGGAGGAGGTTTGATGGCGCATTTGGAGCAAAGAAGACAGAAGATGTGCTGGCCCCCTTTTGGCCAAAGATGAGGCGCGATGTTGAGCGCTCGTGCCTCATTACTACATGCAACAAAGCTAAGTCCCGTCTCAATCCACATGGACTTTATATGCCTCTCCTATTCCTAGCCCTTGGGAGGATATTTCTATGGATTTTGTTTTAGGATTGCCAAGGACAAAGAGGGGAGAGATATATTTGTAGTAGTGGATCGATTTTCTAAAATGGCACATTTTATACCTTGTCACAAGAGCGATGATGCTACAAACATAGCTGATTTATTTTTAGAAATCATTCGCTTACATGGAGTGCCCAATACTATTGTCTAGGATCGCGACACAAAATTTTTGAGCCACTTTTGGAGATCACTTTGGAACAAATTGGGGACAAAGCTTGTTTTTCTACTACGTGCCATCCCCAAACTAATGGACAACGGAGGTTGTCAACCGCACGTTATCCACCATGTTGCGGGCTGTTTTAAAGAAAATTTGAAGATGTGGGAAGAGTGTTTCCCATTGAGTTTGCTTACAATAGGTGGTACACTCCACCACCAAGGTAAGTCCGTTTGGGTAGTGTATGGTTTTAACCCCGTGCTCCTATTGATTTACTACCTTTGCCTATCTGAACACATTAATTTAGATGCTAAGGCGTCTTTGTTTGTTCTTAAGTTGCATGAAACAACTAAAGAAAATATAGAGCATTGACTAAAAAGTATAGGGTTCTTTGGAAGTAAAGGTAGGAAAAAATAAAATTTGCCTGAGGTGATTTAGTTTGGGTGCATTTGAGGAAAACAGGTTTCCAGTTAAGAAAATCAAAATTGATGCCTAGAGGATGGACCATTTAAGATAATTAAGAAGATAAATGACAATGCCTATCAATTGGAGCTACTGCAGATTTTGGGGTTAGCCCCACATTTAACATTTATTTGAAGCCATACGTGGGAGAAGCGGATGAGTTTGAGTCGAGGCGACTCCAATTCAAGAGTGGTACTCGATGAGGATATCACTCCTTGGATACCCTACACAAAATCCTTGAGATCCAGTTGTGAAACTACAAGGCCCTATGACAAGAGCTGTGCACATCACTTAAATTATGAGGTGAGCCGTTTCTAGGTGCTAATAATTTATCTAAGCAGAATGGTATACTACCTAATAATTGTGATCTGTTTTTAGGAATAATGGATCCCCAAGGTCTCGACCGGTCTACAAGCCCTCGACCAGATCCGCCCGGCCTTCGACCAAGTCTCAAGATCCTCGACTAGGTTGCCCGGTAGCGCGACGGCACCACCGGGATCGACCACATCTTAAGCTCCCGACAAGGTTCCGGGCACTACGAAAACCGGGGCGGTACGACTAGGTCTCACACTCAGATTATTAGGTCTTTGGACACCTTTTGGGCCTAATAGGGCCCTTTAGCGTGGGGGTCAACGCCTAGGTTGTGTCCCTCTCCCCATGGTCGCACAACCTAGGTCAACCCCTCCGTTCCCCCTATATAACAGCGCCCGCTTTAGGGTGGGGTTTTCTTAGATTTGCCACTTTG
This sequence comes from Ampelocalamus luodianensis, assembly GCA_036346255.1. Taxonomy (NCBI): domain Eukaryota; kingdom Viridiplantae; phylum Streptophyta; class Magnoliopsida; order Poales; family Poaceae; genus Ampelocalamus; species Ampelocalamus luodianensis. The sequence goes on from CM070639.1 coordinate 22,801,396, forward strand.
CGTTTCACCATTTATCGGTTTGAGAACCCCACATTGTGAACTTCATTCATATTAATACAATTCAGATTGCATCTTCCTTGTTCTTGTGAGTTGCTTGATTGCTTGGGGAACAATAACCTCGTGGTAAGGTCGATCGCGTGTGGCGGTGGTTGATAACGGCATCGTGCGGGTGCGAATTGCGGGTGGCGATCCGGTAAAGCCTCAAAGCGTGGCGTCCTCACGACGAAACTAATGGAACCTATCGGAAGATCGGGACACGTGTCTCATCATACTCCACTTGGATGAGGGTTTGTTCGTCGGGCTCGTGTACCACCACGCCCAAGGCAGGACGGCCAACACATACCCCACCTAGCGGACTCGTATTCCTTTGCAAATGTATTGAATAGTCCATACTTCTTATTTGTTTTATTTTCGATTTCTAACGCTAATTATGTGTACATAACGATCTCGCTTGGGAGATGCGAGATGGCGAGCTCGTGCGTGGTGGCGATCGAGGCGCTATAGCATGGCAAGGCAGGATCGAGAGGCCATGGACCGTATGCTAGAAGCGTCGAAGCAAGCCATCCGGCTTACGTCGGTTCTGGCCGGGGCGTGGCGGACCATGCTATGCGGATGGGGGTGAGCCACGGTGTGTCACACCCCATTGCTCCTCACCCGGACGTGGCGGTGGGTCCTCATGGCACCGCCTAGGAGTACCCGACCCACCTCGGTTTCTTTGGTCAGGTTATTAATTTCAAACTCCACTAGTTACTAGCGGTATTTTCTTACGTAGGTCCTCGGTAGTCTACATTCCAAAATCATATTTTGGGAAAAACATAATGAAAATAGGTGGGAGAATAATTTTGAGCATGTTTTGTATGGAAAACTATTTTAGCATGATTTTTGAGATTTTGCATAGGTCAAATAATGAAACCACATGTAATAAAAAACTTGTAAGAATTTTCAAGAAAATCAAAGAATAGCTAAAATCCTGTAAAATTTGAGAGGCGACAATGTTGTTTTGCCATGCCACAAGTGGTGGCATGGCCAAAAGGGTCAGAATTAGAAATAAAGTTGTCGAGGGGTTAATAATAAAAAAAGTTTGAGAGGTGAGGAGGAAAAGTGCGCGGTGAAGCCTTGTTTCGTTGCGGAGGAGAGAGAAGAAAGCGGATCTACCCGTAGGGAATTTTTAGCAACTTTATAATTTAATTCAAAACCCTAGTAGGTTATAAAATAAAACTAGCAACTAAAAATTGATTTGAGATCATTTTAGGTAGTGTAGTCTATTCGTTTAGATTATCATTGTAGTTTAGATAATTTTTACATGGAAATTATTTTGAAATGCGAAAAATAGCAAGGTATCTCCAAAAATATTAGAGTAGCTAAATAGGGTGTGTAGAGCTGATTAAAATATTCTAGCTTCAATTATGTTCCAAATATCATATTTTGGGAAAAACATAATGAAAATAGGTGGAAGAATAATTTTGAGCATGTTTTGTCGGAAAACTATTTTAGCATGATTTTTGGATTTTGCATAATGGATAATGAAACCACATGCAATCAACAACTTGTAAAATTTTCAAGAAAATCAAAAAATAGCTAAAATCTGTAAAATTTACACAAGTTAACAACGTCGGAGCCCCCACAAAAGTTTCATAAATTTGGGGTCTTGTTTGATAGGTTTACAAATTTGTAAATATTTGAGCCTTTTTGGAAATTCCAAATCCCATTTCAAATTCCGCTTGCCCATTGGGCGAATCCCACCCACCCATTTCTATGCGCTTTGCTCCCACACTAGTGCCCCATCCGCGCTGGCGACATGCGGGCCTTCGTCTACCTCTCGTCCTCCCGGCGCCGACTTGCCCTCGCTAGCTCCACCCCGCTCGTGGTTTCTTGGTCGCGTAACCCGACATCTCACCACTCTTTCGCACAATTCTCCTAGCTACTTAGCGCTAGGCATGCTGCTTGTCATCTTTAGCTCGCCAATTCTATTTCACGTGAACTGAGCTTCATCACTCCTTGGTTTTGCGAGAACGCTAGCATCGTTCTCTCTTTGGTGAGCACATCTCCATGCAATTGCCGCTTAGTGAGCTTCCCCCGACACATATCAATTTGATCACGGTTCATCACTCATTCTTCTCCTTTGCTCAATGCAATTTCAAGTCTTGTATCATGATTGTGCTTACCTTCGTCCTCAACTCCGGCACGATCTCGCCAACATGTTCCGTCACTTGATGAGTTTGGTCTCAAACCCATGGTGTTATCATGTGTTCTATAACATATTGATGCTTCGCCCCACTAAATGCAAATAGACTTGCTGAAAATCCGAGCATCACCACCACCTTCATCTTTCATAGCTATCGCCACCATTTTCATTCTCATTCGAAGCCGGTGAGTCTCAGATCGATTCCTTTGCGTCTACACCATCTCTAGCACCTCAGTAAGCTAACGCGACACTCCTTGTAGCTTCTCCGTTGCGGTGGTGATGTAATACCCCAAGTCTATTTAAGTGAAAAGAAAGAATTGGGCAACCTAGGTCTTAGGTTTCGGCCCAGGAGGCCCATGAGGGGCCGACCACCAATAAAAGGATGGGGAAACCCTAGGGTTGTCCGTAGGCACGGCGTGCTACTATAGCCGCCCTCTCTGATCCCTCATGAACATAGCCACCCCGCCTCCTTTGTTGCCTCCTTTTAGGTCTTGTCGACCGAAGAAGAAGAAGAAGGAGAAAGGAGGAGAAGATGAAGATCCTCTTTGTGGAATTTTGTTCAGCGTCTTCCGGGGTTCTACAAGGGTAACAATTTGTTCTTCGATGGTTGGATAAAAATAGATGCAAAATTGATTATGTTTATTGGATCAAAACCTGCTGCGAGTAGAACAGGTTTGTCCAATGTAGTGTCGACTATTTTTGTGATCTTAGAGGCCGAATCAGAGGATACCATATCCTTGAGTTATGTGGGGTTCGTTCTTAGCATTCAGTGGGCGCAAAGATCACTCAATTCCGATTACGTTTAAAAGTTATGATGAATTCTTTGTTGCTGTCGAAAGTCGCGAAATTAAGAGTCTGTATTTATTAAAATATGACAAATTTAGAAGCTGATTTAGAGGTGTTGGAAATAATTTTTGTAGATAATCTCATTAGCTTTCAGGATTGATAAAGGACACCTATTGGTTTGTAGAACAAAAGTTATGTACGTTTCAATCATTGTCGAGTGTGCATCGGTTTGTCATTAGTTTTGACCCGTGTGCCACTTTTGTTAAAGGCAAAATATGAATGTCATGCCAACTAGGATTTTGAAGATGGTGTTCTTAGATTTCTATAATGATAATAATTTTGTATTTTAGTTAACCCAATCAAAATTAGGAATATTTCTTTACCGATGTATAGTTACGCTAGGCAGTTGTATAATAGACTTTCATTTGAATGTTATATTAGGTTTTGGCCAATTGGAAGTTTTAGCCAACTAGACTAACGTGGAGGTTTTGATACCTTTTCATAGGATTTTATATCACTATGTTTCAAGTCTTAGAGCAAAAGATACAATGTTTTTTAATCTTTTGTCCAGTTATCATCCCCTTTGGAATTTGGTTTTATTGTATAGAACAATCATGTGAACCTTATGTAGGGGCGTTTAAGCATTGTGATTAGCGTCTTATTCACGTTGTTTCTTATTCAAGTAATTAAATTGTGTAGGAGGAAATTGAGTGTGCGGCATCTTCCTTGCCTCAAATGCTTCATGCGGAAGACAAGTACCTTGTGAAAATCATTATTCGTTGAATGTTCACTATGCTTGTTATTCATGTTATGACTATCTTCTATTGCCTATCCGTAGATTTGGATGACTCTATTCATTCCACGTGTGTTAATTTATGGTTAATGAGAGGGTGACTCTTATTTCATACTCATTTCATACTTTCATATGTTCATAATTCACCCCGGGGTGGGAGAAAGACCCATCATTCCAATATGGACACGTAAAACCTACCATTCCAATGTGGCGACTTGGATCCCGTTATGAAATGTTCTCAACGGGTCTTGGATCCCCGCATTTTGTATAGTGCGGGCTGAGTGAACACCGATAGGTGTATCATTTACACGTATAAGCGAAGAGGAGATTTGCATATCATGCATTCATATGTTCTTGTCATCTCAATTCATAACCCATGATGGATGTTATTGTTCTTGTTCGGTTATTGTTCTTGTATTTCTTTGTACTTGTTGAGTCTTGGACTCATTCTTGACTATGTTTGTTTTTTAGGTGCACCTTTAAGTAGGCATTCTTGGGAGGGGATAGTCACGGATAATGCATTCACCTCACTTTATTCACTTTTAATTTTATGAACTCATCTTTACTTTTCATTTATTATCCATTGGATTGTAATAAATAAAGGTTGATGGTTGATATCTTCATACTTTAGGATACGGTTGAGTTGGTATTATTTTAAATGTTGAATTCTATTTCGATTTCTTATATTCATCCTACTAGAGGTTGACCTACTTATGATATTAATTATAAGGTTGTTGATCTTCCCACTTTATTGTTAACCTAGTCTTTTAGGTAACATCTTGACTTCCATAGTCGAGGTGTTAGAGGTGAGTTGTCGTTGTGAACCTCCTTTGCATCGTCGCCACTCGTTCGTGACAAGCCGCCTCAACCATTCCCAAGTCTCATTTTATTCACCTTCGTGGTTATGGTGAGTCACCGATCCTCATGCGCAATCAATTGACCAAGGGCAAGTCTCTAGTACATTTTCCCTCTTATCCACCCATGGCGTCGCCGCCAACTCACCTCTGGTGACCCTAGGTCCCCGGGCCTAGTCCATTAGCATCGCCTGGGCTCACTAAGTCTAGTGTGCCACTCCTTTAGCTCGGGGGATGCCTCCTACACAAAGTGCATCTTGGATCCGAGGCATTCTATCGCTCTTCACCACCGCAATGCCCTCGGGCCATCCAGGCCACCACCATCCAAGCCCCTGCTTCCGGTTTCCATTCGAGCTCAACATCGCCGCTCGTCGCACCATTCACTTTCCCATATTTAATTTGCTTTTGGCTATTTTGATTAGACGTCGATTGTTAGGAAATTTACAATGATCATCCATCCTCTTATTAAACAACCAGAGCATGGCAAGAACTCCTTTGACCATGTTGATCCTACTATTTTAATTATTGTACTTCTTTTGCAAAATCTATTATGCATGCGTGTATGTTAGCTTAAAATTGCTATATTTGGGGATAACGGTAGTTATGGTCCTATTCAATGCATGATCCTCCTTAAAACATTGGTATCCTTTATTTGTAAATAGGTTATAGTTTAGGTAATAGATAATGTAAATTGGGTATTTGAACACAATATCACATGAATGCTTAGCTAGGCTCTAGATTTACTAAAATTGAAAAATGGATGAAGTGTTGAACATGAGTTTATGAGGTTTTGAAATGATGGTCAGAGGGTCTATACTTATTTTGTATAAAAATAAATATAAAAACTTAGTTTGTGACACGAGCAAGTTATATTATAATCTTAGGAGTGTGGAGGTATATCTCATAAGTAGATAGGGGTGATCCTCGCCAAGTCGATTAAGGACCGAATGCCACAAGTCCTATCTAAGCCTAAGCACCTAGGACTATGCTAATTTTTAAACTAGTCAACAAGGCAATCCATCGAATGCAAGCACTAGGAGAAAGAGAACCAGGAAGAATAATGGCTCGCAGACGCTCAACCTAGAAGTCTTCCTACTAAAGGAACTTCATTGCATCAAGTCGATTCCACCCGGCAACTTCAATAGAAATGCCACAATGAACAATCCATCAACTTTGGGTCCTCCAACACATCTAAGGGTGACCAATCACGGATGGACTCATCCTATGTTGAAGGAATCACGTGTTAACGCCATGAGGTGATGAACCACGGAGGTCTGATTTGTTGATCTTTCGATGAGAAGATAAATTCGATAGAAGTGCTCAACTCTCACAATCCGGCTTGAACTGCAAGGCTTGAAACCTTGCAATCGCTAACGCTTCGACAAGTTATTATCAACCGTGTATGGAATACGGATGACTGATCACGAAGATCAATTCCTGCATGCAAGAAGAAAACGCAAGGCGTGATAAATAGAAATCTGAAATTGTGAATAGGAATTAAGATTGTATTAATAAGTGGGGTTGAAGAATAATGTTGTTGTTGATCTCGTGAACAAGAGGATAAAGTATAAAGTAGCAAAGCTAAACTTTAATCAACAAAACCGAGGAACTAGAGGGTGGGCCACTATATATAGGAGATGGAAGGGCGTTGTGGGTATTGTTCCCATGTGAATAGTGTCCATATAAAAGTACCAAAAACCCTAGTTGGCCAATCATATGGGCCTAACCATTAAATCACCCATTTATTACAAAGCCCATGGGTCAACAATTTGTGATGGAAACACCATGGCATGTAGGCGTAGCACCATGGCATGTAGATTAAACAATTGCATGTAAACAAAGCTCGGCTCATATGAGTAGATGTAGCTCGGTCTAACTAGGGAATATGGCGGTTAAGTCGCCAAAAATCCTATCAAAGAAGATGTGGTTGTAGTAGAGGATGCGGTTACGGGTGAAGTAGTGGTTGCATCCTTAGTGTTGATGTTCTTATCATCCTCCCTTTTTTGAATTTGAGTCATCCTTGACTCAATCATTTTCTCTAAGTCATCACTTTCCTAGAAAAGGTTAATATCAACAGAGGCAAAAAACACGCATTTCTTCTAATGGACACAAATTCTTTGCAAATCATAGTATATCATAGAGATTCGTGTTTTTCCATGTCAATGCAATCAGATTTTGTAGATAACATAACATGAGCTTTCAATTTAATTTCACTTGAAGCTATAATCTTATGATCAACTTTTATCTTCTCCTTACTTGTTCTCTGGATCTTTCTAACTCATCCTTTAATATGGCGGGGAGACATTGGAAGCAAAGTGATTTTCTTTTCTTTATAAGTGAAAGTATAATGATTAGATCTACCATGATGTTTAGTATATCTATCATATTGCCAAGGTCTACCTAATAATAACGAGCATTCTTGCATAGGTCGACATCGTAATCAACATAATCATGATATGATCCAATAGAAAAATATACCGCAAAAGTTTAGTCACCTTCAACTTACCACAAGAATTAGTCATTGAATGTAGTAAGAATGATGGTGTTGAGTGGTAAAGCCAAGCTTCTTGACCATGTCTATACTAGCAAGATTGTTGCAACTTCCGCCATCAATGATGACTCTACATGAACATTCCTTGATGACGAACTTTGATTGAAACAAAGTGTGGCGTTGATTTTGTTGAACTTCATTTGAGCACTTGCACTCATTTGGACAACTAGGCTTTGGTACTTGTCACATGTCCCATGGCCAATTGTTCTTCCTTTGTTTCTCACCTACATTGTTAGTTGCAACTAACATATGTTTTTCCTCAATATCGCTAATTGAAGTGTACTCATCATTGTCCTTGATAAGCAAATCTAACTTGGACAATCGCATCAAGTGTAACACCCGGCTATCTGAAGCCAAAATGTTACCTAAAGGATCTAACATACAACCATAATCAAAAGAATTTGAATAATATCAACTAATGATATAAAAAATCACTACTTAATAGAACCATGGCATGACAATATTCAATTCAAGCAAGTGCGAAGGATGATCGAAGGTCACAAGCAATACATAATCAATCACAACATGGAGAATATCCTTCCTTCACCATTTAAATTTATTTATTACGTTCAACCCTTGAATGCAAGATAGAAACTAAATCATATTGTTGAACTTGATTATGGTGAATTGCAAGATTAGTGCGTGTCTACTCCCCCGATAGAGCCGCATCAATGATCACCTAAAATAAACAAACAAAGCAAGAATGAGTCCATGACTCGCAAGTACAATGAATAAATGAACATACCACAAATACGAACAAGACCTCATCATTAAAGAATGCGAACATACCCAAATGAGTGCATGAATGAATAGAATGAATGGATTTAATGAAAAGAATAGACACACATGCTTATACCGGTATAGCAAGTGAACACACCTCGGTGTGCATTAAGCCCGTATTTATCAAAATCGGGGATCCAAAATACCGTATGAAGAACGTTTCAACGGGTGTCCAAAACGCCCACATTGGAATGGTGGGACTTCACATGCCCATACTGGAATTGATGGGACTTTAGACTCCCTCCCGTGGAGCTCCACTCCGTGGGCGGAACATGAATATGGATGCATTAATGAACATAAGTATTATGACTAACATCATCCACATATGAAAGAACATAAAGGAACAAAATCCTTGAAACCTCTTGTATTCTTTAACCTCCACTCCGTGGATATTCCACTCCCGTGGGCGGAACATGAATATTGAAGCTTTCTCGTATCCAACAAAACACAATATTAAACATCGAGCATCCATTATTTACAAATCACACAAAAGTCAATGTACTTGCCTTTGACCAATGCGGTGTAGGCAAAGAAGATGTCCCTAAACCCAAGCCTCTCGCCTACACAAGTAAGTACTAAATAAATACAACATACAACGAGCGCTTCCAATAACGTTCTACAACTCCTTCCCGATAACCCCACAATTAACTAGTTAGCTCTAATCGGCAGGACTACTCGGGCACAACCCCCGGACAAAGCGGTAAAAATCATATCTATTGGTGGAACTCGGAATGAGGGTACCATTTTCTATGGATTCTGAACTGACATAACTACAATACTCTAGTTGACAACGTAACCCAATTCGACCAATTTAATTTCTTGAATAAGGAAACACAAAAGGTCTGTCTACATAAATAAGACAGCGATGAAAACGATCATAACGTTTAATCTACAACTCCGAATTGAGCGTTCTTTAACAATATCAAAAGCTAAGACCAAGGCCTACAATAAGCTAGTTGGGTGAAAGCCCGAATGTTCTATTAACACACTCATATTTTAAAAGACAACTTGACAATTTATTTCGTTAGGATTACGGGAACGAGACGAAAACAAACATAACTTTTATCGTACATCGAATTGTATTCTTGGTGTAACACCCAGCCCAACATGAGCCTGGAATGCTACTAAATAAAACCTAATAATTCTAATCAAAGCAAACCTAATAAATTTAGTGAGAACCCCCTTGTAAAGTTAATTACACAGGTTCCAACATTCAAATGAATCATAAATTAACCAAACTACTATCCAGAGACATCAAAAGATAATCAAAGATATGCTAAGTATCCAGCAATCCATTGAAGTATAAAGTTCCCTACTCATCATTATTACACTTAAACCACTTCAAGAGACAGGTTTAATAAACTTTTGAGCATCTCGCCCAATTACTAAAACAATTCGATCGAAGATCATTCAACTTTATTTAGTTCATGTGGCATGTGTGTGACTAGGTCTACTTCCCCGCATGTCGTTCTTGGTCTTACCAAAATGACAATAAAAGCAAGTGAGTCCACGACTCGCAAGTACGAAATAGAAGCTATAACATCAGCTCAATATGAGAAGATCAACAACAAAACATTTCACATGCAAATGCAATGCTCAAGGATCCTTTCTTTTTATCTTTGTGTGCATTACTACGATGTCGAGTTATCAACCTTTGCAATACCCATGCACTGGGCATGCACATGGACCAATTGCCCATTACTCCGAAGTAATGGGGACCTCAACCCACACTCCACGGTGTGGGGATCTCGGCCCGTCGCATTCATGGCGGAATCTCAAAGGAAAACATGCTTGGTCACCTGCGTGAAAGCCTCAACATGTTCTCAATATGCATATGCTCATCTCTTATTCATCATCAATCTTACCAAAAGACAACAACATTGTACAACAATAAAGCATAAGCATAATTTGAGCAATCATCATATTTAACATTCACTAGGCCAAAAGCTTGCGATATTAGGTGTAATCACACCAACAATACCACAAGGCACAATTAAGTAACAACTAATGCACTTGCCTCAACCGTGCGGGAACGAAGGGGAAGAGGGGCTGCCCCGGAATCACGCTCCTACCGAAAATAAAGATAACTCAGACTAAGTCCAACATACTGGACCCAAAGCAAAAATAACAACACAATTGAACTCGCTTAACTCCCAAGCGTTTAAACTTCAATTTCTAGCGATCGTTTTGGCGTCCCACTGCAGGCATTAACTTATAAAAATCATATCTTTTCTCAGGAGTCCAAATAAGTTGTTCTTGGACTCTCTTGAAAGGTAACTTAAATACCTAAATAAACGTAGTTGGGAGCCTTTCAATTCGGCTTTATACTGCCCTCTACCAAGCCAAACTACAGAACCACAATTATCACATCGGGTTTCTGGACAGTGCACTAAAACCACCATAACGTTTGCTGAAAGTCCAAATCAAGCGTTCTTTATCTCTCTGAAAAGGTATTGAAATTACCCCATTTTTTGTTATCTGAGATCTGATTCTCCTTTTAAATAGCAGGTTTATCCAATTTCTACAGGCTGTCCAAAACCTGAATTAACAGAGCAGCGATACTAAAAATCATAACTTCCTGACCGTTAATCGGTTTGGATGATCTCGGTGGACTGAAAGCTAATAACATTATCTAAATAACTCTAGGAGATCAAAATCCCTAATTTTTCTAAGTACCCTAAACGGACCGCTATTCTGGACAGAATTGAGCGTTGAACAGAATTAATCCGATCCAATCGATCTAAATCGCATCCTGACTTTCAAAACCATGAAACCCATTGTTACCCTTGATGAAGTGAGGAAGAGACAAACGGCCTCGAAGAAGGTGATCCTCCTTCTCCTCTCCTCCTTCTCTTCTCCTTTCCTTCTCACTTCTTTGGTCAAACGCCGAATGATGGAGGCAAAGGGCGCCATGGGGAGGAGGCACCATGGTGGTGCTACGGTGGCAGCTGCCTTTGTATACATACGCTCGATAAAGAAAAAATTAGGTTTCCCCTTCTTTTAATAGTGGCTAGCCCCTCATGGGCCTCTTGGGCTAAGGCGTGAGGCCCAAGTTATCCCAATTATGCTAAAAACCCCTCTCTAACGCTAATTAAACTATTCTCTATTTGATCCCTCTTAATTCGAATATTCTCTTCGAATTAATTTGGAGTATTACATTCTACCCCCTTAAACGAATTGGCCCAATTCAAACCACGTTCTGTGAAAGAGATGATCACAGCTAAAACTTATTAGCATTGCCACTAACCTGCTTGAATAACTCCGGATATTGCTCACGCACGAGACTCAAATTCCAGGTAGCCTCTCTTGGGTTCTCTGCGACAAAAAAAATACCTTGACGTCTTGGCGTTACGCCTTACTACTTGTCCCAACCTTTCAAGAGTCACTCGGCGGACATGTCTCGAAGGCACGGTCTTACTTGTGGGTCTTGTTCTAAGGAAGCTTTACCCTCCATTTCTCCAATCGCCTCGACAATAGGTCATACAAAACATTCCGTGCTACGCCCGGGACACCAAATCGTCCCTAGTGATACGCTATCTCCCAAATCTCCCAACCTTCCGGAAACAACCAATGTACCTTGGGCCAATATTCCTTTGGCACCAAACCACAAAACTTTGCATAACACATAGAACTCTTGTTCCTTGTATCATTCGATCTCTTCACTTTGACAATGAGCACCTCCTTTAACCCGGGAGGCACAAATAACTTGCTTTAAAACAAACTATTTTAAAAAGAAACCAGTGAAAATAAAATGGTATCACCGCAAACCTTACAAGACCTTACTAAAAGAGTTAAATCCAAAAACCAAAAGATTCGTCATGAAACTCTTCCACTTTCCAAGTGGCGGTTTGCCAAAGATTACCACAAAAGCCAAAGGCAAAATCACATGTATGCCCAATACAACCATTTCTTTTCTTTGTCTTAACCGAAAAGAACCACATCTGGAAACAACTCCATTTATAATTTGGCATGGATTAGGGACAAGCTCAAATAAAAACTAAGAGAATAATTCATCATTCGAGAATACAACCTTTTCTCAAACTTTCTTTAAAATTTAACTTTCTCTTAAACCATGAGATTCCAAATCATCGCATAACACACTAAATTGTTTCTCTTAATTTGACCATCTCAAAGCTATGCTCAATCTGCCAAAGATCCACACCTATGTCGAGATACTCTTTCAATTCATAATAATATACTTTGATCAACTTCTCTACTAAAGGAATTACTTTGACAAATAATTCCAAACACACCTCAATATATCTTTTCTCCACAATCACGTCACCTTCATCTTTTATGGATAATCAATGTGAAACTCACCACATTCACACTCATTCTTTACCCAAAGTATTCTATCAAAGATCAACACACTATTTAAAATTCGCCCTTTCATCCTCCTCTACACATAGTATTGGGTCTCCAAGGTCCCGACATAACATGCAAAGCTCCAAATGTAACCTCCAACTCTTACCTTGAATTTCTAGTATAATTGATAGGAAGTCCTCAAATTCGTTTACTAAAATTTCCACACTCAACAATAACCTCGGTTATTAATATCAACATTCCTCACTAAACAAATAACCTAAAGCGATTCATTTCACCAACCTTAGACCTTCTCTAACCCATATCAATCAAATTCACTAACAACCATATACTCATTCACCATATTTTAACTAATTGATCAAGATTCAAACGTACTCAATCACTAACATCAATAAAAAATATTCTTGACCACGCTATCTTTAGAGATAATCTAACTCCCATAGGGTTAATCAGAGGCCAAGTCATACTTGACAATATCTCAACAATCCCCTATCCTATTAATTAACACGACTAATAGATTTCTCTACTTTGCTACTCTCATTGACTTCACCATCAAAACTCTTCTACACAATATTACTAAGTATCCAATTGCGACAACTGTAATAATTTGTCAAAGTCCATACTTTCGTTAACTCCAACATTCCAACATAGACAAAGGTTATTGGATCATAACTCGTCATAGGTTCCACTAGTTGTAACACTAATCAATTTTATTTCATCGCAAAACATTCCAAGAATCCTCTCCGGTGTTAAAGGTCAAAACCAATCCACTTCTTGCTCTTCAAATAGCTTGGTTCCCAAAATTTCACCACTATCATATACTTGTCCACCAACCAACCGCCAAATTACACTTTAGAAGACTCAACAACACAAGTTGGTTAATTCCTTTCTCAAAAGGAAGAGACAAACTAATACAAGTTTCAACACACAAGAAAATATTGCCCCTCAAGGTGAGCCGAGACCAAGAAAGCAATCAAAGGAAAAGACCTCTAAAAACAAAATTACAAGTCTGTGATGAGGCACATGTCCCCGAAAGGAACTTTCAACCTCCAAGAATCAAAATAAAATACTACTATGGAAAACCAAGAAACTCTTAAGGTAACAACGGGAAGGTTGCAAATTATCAAACTTAACTCCAACCTTCAATACTTATGGTACATATTTTCCATTAACAAAGAAAGCAATTTTCTTTGATTACAACATTACTTGCCAACACAAACCGAAATGCCCTTTAAAACCAAATCATATTAACCACTTAGGAACCAATCGGAACCTTTTCAAACGTCACATTGCTCAATTAATTCTATCTACTACCTAAATCATGAACTCTCAAAAGTCCACGAATACAAACTCCAAACATTTCATTTGGTGATATTACGAAAGACAATTAACTTACTTTCTCTCTAGAAGAATCATCACCACTCCGACAGTCGGAATCTCTTGTGGACAATCTTACTAACATCAAGAATAATATACCCTTAACAAGACTCGTTATCGTTAACTCTTCCTTTATTAAGCCTCCAAAGGCTTACCAAAGGTTTAGATGACTCTTTATCATCTCATCCTCAATTGAGGGTATACCAAATTCTTACAACCTCACTACAAAAACCATTGTATTTTAAGGGTACCGACTACACAATTTAAAAAGTTATTCCACACCCTTCCATCAAAGACATACTATTATCCGATAATTCTACCATCATGTAAACATTGTTCATCCATTAAATCCCATCAGTTTATCTCTTAGTGATGCTCAACACCAACCTTTAATAGACAATAATTCCTAGCAATTACATATAATCGCTAAGTATCCACCAAAATTACTCCAAGATTAATATCCACTCGGACAATAATCTAACTCCTTTGAACTTAACCATCCCAAACATTAAATTAATCCATTGAGATTCGCTAATCCAATTTACCAAAGAAGTTTACCAAATGTATCACTCTTAATGATCAACTCAATTCATCAATGTTCCACACTTTTTATTAACTTTATTGATTACAAATTGGTATAGCCATACTCTTAATCACGGCTCATCAAGAACTACTACAAGACACTTTCAAATTTATCAACTTTCCTTTCAAGGATCTTAGTTATGATCGATCATGCCACCTTTAGACCTAACGTGATAACCCATATCATATCTATTAATTTCTTTGATTATAACTTCTCACTTAACCAAGACAAAACATCGCTAAAGGGTTTAACATCTTTTCCCATAAAAACCATTAATTTTCAACACTCAAAATACCCAAGAGAGATATATTGGGTCAAAGCCTTCTGTACTAAAGGACTTGCAAAGCATTCATTATCCAAAAACTTCAAGCGAATAAATAGGTTAAGTTTTCCAATAAGAAAGACAAAGCTCTAATACAAAGGTCAATCTTGACAATTAGCAAAGTTCACCAATCACGAGAATAACTCAACAGTTGGGAAAAAATTGATTTACGGGACAAATTAAGCCAATGGAAAACACCAATATTTTTCAAAGCAATCCATCAATCACAATGAACTAAGAAAGAAAACTCATCAATCACCACCGGATAAGAGTTGACCAAATTCAATTTCAAGGAAGAGAACAACTCTTCTAAATATAAATACTTGCTATCAACTTTGTATCACGCTCTCCGGTGGACACTTGCTAATCCTTACCACAAATGGTGGTGTAACCTTGGTATAGCCCGGGACCACAACCACTACCTCCACCTCTCAACATGGGTTATCCCCACACATATTAACCCCATTATAATATAGATATATCAAATCGTCTCATAAAGAATCATCAATACAACTCAATAGAAGCGTAAATGCAATGCAAAAAACCCAATCCCAACTACGTGCTTTGTGTGTCAAGTTTAATGATTCAAAAACCACGGACCTCGGCCATTCAACTATTCTTTTGACCCAACATGAGGCCGGAATGCTACTAAAAACCCTAATAATTCTAATCAAAGCAAACCTAATAAATTTTAGAACCCCCTTGTAAAGTTAATTACGGAGGTTCCAACATTCAAATGAATCATAAATTAACCAAACTACTATCCAAGACATCAAAAGATAATCAAAGATATGCTAAGTATCCAACAATCCTTTGAAGTATAAAGTTCCACTACTCATCATTATTACACTTAAACCACTTCAAGAGACAGATTTAATAAACTTTTGAGCATCTCGCCCAATTACTAAAACAATTACGATCGAAGATCATTCAACTTTATTTAGTTCATGTGGCATTGTGTGACTAGCGGTCTCCCCCATGCATGTCGTTCTTGGCTGGGTACCTAAAATGACAATAAAAGCAAGAGTGAGTTCTGATTTCCAAAATTGAAATAGAAGCTATAACATCGCATCAATATGTAGAAGATCAACAACAAAACATTTCACATGCAAATGCAATGCTCAAGGATCCTTTCTCTTTATCTTTACGTGTGCATTACTACGATGTCCGAGTACCAACCGTCCTTGCATGCCCATGCCTTTGGCCGCCTTACGGGGACTAATTGCCCATTACTCCCAAAGTAATGGGGACCTCAACCCACACTCTCAGTGTGGGGATCTCAGCCCGTCGCATTGATGACGGGAATCTCAAGGGAAACATGCTTGGTCACTGCGTGACCAAG
This sequence comes from Ampelocalamus luodianensis, assembly GCA_036346255.1. Taxonomy (NCBI): domain Eukaryota; kingdom Viridiplantae; phylum Streptophyta; class Magnoliopsida; order Poales; family Poaceae; genus Ampelocalamus; species Ampelocalamus luodianensis. The sequence goes on from CM070639.1 coordinate 22,817,292, forward strand.
CCTCAACATGTTCTCAATATGCATATGCTCATCTCTTATTCATCATCAATCTTACCAAAGACAACAACATTGTACAACAAAAAGCATAAACATAATTTGAGCAATCATCATATTTAACATTCACTAGGCCAAAAGCTTATATGATATTGGAATCTGTAATCCACCAACAATACCACACAAGCACAATTAAGTAACAACCAATGCACCCTCAACCGTGCGGGAGCGAAGGGCCGAAGAGCGCGCCCCTTCACGCTCCTACCGAACATAAAGATAACTCAGACTAAGTCCAACATACTGGACCCAAAGCAAAAATAACAACACAATTGAACTCGCTTAACTCCCAAGCGTTTCCAAACTTCCAATTTCTAGCGATCGTTTTGGCGTCCACTGCGGGCATTAACTTCTAAAAATCATATCTTTCTGCTCAGGAGTCCAAATAAGTTGTTCTTGGACTCTCTTGAAAGCTAACTTAAATACCTAAATAAACGTAGTTGGGCAGCCCTTCCAATTCGGCCTTATACTTCCTCTACCAAGCCAAACTACAGAACCACAATTATCATCGGGTTCTCTGGACAGTGCACTAAAACCACCATAACTTTTGCTACGAAAGTCCAAATCAAGAATTCTTTATCTCTCGGAAAAGGTACTGAAATTACCCACATTTATCGTTATACGAGATCCCCGATTCTCCTTTTAAATAGCAGGTTTATCCAGATTTCTACAGGCTGTCCAAAACGGATTAACGAGCAGCGATACTAAAAATTCATAACTTCCTGACCGTTAATCGGATTTGGATGATCTTGGCAGCCACTGAAAGATAATAACATTATCTAAATAACTCTAGGAGATCAAAATCCTAATTCTGCTTCTAAACACCCTAAACGGACCGCGCAATATTCGGACAGAATTGAACGTTGAAAAATTAATCCGATCCAATCGATCTAATCGCATCGCATCCATTGACTTTCAAACATCACATGAAACCCATTGTTACCCTTGATGAAGTGCGGGACGGCGACGAATGGCCTCAAGAAGGTGATCCTCCTTCTCCTCTCTTCCTTCTCTTCTCCCTTTCCTTCTCACTTCTTTGGTCAAACATGCGGCCGAATGATGGAGGCAAGGGCCCATAGGAGGCACCATGGTGGTGCTACGATGGCGTGCTGGTTACGCCTTCATAGAAAAAAAGGGTTTTCCCCTTCTTTTAATAGTGGCTAGCCCTTTATGGGCCTCTTGGGCTAAGGCCTGAGGCCCAAGTTATCCCAATTATGCTAAAAACCCCCTCTCTAACTGCTAATTAAACTATTCTCTATTTGATCCCTCTTAATTCAAATATTCTCTTCAAATTAATTTGGAGTATTACACTTGGCGGCCAAAAAGCTAAGAACAAAACCTAAATATCTCTAGGAGAAGGACAACTCAAATTCGGCCTCTAATATCACGAAAAGACCCACAACATTACGGGCAGAATCGACTTTCTACTCCGACAATACGATCTAATCAAAAATGAACCAAATCGCATCTACCACTAATCAAACGGCGGGATCGGCATTCGTTACCCTTGCGACAACCGGGGGATGGGTTGATCCACGAAGATGTTCCCCTCCTGATCCCAATTCCACGAAACACCGCTCCTACCTTCGGGCCGGCGCGGGGAGATCGGCCAAGGCGGCCTGGGAGTTGGGGTGCTGCACTAGGGGCTTGGGGCGGTAGCAATAGAGGTGGAGAAGGGGCTGCAACCAGGGGGCGCAAGATGGAGGAAGGGGGAGGAGGGAGGTGGCGGCCAAGGTGGGGAGGAGAGGGGAAAGGCGGCTAGGGTTTTGGGGGTGGCACCTCCCCAATGGCCGGGCCTCATGGGCCAAGGCCGGGCCCAAGTTGCGGACAACGCAGAAAACCCCTTCTCCGAATAAATGTTTTTCCAAAAGAAACCTTCTCGATTAAGTATTTTCTTGAAAATTATTTCTAGCACTATCAGAATTACATTAATTCTCTCTCAATTTGAATTATGGCTCAAAAGAAAGTTGGGATATTACATTGGAAGAATACCTTTCCATGTTGTGATTGATTATGTATTGCTTTGACCTTGATCATCCTTCGTTACACTTGCTTGAATTGGACTATTGTCATGCCATGGTTCTATTAAGTAGTGATTTCTTTATATCATTAGTTGATATTATTCAAATTCTTTTGATTATGGTTGTATGTTAGATCCTTTAGGTAACATTTTGGCTTGGATAGCGGTGTTACACTTGATGCCCGATTGTCCAAGTCGTGGATTTGCTTATCAAGGACAATGATGAGTACACCATTAGCGATATTGAGGAAAAACATATGTTGGTTGCAACTAACAATGTAGGTGACGAAACAAAGGAAGAACAATTAGGCCATGGGACATGTGACAAGTACCAAAGCCTAGTTGTACATTCTACCCCCAAAAGGTTCGACCAAATCTAAACGCCGATCTACAACAAAGCTGCGTCTAGAATTTAACAACGATAACGGATACTCGTTGCGAACTAATCCGGATAACGCTCACGCATGCGAAATTCCAACTCCCAAGTAGCCTCTCCCTCGGCCCAAATAGATCACAACACAAATACTTAAAGCGATGGTGTCCTAACGCCAACCCGGCATATCGGTACACTCATCGAAAGATAATCGAATGTAAGATCCTACTCGATGGTCAATGACGTTAAACGGTCAAAGTGAAACGTGCTCAAAATCGAACTCTTCATCTAACAAGGATCACTCCCTTTAACCAAAACATACAACAAAACTCTCTTTAAGCAAACTCTTTAAAGCAAAACACATCTGAATAAAAATATTCACATCACAACTATCGTTACCCAACTTGTGCGGAAAGTAAAACCAATCGAATGTCATTAAGAAAACCTTTCCACTTTCAAGTGGCAATTTGCGAATAAACGTCCACGAAAACCAAAGGGAAAAAACACTTGAATACTTAAATAAAAACTTCCTTTATTCTTCTGAACCGATAAGAACCCACATACCAAAATCGAGTCAAACTCAACCACGAAAGACATTGGTCAACCGCACAAAGCTCATGGAGAATAAAGAAAACCCACTAAACAAGAAGACCTCTTTTTCCTTAGTTTCACTTTTTAGAATAAAATATCTCTCAAACCTTGGAATTAATTCATCGCATATCATACGGTCCAAAACCTCTTAATTTAACATCCTCAAATTTAGGCTTAAACCGAAATACATTATCCACACCCTTGTGGAGAGACTCTATTGATTCCAGAACACTCTAGACAACTCCTTCAAGGATGACATTAATTTGATAGAAGGCACCAAAACACCTAAAAACCCATGCAATATCGTCACCTCCAACTTTCAAGAATAACACATCGAAATCCTCAACACACCCGCTCATAAACTACATGGAAGGATTCTATCGACAATCATTCCACCCTTTCCAGTACTCGGTTTTCCTCCTCACACACAAATCTTTGGGCGACCAAAAGTCTAGCATGAAAATGGAAAGCCCAAATTTAACCTAGAGACCTCTACAACAAATTCCCTTATAACAAATAATGAAATCATCGGATTAAATCTCTAACATCCCCCAGTTGACATACTCACTCATTGACATCATCAGAATCACTCACACAACATCCAAATACTTTCTAATTGTGTTACTCAATAAAATTGATTAATGTTTCCATACATTTGATAATCCCCAACATTTCAACATGAACCAAAGTTCTAGAACTACACTATACCTAGGTTCTACTTAGTCGAACACTTAACGTTTTACTTGAAGTCATACATTCCATCTGAATCAACTTACCTCCAAGAGGTTGGTCAAAACCAACTCATCTTCTATTACTCCCCAATAGCTTGGTAGCAAAATCTCACCCTACAATCACTTAACCACCACCAACCAATTGACAACTTACGCTTTGTAAAAACTTTGCAACACAAAAGTTGATCATTTCTCAAAAGAAAGTGGGAATAAGGACAAATTTACCCACAGGAAAATGTTCTGCTCACCGTGAGCACGAAACCCAAAAGAAAAATCTGTAATGAAGATCCGGAAAACGAAAATTGAGTTCACAATGGAGGCACGCATCCTCGAAAAGGGAATAGCAAATAACCACTAATAAAAAAAAACATTGCGATTGAAACTGACAACTCTTGAGTGAAAAGAGCAAAATGTTTATGAACAATTCAAATAACCACAAGTTACAAAACGACTCAAATTATCAAATATTCCCTCACTCTTTCCTTTAACACTAAATTAATTCTTTGACTAACATCACTTTGCCACAAGAACAAGATAAGATCTTTAGTCCAAACCACAAGGACTAATTAAAAACCAATAAAATTCTTCAATACGTTATATTTGTTGGAATAGTTCAACTACACAAGAAACATGCGATCCAAATAATCTCAAACCAAACTCAAAACATTTCCAATTCGAGTTTAAAAGCAATAGATTATTCTTCTCTTAAAGGAACCAACATAACTTCTTTGATTGCAACCTCATGTTGCCAACTCGGACAAAAGCCTTTAAAATTAAATCACACAAATCTCTTAAAAGCAAAGGACAATCCAATACCTTAATTTATTCAAAATATTTTCAACTACGATGATTCATGAGCTCCAAAATATCACAGGCTAAACTTGAAATATTCTCATCTGAACGATATCACGGCGATCAAATTACTACGTATTAACATCAATCTCACAACAACAATTAGAAAACACTTGAAAGACCCACGTGAAAAGAATGGGTTGATTCTTTCTCAAAAAAGAGACATATGGAAACGATTTTCACCAACTAGAAAACTCATCTACCACGCCTCAACACGGGACCAAGGAAAACCTATTAAGCAATGAACTCATAGAACATAAGTGAAGTCCACGGTTGAAAGCATAAGCCTCACAAGAAAATATCGAACCTTATGAGATAAGAACAAATAAGTATTCAAGATCAAACACTTGCATTGAAGAACCATTATAACTATGCAACATATCGTTACTCAATAAACCTCATTTACCACATAAAGCCTGAACCCCAAAAGATTGAGAACACAAAACTTGAAATTTGATCATTTAGGAAATATCATCATGGGTGATCAAATTACTACGAAAATTAACCTCATTCTCACATTTTGTGATTTAACAACATCGACAACATATACTAGTACCAAGATTTATCAAACTTTATTACTTCATCCTAAAACTTCCCAAAGGGAACACAAACCACAAATTGAAAAAATTTTAATATCTTTTGATTTGGAATTTTCAAACCATAAAAATTAAAACATTAATAATTTTTTGCCAATTCAACTCCAAAAATTGAATGATTTAAAATCATTGGTTCTATCTAAAAAAAATTTTTTTTTTTTTTTAAAATTTTTAAATTTTTTTTTTTTTTTAAAAAAATTTTTTTAAAAAAAAATTTTTTTTTTTTTTTTAAAAAAAAGGGGAAATTTTTTTTTTGGGGTTTTTTAATTTTTTTTTCCCCCTTTTAAAAAATTTTTTAATTTTGGGTTAGGTTAAAAAGGGTTTTTGGGGGTTTAAGGGGGGAAAAAAAATGTTTTAAAATTTAATTTCCTTTAAATTTTAAAATTGGGTTTTAAAAGTTTTTTTAAAAAAAAAATTTTTTTTTAAAAAAAAAAAAATTTTTTGGGGGGTTTTTTAAAAATTTAAAAAAAATTTAAAGGTTTTAAAAAAAGGGGGGGGGTTTCCCGGTTAAAAAAAAAAAAATTTTTGGAAAAAATTTTTTGGGGGGGAAAAAAAAAGGGAAAAGGGGGGGCCCCCAAAACCAAAGGAAAAAATTAACCCCCCCGGAACCAATTTTAAAAAAAAAAACCCCCCAAAAAAAAACCCCCCGGAGGGAAAAACCAAAAAAGGGGGGGGGGGGGGAAATTTTTAAAATAAATTTAAAACCCCTTAAATGGAAAGGCCAAAAAAAAACCCCTTCAAATTTTTCCCCCCTTTTTAAAGGGAAACCAACCCAAAGGAAAAACCCAAATTAAATTTGAAAAAAATTTTTTTGATTAAAATTTTTTAATTTTTTTTAAAAAAAAAAAAGGGAAAAAAATTTTCCAAAAACCCAAACAAGGGGGTTTAAAAATTGGGGGGGTTTTTTCCCAAAAATTTTTTAAAAAAAATTTCCCCCAAAAAATTTGGATTTATTTGGGGCCCTTTTGGAAAAAAGGGAATTAAAATTAGAAATTGAAAAAAAAAAAAAATTTTTAAAATTTAAGGGAAAATTTGGTTTTCCTTTAAAAAAAAAAAAAAGGGGAAAGGGGGGCCCCAAAACCAAAAAACCCCTTTTTTTTCCCCCAAATTTTTTTTTAAAAAAGGGAAAATTTTTTTGGGGGAAAAAAAAATTTTAAAAACCCAAATTTTAAATCAAAAAGGGTTTTTTTTCAAAAATTTTTTAAAACCCAAAAAAAATTTTTTTTTTTTTTTCCCCCCGGTTTTAAAAAAAGGGGAAAAAAAAGGGGGTTTTTTTTTTTGGGGTTTTTTTTTTGGGGTAAACCCAAAAAAAAAATTTTTTTTGGGGGGGGAAAAAAAAGGGAAGGAAAAAAAGGGAAATTTTTTTTTTTTCCCCTTTTTTTTTTGGTTTTAAAAACCTTTTCCTTTAAATTTTTTAAAAAAATTTAAATAAAGGGAAAAAAAATTTTTTTCCCAAATTTTTAAAAAAGGGGGGGTTTTTTTTTTTTTAAATTTAATTAAAAATTTTTAGGTTTTTTCCCCCGGTTTTTTTTTTTTCCCCCTTTTTTTTTTTTTTTTTTTTTTACCCCGGGCCTTTTTCCCCAAAACCGGGGAAAAAAAACCCCCCTTTTTATTAAAAGAAAATTTTAAAAACCAAATTTTTAAAAAAAATTTTTAAAAAAAAAAAAAAATTTTAAAAAATTTTGGGAAAAAACCAAAAAAAAAAAAAGAAAAAAAAAAAAAGGGGGTTTTTTTAAATTTTTAACCCCCTTTTTGGGAATGAAAAAATATTTTTGGAAACCAATTTTTTTTTTTTTGGAAACCCCCAAAAACCCTTAAAAAAAAAATTTTTCCCCGGGAAAAAAAAAATTTTAAAATTTTTCAAAAAACCAAATTTACCGGGGGAAAAAAAAATTTTTTTTTCCCGGGCCCATGGAAAACCCCCTTCCCTTTTTTCCCCCCGGGGGTTAAAATTTTTAAGTTTTTAAAAGGGGCTTAATTTCCCTTTTTAAATTTTTCCCCCCCCCCCCCGGGGGGCCCCTTTAAAAGGTTAAAAAAAAAAACCAAAAAATTTAAAAAAACCAAGGAAAAAAAAACCCTTTTTTTCCCCCCAAAATTTCCCCGGGCGGAAAGAAAGGAATTTCGGGAAAAAAAAAATTAAAATCCAAAATTTTAAAAAACCCCCCAATTTTTTTTTTTGGGGTTAAAAAAGTCCCAAAAAAAATTCCCCAAAAAATTTTAAAAAAAAAAAACCCCTTTTTCCCCCCCCAAAAACCCCAAAAAAAAAAAAAAAAGGAAAATTCCCCCCCCAAAAAAAAAAAACCCAAAAAAAAAAATTTTTTTTTTGGGGAAAAAAAAAAAAGGAAAAAAAAATTGACCAAAATTTTTTTAAAAAAAAAAAAAAAAAGCCTAAAAAAAAATTAAAAAAGGGGAAAAATTTCAAAACCCAAAACCCCCAAAATTTGGGGGGGCCCCCCTTTTAAAAACCTTTTTTCCCCTTTTTTTAATTGGGGCCGGAAAGAAAAAAAAAATTTAAAAGGTTTAAAAAAAAAAAAATTATAAAAAAAAATTTCCAAAAAATTTTTGGGCCCTTTAAAAAACCCCCCCTTTTTAAAACCCTAAAAAAAATTAACCCCCCAAAAAAAAAACCAAAATTTAAAAAAATCCATTTTTAAAAAAAAAAAAAATTTTTTTTTGGGCTTTTTAAAAACAAAAAGAAAACCCAATTTTCCCCTTTTTTAAGGTTTTAAAAAAAAAAAAAAAAAATTTTCCAAACCCTTCCCGGAAAAAAATTAAAATTTAGCCTTAAAAAAAAAAAACCCAAAACCCCGGGGGAAAATTTTTTTAAAAACCCCAAAAAAAAAAAAAATTTTAAAAAGGGGCCCCCCCCCCCCTTTTTTGGGGCCCAAAAAACCGGGGGTTTTAAAAAAACCAAAAAAATTTTAATTTTTTCCAACCCCAAAAAAGGCCCTTTAAAAAAACAAAAAAAAACCCCAAAAAAAAAAAATTTGGGGGGCCCCCAAAAACCCCCTTTTTAAAAAAAAATTTTTAACCTTGGGGAAAAAACCCCCAAAAAAACCCCTTTTTAAAAAAAAGAAAAATTTTTGGGAAAAAAAAAAAAAAAAACTTTTAAAAAAAAATTTAATTTAAAAACCCCCAATTTTAAAAAAAAAAAAAAGGGGCCCCCAAAAAAAAAACTTTTTAAAAAATTCCCCCCCAAAAAAAAAAAATTTAAAAGGGGAACCCCAAAAAAAATTTTCCCCCAAAAAACCCCCTTTTTCCCGGGGAAATTAAACCCAATTTTTGAATTTAAAAACCCTTTTAAAAAGGGTTTTTTTTTAAAAAAAATTTTAAAAAATTTTCCCCCCTTTTTTTTTTTTTCCAATTAAAAAAAAAAAAAAAAAAAAACCCCCCCGGAAGTTTAAAAAAGGGAAAAAATTTTCAAAAAAAAAACCCCCTTTTTTCAATTAAAAATTTTTTCCCCCCAACCCGGGAAGGGCCCTCCTTTCCCCCCCTTTTTCCCCCTTTTTAAATTTTGGGCCCCAAAACCCCGGGGGGGGGGGTTTCCCCCCTTTTTTGGGGGGAAAATTTTCCCCCCCTTTTTTAAAGGGCCCCCCCCTTTTTTTTCCCCCAAAACCCCCCAAATTTTCCTTTCTTTTTTCCCTTTAATTCCAATTTTTTAAAAAAAAAAATTTTTTTTAAAAATTAAAAAAAAATTTTTTGGGGCCAAAAATTTTAACATTCCCCCCGGTTTTTGGGAAAACCCCCCACGGAAATTAAAAAAAACCTTCCTTGGGGCCCCAAAAAAACCCCAAAACCCCCCCCAAACCTTTAAAAATTTCCCAAAAGGGCCAAAATTTTGGGGCCCAAAAAAAAACCAAAATTTTTCCCAACCCCCTTTAAAAACCCCCCCCCCCCCGGGGTTTTCCCCAAATTTTTTTTTTTTTAAAAAAAAAAACCCCCCCAAAAATTTTTTTTCCCCAAAAATTTTTTCCTTTAACCCCTTTTAAAACCCCCCAAACCAAAAAAACCCTTTTAAAAAAGGGGGGAAAAAAAAAAACCCCCCAAAAACCTTTTTAAAAAAACCCCAAAATTTTAAAATTTTTTTTTTTTTTTAAAAAAAAAAATTTTTTAAAAAATTTTTTTTTTAAAAAAAAAAACCCCTTTTAAAAAAGGCAAAAAAAAAAAAAAAATTCAAAAAACCCCCAAATTTCCCTTTAAAGTTTAACTTTTTCCCTTTCCAAAAAAAAAATTTTCCCTTTTTTCCAATTTTCCAAAATAAAAAATTTTAAACCCAAATTTTAAAAATTTTTTTTTAAAAAAAATTTTTTAAACCCCAAAAATTTCCTTTTAAAACCCCTTTTTTTTAAAAAAATTTTAAAAAACAAACCCCCAAAAAAAAAACCCCTTTTTTCCCCCTTTTCCCCCCTTTTTTTCCCCCCTTTTTAAAAAAAAGGGAACCCCCCGGGGGCCCTTTTTTCCTCAAATTCCTTTTAAAAATTTCCCCAAAAAAAAAATTTTTCCCCTTTTAAAAAAAATTTATTTAAATTTTAATTTTTTAAAAAAAATTACTAAAAACCCCTTCCAACCCTTTAAACTAATTTTTTTAAACCCCCTTTTAAAAATTTTAAAAATTTTAATTTTTAAAAAACCCCTTTTAAAATTTTAAAAAAAAAATTAAAAAAAAGGAAATAAATTTTTTAAATTCCTTTTCCCCAAAAACCCAAAAATTTCCCGGGTTTCCCAAAAAAAACCCCTTTTTTTAAAATTTAAATTTGGGGTTTTTCAAAAATTCCCTTTGGGCCCCCCCCCCCCAAAAAAAAAAAATTTCCCTTTTCCCAAAACCCCGGTTCCCAAAAAAACCCCTTTTTGGGCCCCAAAAAATTTAATTTTCCCCAAATTTTTCCCCCCAAAAAAAAATTAAAAAAAAAAAAAAACCCCTTTAATAAAAAAAACTTTTTTTGGTTTTTTTTTAAAAAAAGAAATTTTAAAAGGGGAAAAAAAAAAAAAAAAAAAAAAAAAGGGAAAAAAATTAAAACCCCAATCCTTAAAATTTTTAAAATTAAAAAAAAAAAAAAACCCCCCGAAATTTTTTAAAATTTTAAAAATTTTCCCCAAAAAGCCAAAAAAAAAATTGGAAAAAAAAACCCCCTTTTTTTTTTTTAAAAAAGAAAAAATTTTTTAAAAAAAAAATTTTTTTAAAAATTTTGGGAAAAAAAAAAAAAAAAATTTCAAATTTCGGAAAAATTTTTTTTAAACCTTTTAAAATTTTTTTTAAAAATTTTTTAAAATTTTAAAAAAATTTTTCCCTTTTTTAAAAAAAAAAACCCTAAAATTTAAAAAACCCCCCTTTCCCAAAAAAATTTTTTTAAATTTTAAAATTTTTTTCCCCAAAAAATTTTCTTTGGGAAAAAAAAAAAAAAAAAAATTTTTCCCCCTTACCCCTTTTTTCCCCCTTTTTCCACCCAAAATTAATTTAACCCTTTTTTCCCCCCAAAAATTTTTTTCCTTTTCCCAAAATTTTTAAAAAACCAAAAATTTTTTTTAAAAAAAAAACCCCCCTTTTTTTTTTGAATTTTTTTTAATAAAAAAAAAAAAATTTTTCCTTTTTTAAAAATTTTTTAAAAAAACCTTTTTAAAAAATTCCCATTAAAAAAAAAAAAAAAAAAAAAAATTTTTTAAAAATTTTTAAAAACCCCAAATTTTAAACCCAAAACCCAAAAAATTTTTCAAAGTTTTAATAAAACCAAAAAAAAAAACCCCAAAAATTTTAAAAATTTTAATAAAAAAATTTTAAAAACCAATTAGGGCCCCAACCGGAAAAAAAAAAAATTTTGGGAAATTAAATTTAAAAAAAATTTTTTTTAAAAAACCTTTTTAAAAAAAAAAATTTTAAAAAATTTAAGGTTCCAAAAAAAAAAAAAAAAAATTTTTTCCCCCTTTTCCCCTTGGGGTTTAAAACCAATTTTTTAAGGGGCCCCACAAAAACCCCCCCAAAAAACCCCATTTCCCTTTTTAAAAAAGGTTTAAATAAAAAAATTTTTTTAAAAAAATTTTAAAAAAAAAATTTTTTTGGGGTTTTAAACCAAAAAAACCCCCAAAAAAAAATTTTTTTTTCCCCCCAAAAAAAAAAAAAACCAATTTAAAAAAAAACCCCCCAAAAAAAAAAATTCAAAGGAAAAAAAAAAAACAAAAAATCAAAAAAAAAAGGAAAACCCCAAAAAAAAAAAAAAAAAAAAAAATTCAAGGGAAAAAAAATTTTGGTTTCCCAAATTAATAAAAATTAAAAAAATTTTTTTTTTTTAAAAAAACCCCCTTTTCCTTTTGGGGAAAAAAAAAAAAAAAAATTTTTTAAAAAAAAAAACCCACCAAAAATTTTTAAAAAAATTTTTAAAAAAAATTTTTTTTTTTTTTAAACCCAGGAACCCCCCAAATTCCCAAACCCAAAAAATTTTTAAATTAAAAGGGCCCCCCTTTTTTGGGGGGTTTTAACCCCCCGGGGGGGGCCCTTTTCCCCCAAAGAAATTAAATTTTTAACAAAATTTTTAAAAAAACTTTTTAAAATTTCCCAAAAAAAAAATTCTTTTTTTCCCCAAAAATTTTTTTTTTCCCCCAAAAAAACCAAAAAAAAATTTTTTTCCTTCCCCCAAAAAAGGGGGGGCCCCCCCCAAAACAAATTTACCGCCCCAAAAAATTAAAAAATTTTTCCCCCCAAAAAAAAAAAATTTTTTTTAAACCCCCTTTTAAAAATTTTTTTTTTTTTAACCCCAAAAAAATTTTTTTTTCCAAATTTTTTTCCTTTTTAAAAAAAAAAAATTAAATTTTTCCCCTTTTTTTAAAAAAAAAAAAAATTTTTTAAAATTTTTAAATTTAAAACCAAATTTTTTTAAAAAATTGAATTTTAAATTTTTAAAAACTTTAAAACCCCCAAAAAAAAAAAAAAATTTTTTCAAAAAGTTTTGGGGAAAAAATTTTAAAATTTTTTCCCCCTTTTTTTTTTTTTAAAAAAAAAACAAAACCCTAAAAAAAAAACCCCAATTTTAAAAAAAAACCCCCAAAAAAAAAAAAAAAAAAAACCCCCCCCCCTTTTTTCCAAAAAGGAAAAAAACCCCCCAAAAAAAAATTTTTTTTTTTTTCCCCCCCCCCCAAAAAAAAAAAAAAGGGGCAATTTTTGGGCCCCCCCAAAAAAAATTTTCCCCTTTTAAAAAATTTTTCCCCTTTTTTAAAAAAACCCAAACCAAAATTTTTAAAAAAACCTTTTTTGAACCCCTTAATTTTTTAAAAAAAAAAAATTTTTTTTAAAAGGGGCCCCAAAAAAAAAAATTTAAATTTTTCCGGGGGAAAAAACCCCCCAAAAACCCAAAAACCCCGGTTAAAACCCAAACCCAAAACCCCAAAAAAAAAAAAAAAACCCCCCCCAAAAAAAAAATTTTTTAAAAAAAACCCCTCAAAAGGGAAAGAAAACCCCCCCAAAAACCCCCCCGGCCCTTTGGGGGGGGGGTTTAAAACCAAAGGGGGGAAAAAAGGGGGGGGCCAAATGGGAAAAAAAAAAAAGGGGGGGGGGCCCCCCTTTTTAAAGGGGAATTCCCCCCCTTTTAAAAAAAAAAAAACCCCAAAACCAAAAAAGTTTTAAAAAAATTTCCAAATTTTTTAAAAAAATTTTTAAATTCCCCAAAAAAACCCCTTAAAATTTTTAAAAAAAGGGTTTTTAAAAAATTTCCTTCTCCCCAAATTAAAAAAAAAACCTTTTTTTTTTTTTTGGTTTTTTTTTTTTTTTTTTTTTAAAAAAAATTTTTTGGGGAAAATTTTTTTTTCCAAGGGTTTTTGGGGGAAAAAGGGCTTTTAAAAAAAAAAAAAAAAAAACCAATTTAAAAATTTGGAAAAAAAAACCCCCTTTAAAAAAACCCCCCGGTTTCCAAAACCCCCTTTTGGGGGGCCCCAAAACCCTTTCCCCAAAATTTTCCCCCAATTTTTAAAACCCCCCCCGGGGGGAAAAACTCCCCCCCCCCCCTTTTAAAAAAATTTAAAATTTTTTCCCAAATTTAAAAGAAAAAAAAAAAAAATTTAAAAATTTTTAAGCCAAAAATTTTTAAAAACCCCCCCCCCCAAAAAAAAATAAAAAAATTTTTTTTAAAAAAAAAAAAGAAAAAATTTAAAAACCCCTTTTCCCCGGGGGAAAAAAAGGGGGAAAAAAACCCCCCCCCCTTTTTTAAACCCCGAAAAAAAAAAAAAGAAAAAAAAATTTTTTTAAAAAAAAACCCCAAAAAAAAAAAAAATTTTTCCCCCCCAAGGGGAAAAAAACCCTTTTAAAAAACCCTTTTTTTTTTTTTTTAAAAAAAATTTTTTTTAAAAAAAATTTTTTAACCCTTTTAAAAGGAAACCAAAAATTACCCCCAAAAAAGGTTTAAACCCTTAAAACCCCCCAATTTTTTAAAAAAACCCAAAAACCAAAAAAGGGTTTTTTTAAAAAACCAAAAATTTTTCCCCCAAAAAAATTTAAAATTTTATTTCCCCAAAAAATTTTTCCCCCAAAAAAAAAAGGGGCCCCCCAAAAAAATTTTAAACCAAATTTCCTTAAACCCAAAAAAAAAAAAACCCCGGGGAAAAAAAAATTTCATAAAATTTAAACCAAAAATTTTTTTTTTCCCCAAAAAAATTTAAAATTTTTAAAAACCCCAAAAACAAAAAATTTTTTTTTTCCCCCAAAAAAAATTTTTTTTTAAAAAAAAATTTTAAAAATTTAAAACCAAACCCCTTTTTTCCCCCAAATTTGGACCAAAATTTTTTCCCCCCCAAAAAACCCAATTTTTTTAAAAAAAAATTTTAAAAGGGGCAAAAAATTTAAAAAAATTTCCCCTTTTTTTTTCCTTTTTTTTTTTTGGGGACCCCCAAAAAAAAAACCCCAAAAAAAAGGGGTTTCCCCTTTTGGGGGGGAAAAAAACCCAAAAAGAAAAAAAAAATTTTTTTTTTCCCCTTTTTTTTTTTTTGGGCCCCCAAAAAAACCCCCCCCAAAAAAAAAACCCCCTTTTTAAAATTTTTTTTTTAACCCCAAAAAAAAAATTTTTCCAAAAATTTAAAATTTCCTTTGGGAAAAAAAAAAAAAAAAACCCCCTTTTTTTCCCCCCCCAAAAAAGAAAAAAAAAACCAAAACCAAACCAAAAAACCCCAAAATTTTTAAAAAAAAACCAAATTTGGTTAAAAAAAAAGGGGTTTCCCTTTTCCCCGGGAAACCAAAAATTTAAAAAAACCCCCCCAAAAACCCAAAAAAACCCCCCGGAAAAGGGGGCCCCAAAAGAAAAGGGGTTTCCCCCCAAAAAAAAAAGGGGGGGGAAAAGGGGGAAAAAAGGGCCAAAAAGGGGGAAAAAGGGGGAAAAAAAAAGGGGTTGGCCCAAAAAAAAAAAAAGGGGGCCCCTTTTTTTTTCCCCCTTTCCCCAATGGCCGGGCCCCCAAAAGGGAAAAAAAAGGGGTTTTAAAAAACCAAAACCCCTTTCCAAAAAAATTTTTTTTTAAAAAAAAAAAAAATTTTTTTTTTTCCAAAATTTTTGGGGAAAAAAATTTTAAAATTTTTTTTTTTTTTAAAAAAAAAATTTTTAATTTTTTTAAAAATTTTTTAAAATTTTGGTTTTTTTTGGTCATGGACTCACTCTTGCGTTGTTTGTTTATTTTAGGTAACCCGATGTTGGCTCTTGGGAGGGTAGACAGCACTACTTGTTCACAACATCAAATTCATATTCAAGACTAAATTTTAGTTCCATATTTCATTCGTTAACGATGGCGTAATAATTAAATTATAATTGGAGAAGGAAGGATACCTTCTCCACGGATGTTGATTTATTACTGCGTGTGAACCTTCTTTATTGATGTTCGATATTAAATAACTTAGAAGGTGAAGGAAGGATACCTTCACCATGTCTGTTTATCTTAATCTTGTCTTTAGTTGATATACTTGTTTCAAGTTCTTAGCATTATGGATGTATGTTAGATGTTTTAGGTGACATCTTGGCTTCAGGATAGCGAGTGTTACACTAGGTATGTCCTTATGAGTATGACCATATTCACTCCACCAAATAGATGCAAAATTAGAAAACTCAACGATGGCAGTGTAATACCCCAAAAATTAAATCGGAGAGAATAATTAAAATCGGAATATTTCTTTTAGCAAAGCCATTGAGCAGGAGAAAGAGGGTTTTAATGTAATACTCCAATTTACTCTCTGAAAGCGTTCAAAGAAATTAGACATAAAGGGGGTTTCTGCAGTTTTGCAACTTGGGCCTTGGCCGGGAGGCCCATGAGGGCGGCCACCAATAAAAGGAAGGAAAACCTAGATGCACTGTAGCTACAGTGCCGCCGCCTTATGCACGGCTCTTTAGCACACCTCTCCTCCATGGTGGTGCCCCCTCCATTGGTGCCTCCCTTCCTCGCCGTCGGTGCTCCTGCTGCCGATCAAGTGAAGAAAGGAGGAGATCAACTTCGTGGGAGAGTTCATCATCTTGCTGCGATTCTACAAGGTAACCGGCGTGTTCTTCGTTGTTTGATCGTAATAGTTGCGGTTGATGTCGTTTGGTAGATTGATTTGCGTTGGTTTAATAGATCGCGTTCTGTCCAGATTATTGCGCGGTCAGTTTTGGGTGTTTAGAGGCCGAATTAGGAGTTTTGGTCTGCTAGAGTTATGTAGATAATGTTCTTAGCTTTCAGTGGCCGCCAAGAACGCCAAAATCCGATTAACGGTTAGAAAGTTATGAATTGTTTAGTGCCGCTGTCTGGTCAATCTGTCAACATTCTGACAGTCTGTAGAAAACTGAGTTAATCTATTATTTAAAGACGAAATCAGAGGATCTCAGTATAATGAAAAATGTAGGTTATTTCTATACCTTTTCATAGAGATAAAGAACGCAAGATTTGGACCTTCGTAGCAAAAGTTATGGTGGTTTTAGTGTACTGTCCAGAGAAACCGACGTGAAAATTGTTGTTCTGTAGGTTGGCTTGGTAGAGGCAATAGTTGGCATAATCAAAGGGCTCCCAACTAAGTTTATTTAGGTAATTTAATTACCTTTCCATAAAGTCCAAGAACATCCTATTTGGACTCCGGGCAGAAAGTTATGTATTTTAGAAGTTGACTGTCGCAGTGAACACCAAGCGATCGCTAGAAATTGGAAGATTGGAAAATACTTGGAAGTTTAGAGAGTTCAATTGTGTTGTTATTTATGCTTTTGGTCCAGTATGTTGGTCTTAGATTGGGTTATCTCTATGTTCAGGTGGGAGCGAGATCCTAAGGGCAGCGCCACTTAATCCACCGTTCTCATACGGTTGAGGCAAGTATCAATTATTATTATTATGCTTGTATCTTGTATTGTTTGTGTTTAGGTCATAATAGCCATGAATGGATGATATTGTGATGAGTACCAAATTATCTTGGTGGTTGCAAGTACTCCGTTTGATAGAGTAATTATGAATTGTTTGAGTGAGTGCTATGTTTTGATACATATTAGCTATGCTTAGTTGATAGTGTGATATGTTGATTAAAGATGGTAAATGCTTATGATATGAATGATAGAAGTATGAATGAGTTAAATTCATAAGTGATATTGCTGAGAGAGGTATGATTATGATGATTCATGATGTGTGCATATGCATCATGTTGACAAAATAAAGACTTGGTCACGTGGTGACCAAGCATTTGTTGAATCCCGTCATGTATATGGCGGGCTGAATCCCACACTTGTGGAGTGTGGGCTTGAGTCCCCTTTACTTGCGGTATTGGGCAATTGGTCCTGTGCTTGCGAGCACGAGCATGGTATCTTGGCGGCAGTCGCATATCTCGCGTACGGTGAAATGCGACAAAGTGAAAGAGAAAAGTTGCATTGCATATTCGCATACATACCTCATGAGATATGTTTTTGTGTAAAGCTTTGGAATGGAATGTTGATGATGTAAATGTGAGATTAATGTTTCATTATTGGTACTTTGAGTCTTTGGACTCACCCTTGCTTTGTTGTGTTTTTAGGTACCACTTGCAAGAATGGCATGCATGGGAGAGTAGACTTGAGTTGGACACACCACCATCCACCTTAAAAGTTGATAAATTTTTAGTTCATACTTTAATAAAGGAGCACCTTTAGAGATTGTTTATGATTATGCTTCATGCATTGGATTAATTGTAATAATGATAGGTAGTGTCTTTTGGATATCTCTGGATATGCTAGTTGCTTTCATGTTTTGAATGCCTATTGATTATGCTGAATGTTGGATTAATTATATACATTTTATTCAAATATTGGAACCTCACGGTAGTTAATAATCTGGGAGGTTCTACCAAAAATTGGTAGGATGTTTTGGCTTAGAATTGTTTAATGTTAGTTTGGTAGCATTCGGACTCAATCTTTGAGTTGGAGTGTTACGATTGGTATCGAGCGGGCTTTAGGTCCGTGGTTAATAGAAAAAAATATAAATATTAAATTGACACACTTGTCATAGGTAGGGTTAGAATTACATTGCTTCCGCATTATCTGTTGCTATGTTTCATTTGTTGAGCAATTGTTGAATTGCCTCTGTGCTATCTTTCTTGTTGTTAATCTATGAAATGATATGTTATGATATTCTATAAATATGAATCTATTATATGATTACCATGAGATGATCATGTATAATCATATTTGATTATATTGTTAATGCGTGTCGGTGATAGTGGATAAGAAGTGGATGCCGTGATTGTGGCCTTGGACTTTGTGGGTTATACCACCGTTCGTGGTAGGCGAATAGATAGTTACCCGAATACCATAGTTCGGGAGTTGGCGTGAGCTGCTTTGAAAGTTGTTTTCTGCTTGACCTCAATCTTGGCAAATTCTTGTTCGGTGGTGGATGATGATTTTCTCTTGGGTTCGTGGTTCATGGTAATTGTAACACCCCAACTTCGAGCGAGCACGGAATGCTACCAAAACTAATTACAACAAGACAATTTACAAATTTTCTAAGAGTCTCCTTGTATAATCTATGAGAATCAATTTTCTAACAAGTGAACATAACATTTAACGATAATTTCATAAACCAATTCACTCATGCATAAGGGATAATCATATGAAGGTAATCAAATAACACCATTCTCACATCCATAACTTATTTCGTCATTCATAATCATAAAATAACTATGGGTATTTCTCAGTGGTTTATTTATTCTTATGTGATGCTAAAATAACAATTGCATTATTGTTGTGAAGTGGTGCGTGCTTTCAATCATCTACTCCGCCCATGCATGGCGTCTTTGCAAGTACCTAAATCAAAACAAAGCAAGGATGAGCCATAGGACTCTGAAGTATCAACAAGATTACAGGATCATAAAGACATAACGTATTAACAACTTTAATCAACATTACTCATGGCATTTCAAATATTAAAAAATATGCGACAATGCTATGCACTCTTTGTTCTTTAACTCTTTCGCATTTCTACGTGTGCGGGTATTCATCCGTCAATGGATACCCATGCACTCATCAGCGGGACCAAAGCCTATACAACAACTTGTATAGGGGACCTTTGCCGTCATCAAAATGCAGGGACCTCTGTACATATTGCCCACATTTAGTAAATGTGGGACCTCAAACTTGTCATTGGTGCGGACCTCAACGAATCACTTGGTCACCTCATGACCAAGTTTCAAGATGCTCGAATATGCATGAATATAACATCTATTCCTTCTCATTCAATAGAATTCAACATATACCTTAGTCATGAAGCGAAGCATTATGAAATAAGCGGTCATAAAATGCAAACATCAACACCACTAGGGCCATCTCAACATCACTTTCACATGACAACAATGAACATTACACAACTCAATCATGACATGCAACAAGAATTTCCATTTTAACCGAATACTTGCCTCAACCGGTGAGAGCAGCGGTGAAGTAGGTGCTGCCCTTGGGACCTCGCTGCCACTGGACAAGAATAAAAACCACACTAAGACTAGCTTACTGGACCAAAACCATACATAACATCACATTCGAAATCGCTAACTTCTTAACATTTCCAACTTTTCTAATTTCTAGCGATCGGTCTCTGCGGACAGCAAACTTCAAAAATTCATAACTTTCTGCTCAGGAGTCCAAATAGGATGATCTTGGACTTTCTGGAAAGATAATTAAGTTTCCTAAATAAACCTAGTTGGGGTGACCCTCTGATTCGGCCATCTTTTATCCCTACCATTCCCTTTAATCAGAGCAGCTCATCAGCGTTATGTTTCTGGACAGAAATAAAGAAAATAGCATAACTTTCTCTACGTTCATCCAAATTCAGAGATCTTTAGTTTTCCTGAAAGCTAAGAGAATTAGATTCATTTTCGTTATGGTGAGACCCTCTGGAAACTCCTCTAACAGCAAGTTTAAATCAGGTTAAACCGACACTGTCAAATCTGTTACCCACAGAAACAACATAACTAAAAAAACATAACTTTGGCTACCGAAGTCGAATGACCTGATTCTTGTCGGCAATGAAAGATAACTACGATACCCACAACTTTCTAGGAGATGCCCAGACCGAAATCTGCCTTTACCTTAACAAAAATGACAATATATGCTACTGCAGAACACGATCTACTGTCATCCGAAAATTGAACAACAAGAAAACGACCCAAAACAAAGAACCACGGGTTACCCTTGCCGAAGCAGCGAGTGCGCTGCGGGATGAAGATCACCACGAGTTCCCGGTTGCGGATCCTTCTTCCTCTCCCTTTCTTCTCTTTTCTTCTCCCTTTCTCTCCTTTTCTTCCCTTCTTTTCTCTTCCTCTTGGCGGCCAACAAGGATCCTCTCCCTTCTTTGGTCCAGCAGCAAGTGTTATGGGTTGCAAGGGAGATGGAGGCGCAAGGAAGATGGAAGGGAGGGCTCACGGAAGGGAAGGAAGAGCGGCAAGGAGGTGGGAGGGCAGCGCGAGGAAGGAGAAAGGGGAGGGAAGGTGGCGCCTGAGGTTAGCTCCCCAAAAAGCCCCAACACACCCTCATGGGCCAAAAGCAGCCTTAGCCCAACCCATGCTGCTCAAATGAATCCCTACTTTCCCCGGATAAATCGCTAATTGGTCTTTTCTTTACAGTTCTTTTCTTAATCCTTTGCACTCATTGAAACGGCAAAGCTTTTGGGATATTCAGATAATGGTTGTGTTTCAATGGTCTCTAATGGTTCTCAAACAAGTATTGTTTTTATTGTTGAGTGTCTTTACTACTTGTGATCGTTCTCAATTGGTATTCTTGATAATTCCATGGTTGTTTCTTTTTCTCATTGAAAAGAATGACTCATGTATTCGTTTGAAAGTTTGGGTAATGAGAGTTTACATTGTAAGTTTGTTAACATGAAAACTTTGGCTCTATGTATTTCTTTTGGATTATTCAAGTGATGAAGTTTAATACATCTCTTTCTAGTTGGAAATTGCTAAAATCCTTTTCGATGCCTTGTTATGGTTAAATCGAGATTGTAATCAAATAACTTTCGATATGGTATGGATATCAAGTTGAGTCATTGGTATGGTGAATAATTAATATTAATTAGTAACCTTGGAAGTGAAATTGATTAGGATGATGTTGTCTTTTCTAGTTCTTGATGAGCGGTATATATGAGTAGTGATTGAGAGATATCAAGTATGGAACCTTGATGAACTAGTCTGGTCATTAAAACTATTTAGGTTATTAAACTTGTTGGGTTCTTTGGTTCCCATGGATTAATTTAATTGTGTGGAAAGGAAAATTAGAGGGATACAGTTACATATTCCTAGTATGATTAGTTATTATAATTGTGTACAACCGGTTGAGCGGATTGAATATCGGTGGATCTAGAAATTATGGGAGGTTCTATGTGGTTCTTCTATGTAGGATGACGTGATGAATTTGGTTGTAGTGTTGTTGAGACTCTTGATCGATAGAAGATTTCAATTTTTTGAAGTTTTAGTGTATTTTTCTTGAAATCCAATGTGAGGAGGAGCATTGAATATGTGCTTAATATCCATGTGATTTGGGAAGGAAAGTAGGTAACAACTAGATTTCATAATGATCGATTGATAACAACAAGGGTTGTCATTATGCTGTTGTGTTGAAGTTTGATAATGAGCATCGCTAAAAGTTGATGATATGATATAATAGGTGGCTTATGCCCACATGATTGTGAAATAATTGGATGAACTTGTGTCCTTGATGAAAGGGTTTTGGTAGGAGCTTTTCAATTAGGTAGTAGACCCCTTCTAAACTTAAGAAGTTGATGTAGTGATGTTGTATGATTTTGGTATACTCTCATTTTGAAGATGGGATGAAAAGTATGGAACAAATTGGTGAAACTTTGGGGCTTTCTAATGGAATAGTTGATGATAAATATTCATGTTGAGTATATTATTCTTGATGTTAGTAATAATACTCATAAGAGATTGTGACTTGTGTGTGGTGATGATTCTTTTAGAAATAAAGAAATTTGATCGTCTTTCGTAACTTGGATTTTGTAGAAGTGTTTGAGTTTTGCGATGGTGATCAATTGGATCGCTTGAGTTATGTGTGATTGAGTTGCTTTGAGCAAAGTGACATGTTGAAAAAATTTATTGGTTCTTAAGTTGTTCCTCGATTTGGTCTTAGAGCTTATCTTGTTTAAGTGGCAAAGTGATGTAGTAATCTCGGAAAATAACCTTCCTTGTTAAAGGAATGAGTCAAGTATAAGTAATTGAGCTTTAAGTCTCGTTTCGCATCTTGCGTTATTTGAGAGTGCTTAAACCTTATACGGTTGTTCCATAAGAGTTTATCAATTTTCAAAGGGCATTATCTTCTTCTCATTTGTGGTTTGGTATTCGCTTTCAGTGGGGCTTGAGCCTCATTGTTGACATTCCCTTATGTTTTTAGTACTTGGCCTAAGTAGCCAGTTTCCTTGGTCTTGTGTTCACTTGTGGGTGGCACATGTTTTCCTAGTTGATGAAAATTGATTCCATTAGCTCTTTCTTTTGAGGAAGAATCAACCTATTCGTTTCACACGAGTCTTTTGAGGTGTTCAATAATTGTAGTTGTGAAACTTGGGTTGTAAGTTATTCGATGAGCATTGGAGGATGAAATAATTTAGTAATATAGTTCTTTGAGAGAAGTCTATCTCAATGGAAGATTGTCTTATGGGGTTAAACGATTACATTGTTAAAGCTAGTAGAACCTATAGTGATTGTGATCCAAGATCTTTTGTTCACTTCGGGTTGGACATTAGAATTACGAGTATAAAAATCTTGATCAATTTTATAAATATCGTAATTTGGTAGTATGCGAGGTTGTGAATGGTTATTCTCGATGGCGTGGTTTAATGAGTGGGATTACAAAGTAATCGAATTGTCATGTCAATTAATGGGATAATAGAAAATATTGAGTAATGTCAAGAGTGATTTGGTTTGATTGAGTAACCTTCTAAGAGTTATAATCTTTGTAAAATGCCAGGTCAGAAAATATTTTCATGAGGATATTAATAAGTGAGTATGTAGAATTATGGATTTTTAGGATTTAATCGAGGATTTCCTATCCTTTATGAGAAGTTAGTTGCAAGAGTCTTGGAGGTTAAATGTGGACTTTGCATTGTTATGCTAGAACTTTGAGTCGCCCAAAGATTATATGCGGAAGAAGTAGAATAAGGGTGGATTGCGACGGTCGATGATCGTTGATAACACCCTTACGATGTACATGAGAGTGTGTGATGTGGAATCTGAAATGTTTGTCCTAAAAAGGGTTGAGGTGATATGATCGTAGTGAGAGATCTAATTTGGGGATACTTTAGTGCCCATCCAAAATGAATTCTATCATAAAGGGAATCGGTTAGAGAATGTTTTGTGAAATCATGAGTCCCTCTTCAAAGGTGTGAACAAGGCGTTTGATTTGGGCTTGGCGATGAGATCACCAAGTTATTAGTAACAAGTTAGTGTGTTGTGCGATGATTGGGATTCCATAACTTGAGAAATTTTGGTCCTAGAAGAGAAGCGTAAATTGATGCTTCCTCAAGAAGTGAATTGTTTTGATTTTCGTTTAAGTTCTATCTTTGACCTTTGTCTTTTGCAAAGTTGAGCTTGGCTTTATGTTGGTATGTGTGGTTCTTATCAGTTCGAGAAAGAATAAAAAAATGTTGGATTTGGTTATTGAGTGATTTCTCCTTTGGCGGATGTGGTGTTTATTTGCAAATTTTCTAATTTGAAGGTGGAAAGATTTTCATGATAAATCTTGATTAGAACTTGACTCTTTTTAGTACTGAGTTGGTAACACTGGTTGCGATGATAGTCCTTCATTTTTGATTGGGCTATGTCGGTGTAAGAGTGTGTTTAAGAGTTACGTTGTGTGCCCTCGTTAAGGAGCGATCTTTTTGGGTGAAAAAGTCCGCAATAGGTGGAACAAAAGTTCGATGTTCTATGCACCGCGTTAGCGTGGTTAGTACCACTAGGGGTTGCCCAGGTACATTGGTTGTTTCGCTAGTTGGCAAGCGTTAGGATCGTAGTGAGTCCAGCGCTGAAGTACACATCGTCTTGTTTGTCCCAGTCTGAGTGAGTACGGATAGGTTCGAAGTTTGAAGTTTGCGGGATCGCGACCTTTGAGTAGCATCCTGCGTTGTTGAGAGGTCGGCAGAGTGCTCGAGGCACAAGTCGTTGGTTTGTGTCAGCGCCTTTGTCCCGATTAGCAGAGGAGGGGCGGCGTAGGGTGGAGTCTCGCATGCAGCTTTATCCAAAGTTTTTCCACGGCGGTACATAGTAATGTTAGTAAATCTTTTAGCGATGGTTTTTTTTTTGTTGAGGTTGAAAAGAATTAGGGTTCAGTTGTTTAGGAAGGTAGAATGTAATACCCCAAAAATTAAATCGGAGAGAATAATTAAAATCGGGGAATATTTCTTTTAGCGATTGAACAGGAGAAAGAGAGGTTTGTGTAATACTCAATTTACTCTCTGAAAGCGTTCAAAGAGAAATTAGACATAAAAAGGGGTTTTGCGGTTTTGCAACTTGGGCCGGGCCTTGGCGAGAGGCCCATGAGAACCAACCACCAATAAAAGGAAGGGAAAACCCTAGATGCACTGTAGCTACAGTGCCACCACGCACTGTAACACGGCTACTATAGCACACCTCTCCTCCATGGTGGTGCCCCTCCATTGGTGCCTCGCTTCCTGCGCGTCGGTGCTCCTGCTGCCGATCAAGTGAAGAAAGGAGAGGAGATCAACCGTGGGAGAGTTCATCATCTTGCTGCGATTCTACAAGAAGTGCGTCGCGTGTTCTTCGTTGTTTGATGTGTAATAGTTGCGGTTGATGTCGTTTGGTAGATTGATTTGCGTTAGTTTAATAGATCGCGTTTTGTCTAGATTATTGCGCGGTCAGTTTCGGGTGTTTAGAGGCCGAATTAGGAGTTTTGGTCTCCTAGAGTTATGTATATAATGTTCTTAGCTTTCAGTGGCTGCCAAGAACGCCAAAATCCGATTAACGGTTAGAAGTTATGAATTGTTTAGTGCCCGCTGTCTGGTTAATCTGTCAACATTCTGACAGTCTGTAGAAAACTGAGTTAATCTATTATTTAAAGACGAAATCAGAGGATCTCAGTATAATGAAAATATAGGTAATTTCTATACCTTTTCATAGAGATAAAGAACGCAAGATTTGGACCTTCCTAGCAAAATTATGGTGGTTTTAGTGTACTGTCCAGAGAAACCACGTGAAAATTGTTGTTCTGTAGGTCAGCTTGGTAGAGGCAATAGTTGGCATAATCAAAGGGCTCCCCAACTAAGTTTATTTAGGTAATTTAATTACCTTTCCATAAAGTCCAAGAACATCCTATTTGGACTCCGAGCAGAAAGTTATGTATTTTAGAAGTTGACTGTCCGCAATTGCACAAGCGATCGCTAGAAATTGGAAGATTGGAAAATACTTGGAAGTTTAGAGTTCAATTGTGTTGTTATTTATGCTTTTGGTCCAGTATGTTGGTCTTAGATTGGGTTATCTCTATGTTCGAGGTGGGAGCGAGATCGAGGGGCGGCGCCCTTCGCGTCGACCGTTCGCACGGTTGAGGCAAGTATCGGGTTATTGTATTATTATGCTTGTATCTTGTATTTTTTGTTTAGGTCATAATAGCCATGAATGGATGATATTGTGATGAGTACCAAATTATCTTGGTGGTTGCAGTACTACTTGTTGATAGAGTAATTATGAATTGTTTGTGAGTGAGTGCTATGTTTTGATACATATTAGCTATGCTTAGTTGATAGTGTGATATGTTGATTAAAGATGGTAAATGCTTATGATATGAATGATAGAAGTATGAATGAGTTAAATTCATAAGTGATATTGCTGAGTATGATTATGATGATGCATGATGTGTGCATATGCATCATGTTGACAAAATAAAGACTTGGTCACGTGGTGACCAAGCATTTATTGAATCCCGTCATGTATATGGCGGGCTTGAAATCCCCACACTTGAGTGTGGGCTTGAGGTCCCTTTACTTGCGGAGTATTGGGCGGTGGTCCACTGTGCTTGCGAGCACGAGGCATGGTATCTTGGCGGCAGTGGCATATCTCGCATTACCGGTGAAATCGACAAAGAGTGAAAGAGAAAAGTTGCATTGCATATTCGCATACATACCTCATGAGATATGTTTTGTGTAAAGCTTTGGAATGGAATGTTGATGATGTAAATGTGAGATTAATGTTTCATTATTGGTACTTGCTGAGTCTTTGGACTCACCCTTGCTTTTGTTGTGTTTTTAGGTACCACTTGCAAGAATGGCATGCATGGGAGGGAGTAGACTTGAGTTGGACACACACTACCATCCACCTTAAAGTTGATAAATTTTTAGTTCATACTTTAATAAAGGAGCAACTGCTTAGAGATTGTTTATGATTATGCTTCATGCATTGGATTAAGTGTAATAATGATAGGTAGTGTCTTTTGGATATCTCTGGATATGCTAGTTGCTTTCATGTTTTGAATGCCTATGATTATGCTAAATGTTGGATTAATTATATCGTTTTATTCAAATATTGGAACCTCACGGTAGTTAATAATACAGAGGTTCTACCAAAATTTGTAGGATGTTTTGGCTTAGAATTGTTTAATGTTAGTTTGGTAGCATTCCGGACTGTCTTGAAATGGAGTGTTACAAGCGACCTAAGTTTCTTATCTTCACGAATTCATGACAAGCAAATTTTTGTTCTCTGATAGCTCTCATGTGAGATAAGCATCGAGGATCATATTTTTCAACAAAAGGAGGCATGTAAATTTAATTTTACCAAATACATCATTATAGCCACGTACCTCATTGATTTCTTCCCATACCCTAATGATTGTGTGTTGGCGATGGTTGCGATCATTGAATCCATTGGTTTTCATATCGTTAGTATAGTTGTTCACGTCTTCTTCTTCTACCATCTGCCCAAGAGCAGAAGGAACCTCCACTCTTGGCTCACCCTTGGTTGTGGTTTGACAAGTGGTTGTGGTGAGGAGCCCAACACGTGTGTGGAGTTCCATAAGGTTGTTGTTGATCTTATCAGGCATTGCGAACACTCTCATTGGCGAGTGCTCGATCGCGCGAGCTCTCTTGTGCGAGTGTGAGAGATCCTCACCGCATGCTCCAAAGAGTGGTCGTTGTTGTTTCCACCATGTGTAGATCCAGCGTGACCTGCCATTGATAGTAGAAAACAAAGAACAAATCGTAGTGTATATGCCCCTATGAATTACTAGGTTCGGAGTCTCAAAGTGGCTCACACTCAAGTTTATACCAAGTTCTTCAGGCTCTTACCATTGCTGCAGGAAGTGGTACAAGTGGTGGTGGTTCGTGATATTCTCACTTGTGAATAGCCAAGCGATTCGAGGACCGGTTGTAATACCCCAAAAAAGTATTGAAATGATGTAATTGGGAGAGAATATTTAAATGGGAGGATTAATGTCAGCAGAGGACCAAATATAAAATAATTTGGTGTTTTGAGAGGGGTTTTACTGGTGTGGGACAACTTGGCCTGGCCAAGGCCCATGAGGTGGTAGGCCAGGGGAGAGGGCGCCTCATTCCTAAACCCTAGCCGCCCCCTTCTCACTTCCCCCATTGTGGCCGCACCTCCCCTCCCCATCTCCTTGTGCAACCTCCCCTCTAGCCCCTCCTCCACGGTCTCTTCCTGCTGGCGGCCAAGACCTTCCCTTTCCACTGTGACCAAGTGGAGAAGAGAAGAAGATCCGGCGGAGTTCGGCCCTAGGAGGAAGAAGGAGGTGAGGAGAGAGAGCCTTCTTTGTGGGAAATCCATCATCTTCCTCGCCCTTCAAAGGGTAACAAGACCCTTCCGCTGAATCTTTTGTATTAGATGCGTTTACGGTCGTTTAGTGGTTTGGTGCCGATTGCTGTTAGATCGCCTTCTGTCCAGTCTGTTTGCGCCTGTTTCGTGTGTTTAGATGCCGAATTAGGAGTTTTTATCTGCTATAGTTATGTAGATTATGTTCTTAGCTTTCAGTGGCCACAAGATCACCCAAATCCGATTAACGGTCAGGAAGTTATGATTTTTAGTTTCGCTGCACAACCGTCTGTTCGACACGGCGATCTGGAATCTGGTTAAAACTGCTATTTAAATGGAGAATCGGGGATCTCAGTATAACGAAAAATGTGGGCAATTGCCATACCTTTTAGAGAGATAAAGAACTCAAGATTTGGACGTTCGTATCAAACGTTATGGTGGTTTTAGTGTATTGTCCAGAGAACAGGCATGAATTTTGATGTTCTGTAGTTTGGCTGGGTAGAGGTAGTAATTGCGAGAATAAAAGGGCTCCCCAACTAAGTTTATCTGGGTAATTTAGTTACCTTTCCATAAAGTCTGAGAACATCTTAATTGGACCCTGACTGACGAGAAAGTTATGTATTTTAGAAGTTGGTATCCATGATGAACACCAAAATCCATCGCTAGAAATTGGAAGATTGGAAACACTTGGGAGTTTAGCGAGTTAATTTGTGTTATTATTTATGATTTTGTTTCAGTATGTTGGTCTTAGATTGGGGTTATATTTATGTTTAGGTGGGGCGTGATCCCGTGGCGCCCTCTTCGCGT
The DNA here is from genome assembly GCA_036346255.1 of Ampelocalamus luodianensis. Lineage (NCBI taxonomy): Eukaryota > Viridiplantae > Streptophyta > Magnoliopsida > Poales > Poaceae > Ampelocalamus > Ampelocalamus luodianensis. Next base: position 22,845,526 of record CM070639.1, read on the forward strand.
CCACCGTTCTCGCAGTTGAGGCAAGTATTGGGTTATTATATATTTATGCTTGTATCTTTGTGTTGTTTGTGTTTGGCTCATAATAGCTATGCATGGATGTTATTGTGATGAGTTCCAATTTATCTTGGTGAATGCAAGTACTCTGTTTGAGTGAACAATTGCCTTTATTTGATAGAGGATGCTAGTACTTTTTCACGTAATAACCATGCAAGGTTGATAGTGTGAAATGTATGATTAAGGATGGTGAATACTTGAGTTATGATTAATTGTTATTCATGAGGATTGTTCATGTTTGCTAATAGCGAATATATATGCTATTTATGGATGCTAGAATGGTATGAATACCAATGATGAGGAATGCTAGAAGTATGAATAAGTTTATTCATATTTGACATTGTTGTGAATACATATGTATGATGGTTAAAGTTTTGTTCATGTGCATCATGCTATCATATGGAGGCTTAGTCACGTGGTGACTATGCTTATTTAGTCCCGTCATGTAGATGATGGGCTTGAGGTCCCCACATTTGTGGAATGTGGGCAATGAGTGAGGTCCCCATCATTAAGATGATGGGCAAAGTCCCTATACATGTGGTGTATAGGCTCTTGGTCCTGCGGGGGTGGGCATGATTCATTGACGGATGAACACCCCGCATTACCGGTAAAATGCGAAAAAGAGATAAAGTTTAAAAGGTGCATTGCATTGGTGCATTACTTAAGCATGAAGGCTATGTTTAGTGTAATGTTTATTTTGGTATATTGATGCTGTGGTGAAACTTAGCTTTAGCCTTGATACTATGAGTCTTTGGGCTCACTCTTGCTTTGATATGTTTTAGATTTGTTGCAAACTGGCATGCATGGGAGGAGTAGATGTTTGGATGCACTCACTACCACTCATCCTTAAGGCGAATGCTATTTAGTTTTATTTCAATAATAAGTAAACTACTTGAGAATCACTTATGGATAGTTTTGAGTTTAAGATTAATTGTAATAATGAGAATAACACGTTTTGTTTATGTTATTTAGGTTATCTTGCTTGCTCGAATGAACTTGATTATGAAGATATTGATAATTGCCATGTTTAATTGTTGGAACCTGGTATAGTTGACTATACAAAGGAGGTTTTGCGAAAATCTGTAGTTGGTCTAGTTTAGTTTATTTTAATTTAATTTTAGTAGCATTCCAATCTTGAGTTGAGGTGTTCGATTGGTATCCAACGGGCTTTAGGTCCGTGGTTAATAGAAAAGTATTAAATTGACACATGCCGCGATGGGTGGGGCTGGAATGACATTGCTTCGCATTATACATTGTTATGTTACATTTGTTGAGCAATTGTGAATTGCCTCGTATATCTTTCTTGTTGTTAATCTATGTTATGATAAGTTATGATATTCTATATCTATAAATCTATTCTATGATTGCCATGAGATGATCATGTAGAATCATATTTGATTATATTGTTTATGCAGTCGTTAATGGTTGTTAAGAAGTGGAGGCCGTGGTTGTGACCTTGGACTTTGTCGGGGTTACTACCGTTAGTAGTGAGCGAATGAGAATTACCAGATACCGTAGTTGCAAGAGTTGAGCGTGAGCTGCTTTAGAAAGTTGTTTTCTTTCTTGACCTCAAATCTTGGCAAATTCTTGTTACGGTAATTGGATGATGAATCTCTCTGGGTTAAGTAGTTTCATTGTGGTTGTTGTGTTTTCTTGATCCATAATGGTTCTCTGAAACAATTATTGTTTTATTGTTAGTCGCTTTTACTTTATGATCCTCGTCAATTGGCATTATGGATAATTCCATGGTTGTTCCTTCTTTCTTTTGGCAAAGAATGACTCATTTATTCGTTTGATAGTTGAGTAATGAGTTTCTATTTGCAAGTTTGTTAACATGAAAGCTTTGGCTCTATGTATTTCTTTTGGATTATTAGGTGTTGAAGTTTAAGGCATCTCTTTTTGTTGAAATTGTTAAAATCCTTTTCGATGAATTGTTATGGTTAAGTTTGTAATATTCAGCGAAAAGTCGGTTGTTGTGGAGTAGTTTTAGTATTCATGAGCAAAGACCTTAAGTAACTTGTTAAACCAGGATTTTGAGGGGGAATTGTGGGTTTACAGCACTGGCACAGGCCAAGGCCCATGAGGCTTGCCGGCCAAGGGGAGGGGGCACCTTTTCCTCTCCCCCAAGCCCTAGCAATTCAGCCCCCTCCATCATGCGCGCCCCTCTCCCACCTCACCTCTCACCTCCCCCCTTCCACCCTCCTTGCCCCCTACATTGTTGCTGTCGAAGGAGGAAGAAGATCCTTGGGTGGCGGCCAAGAAGGAGGAGAAAAGGGAAGAAAAAGGAGAAGAGAAGGGAAGAGAAAGAAAGAAGAAAGAAAGAGGAAGAAGGATTACGCAGCGGGGCGTGGTGGTAAATCATCGCTGCGTGCTCTCGTCGTTTCGGCAAGGGTAACCATTAGTTCTTTGTTTTAGGTCTTTTCTAGTTGTTTCATTTTCGGTGCCAGTTCGTCGGTATTCTGCAGCAGTGAAGATCGTTGTTTTTTATTAGGTTATGGGCAGATTTGGGTCTGGGTGTCTCTAGAAAGTTGTAGATATCAGTAGTTACCTTTCATTGCCGACAAGAATCAAGTCGTTTGGACTTTGTAGCAAAGTTATGATTTTCTAGTGTTAGTAGGTTTCTGGTGGGTGACAGATTGGACAGAGGCTAATTAACCTGACCTAAACACATGGTTAGAGGAGTTTCAGAGGTCTCACCATAACGAAAATGAGCTAATCTCTTAGCTTTCAGGAAAACTAAAGATCACTAAATTTGGACGAACGTAAGAAAGTTATGATAGTTTCTATGTCGCTGTCAAGAAACCCGACGGGAAATGTTTGCTCTGATTAAATGGATTGGTAGGGCTGAAGATGGCCGAATCAGAGGTCACCCCAACTAGGTTTATTTAGAAATTCAATTATCTTTCCAGAAAGTCCAAGATCATCCTATTTGGACTCCCGAGCAGAAAGTTATGAATTTTGAATTCTGCTGTCTGCAGTGGTGATCGCAGAAAATTAGAAAAGTTAGAAATGTTAAAAAGTTAGCGATTTTAAATTGTGATGTTATGTATGATTTTGGTCCATTATTCTAGTCTTAGTTTGGGGTTATATTCTTGTCCAGGTGGCAGCGAGATCCCAAGGCAGCACCCACTCTGCGTCCGCGTTTTAAATGCAGTTGAGGCAAGTATTGGGTTAAATGAAATTTCTGTTGTATGTCATGATTGAGTTGTGAATTGTTATTGTCATGTGGAAGTAACGTTGAGATGTCCCTAGAGATGATGATGATTGCATATTATGACTGTGGTTATTTGATAATGCTACCGTTTACATGATTAAAGTTTATATTGAAAAATCGTTGAATGAGAAGGAATAGATGTTATATTCATGCATATTTTGAGCATCATGAAACTTGGTCGGTGGTGACCAAGTGATTGAATTGAGTCCTTTGTCAGGCAATGCGAGCAGGAATCCATTTATGAATGTGGGCAATACGCTGAGGTCCCGACATTTTGATGATGGCAAAGGTCCCTATACAAGTTGATGTATAGGCTCTTGGTCCCTGTGTCGAGGCACGGCATGGGTATCCATTGATGGATGAATACCCATTACCGTAAAATGCGTAAAGAGATAAAGAACAAATAGTGCATAGCATTATCATTGCATTTTCTTTGATATTTTGTAATGCCATGAATGATGTTGGCCAAAGATGTTTATACTATGTTGTCCTTATGATCATGTAACCTTGTTGATACTTAGGAGTCCTATGGCTCACCCTTGCTTTGTTTTGATATAGGTACTTAGTAAGGCGTCATGCATGGGCGGGAGTAGATGATTGGAAAGCACACCTACCTCATCATTAATACATTTGTTACTTTAGTTTCACACAAGAATAAATAGGCTGTGAGAGACACTCATGGTGGTTTTGTGATTCGATTGATGGAATAATTCACGATTGTGAGAATGATGTTATTTGATTACATCAGGATGAATGTCTTTTATGCATGGATGAGTTGGATTATGAAATTATTGATAAATGCTATGTTTACTTGTTAGAAACTTATTATTATTGATTATACAGGAGTACAGCCGAAAAATTTGTAAACTTGTTCTAGTTGTAATTAGTTTTGTAGCATTCGTGGCTCGTTGAGTTGGGGTGCTCTGATTGCAGTATCGTAGCTGGGCCGTAGGTCATGAGCATCAAATATTAATTTTGACACACTAAGCACAATAGGTGGAATTGCGTGATT